>VXAX01005807.1:746969-1007935 GCA_013399835.1 Leptocoma aspasia | reverse complement strand
CCGCCGCCCGGCCCTTGATCCAATTAACGGGAGCGGGCTCTGCCTAGGCAGGTGGGGTCGAAGGGGGGTGCCGGGAGGGCAGAACCGCCTCCCGTCGTCATTCCCCCCTCACCTCGACATTAGGGACGGCCTGGAGCCGTGGGGTGAGGAGGGGACTGAGGGAAGTCTGCCGGGGGCGGGACGGAGGCAGCTCTGGGAGGAGCTGCCCACTCGGCCCAGCATGAGTTCGGCTCCTGTCCGTGAGTTCGTTCATCTGTGTGCTGTACCGGCCAGCTGACCTGCAGGGCCCGGAGCCGACCCGGTGTGTTGGAGCAGGAGGTTCCCCAAGGCCGGCTCCCTCCCAAGTGAAGTGCTGTGTTCTCGCTTGTGAGAGTGGCATGGGTCACTCCCCCTGGGCTTAGAGGGTGGCATCACCTCAGTTCGCCTTGGCATCCGTCTTTCTCTTTCAGCCCGATCTTGCTAACTGTTTTCAGTCACTCTTCCATTCCTCTGAAAACCTCTATCTGAATAATTCGGACCTCATCTTTAAGTCCCCGAGTGCAATTTCCCCTGGGGCAGAGCTTGTACAAGGAACACTGAGACGTTGCTGGCCCGCATCCTCTTGACTGCTTCCAAGTGACTTGGGACACAATTCCAAGGACCAGCTGTAGGTTTATAGTGATGTTTATTCAATTGGTGGAAAAAGGAAAGACTGAGAGCCTTGCAGAAGGAAGAGTGGAAAGAGCATGCCATAAATCTTCCACTTCTCTGGAGCAGTACTTGAGTGTTTTGCTTTTCTTTACAAGTGCCCTAGATTTCATAAGAGCCAGAAAATAACTCTGCTGGTGCCCTTCACATATAGTGAAATGCTGTGTTAGAAAGTGGATATTAAGAACCATTCCACTTAACTTCTTCTGAAGACCAAGCCTCTGTTCATTTTTACCAGCATAGGGTCTCTGGAAGGTGGACACCCATGACAGGTTATTGCCTACGGTGTCACCCATGAGTATCCTTTAAAAAAGTGAAGACAGATGCTTATCTTGTCCCCAAAGTTAATCACAGCTGAGAGTATAAGCAACAACTTTGTCTTTTACTAAAGCAAAACGGAACCCTCTTCTTTGGCATAGATAATCCCTAATTCATTTAAATTCTGAGTTTTTGATTTCCATTATTAAATTAATGTACATTAATGAAGGTCAGAAAAGGCAAACTCCTGTCATCCATTAATAGTCTATATCCAGTGTTTGCCCTCTGTTATGTTTTCATGCTGATTTCTATATCAATATTCCATGTGCATCTAAGATAGAGTGTCTGAGACAGATGCTGTCTATGTGGGACATGGCCACTGCCAATACTGATTGCAAGCTGAGAGTATTAAACAACATGGCTGTTGCAATCCTGTCTTCCAAGGCTGGAATGGCTTGGGGAAGATAGGGTGCTCATAATGATAGTGATCTTTTTGTTCATTTTCCTGGTATGGGCAGCTTAGCAATGGTCATGGAAGAGAACAAGGTCAGATAGCATATTTACTCCTTCATCTCTAGGGTTTTATATTTTATTTTACTTTTTCATGGAATATTAGGCTTGTTTTCTATGCATGGCAAAATCTAGTTGCTCTAATGATATATACATCAGTAGTGAAACTAAAATAGCCAAAAATATTCATGCTTTGGACAAAGATCCTGGCAACAAGGAGGCAGAACACCTAATTACTAATACCATGAAGCTGATCATAGTTACAATATAGCTTTACCGGACCCAGTGACAAGACAACTTGATTCTATGGGAGGGAACCAAGTTCCATAACTGAGGCAGAGCCTCAACATAATTGTACATCTGAGAAAAGGCATAATAAAAATAAGCCTAATGTCCTGCCCATGCAGAATTATACTCCTCTAAATTTGTTGCATACTGCAGTCCTTAGAGACTGTAAATACATGAAAGAATGTTTTCTCAAATTAGTCTTTCTCTTCCTTGCTCAGAGTACCATCCAGACACTGAGCTGTGGGACAGTGGCATTTTTCCTGTGCATGAATTGTGTATTGTCTGCTGTTCTTGCCCTTAGTGGATAATAATTACAAAAACATCTTGTGATTCTCTAGAGAGAAATCAAACTAGGTGTTAGTCATTGACACAAACACTCTGTTTAGCATGTGGCCTCATCTTGAGTACTGTATGCAGTTCTGGGACTCAAAATTTAAGAATGATGTTGAAGTCCTTGACTGTGTCCAGAGTTTAGCTTGCCTAGCTTGGAGGAAAGCAGGCTGAGGGCTGACCTCATGACTCCCTACAGCTTTCTGAGAAGAGTAACTGGAGTGGGAGGTGCTGATCTCTTCTCCTGGGATCCAGTGATAGGATGCATGGGAGTGGTTTGAAGCTGCACCAGGGGAGGCTTAGACTGCACATTAGAAAGCATTTCTTTACAGAGAGGGTAGGCAAACACCAGAACAATCTTCCAAAAGAAGTGGCAAATGCCCCAAGCTGTCAGTTTTTAAGAGGCATTTGGACAATGCCCTTAATACCAGGCTTTAACTAGATCAGCCCTGAACTGGTCAGGCAGTTGGACTAGATGCTCATTGTAGGTCCCTTACATAGGAAATAGCTTTTTCTATTTTTTTCTTTTCTATTCCATTCCATTTCTAAAAAATGATAACTGTGATAGCTGCAAGATGGAAATGTGTAGGTTACGCTGTTTTTTGCTAATGGGTACAATTCTAAGACAAATGCTGTATATTACAAAAGTGCCTGATGAGACTGTAGGCCTTGCTAATTGGGTTGATGTATATGTCCAAAACCAGATTGTATTAGTGATTATCATTTTTGTGTATGGCATTCTGATACAGCAACTAATACAACTTTGTTACTGTTCAGAGAAAAAAGCGTAGAGACTGAGTTATTTGTTGTTTTTTTCTGGGGAGTTTTTCTGTGCATTTTCTGGTTTGTGAGACAATCCATAGATAACTGTAGTTGTAGCGCAAAAAATAGTAGCACTCGAAACCAAACCCTACAAGAAGGCATGGCTACGTACAGCTATTTCAGAACCTGTGTTCATAGCCTCGTGTGTGGATGACTGTACCTTAATTACTCAGCATAGTTCCTGGTAGGCCTGAAGCAGGGGACCTTACTGCTCCACAGATGAGGGATAAGGTTCCCCACGGTACATGGCCGGCAGACAGCTGCCTCCTTTGCAGGTGTGGAGGGAAGTGCTGGTACCTCCCTCTGTGTTGGTAGAGCTCTTCCTTCCCCATTCTTGTCAGCTTCGTCATGTAGGATCTGGAACTGAGTTGCTCTCACGGGACTTTGTTATCAGCTTTTGAAGCACCTTTTGTTGTTGATGGTGTTGATGCTATTGCTGATGTTGTTGTTGTGTTCCAACACCAGGTGAATTTTCTTGTGAAAATGGTGTTTTGATTTTTTTTTTTTTTGATTGCCGTGTTTGGGGCCCTTACCGAACAGCTTTAATAGGACAATATGGTGCTCTAGAAACTAATGAGGGGCGTATGATTTTACGTGCTGCACCAAATAAACAAGAGGCAGACAAAGACGAATCGCGCGTTTCAGGCCAGCGTGGCCCTCGCAGCCGCCTGTCGCTCCCGGGGAGCCGGAGGTGATGCTGATGCTGCTGGCCGGGGAGGCCGGCAGGGGCTAGACAGGCACCCCGAACCCTCCCCGGCCTCCCCCTGTCGATGGCGCTGCCCCTCTGCTGCGAAGGGTGCCAGGGGCCGCCATGGCCGGCGAACTCGGTGCCGCTCCGGGGGGCCGGGCCGAAGCCGCTGTCCCCCGTTCCCGCCCCGGTTATGAAACCGCGGGGGAGGGGCCAGTGCCGGCCGCCGGCCGCGGCGGCGCCGGGAGAGCGGAGGCCGCGGGAGCGCAGGTGAGAGCGGGGTGGCCTTTCCGCCCAGGCCGCGGGGGCGCCGGGCCGCGCCGGGGGCTGCGGGGCGGCTCCGCGCAAGGCCCGGAGGTGGCGGAAGGGGGGCGCTGCCTGGGCAAGAGCCTGCGCGGTGCCTGCCGAGCTATATTTAACACGGGCGGATAGCTGTGACGGCCATTCAGGAATTCTAAATCAGCTCAACGCGAGCACAGGCTCAGCCTAGGGATGCTCTGCGGGAAGGAACTGCGGCCGGCGTTTGGCGCACGGCCCGCTGGCTGCAGAGAAGGCCGTGGGAGGCCCGTGCATTTCCTCAGGGGCTTGGTGGCGTTGTGGCCGGCGTAACACGGGACACGGGTGGCTGAATCCCACCGCCGTCAGAAGAGCAGTTCCGGTGTGGTTGCCAGGCGGTGCAGGAGCCCAATCCAAATACCGGCTGGTGGTTGTGAGGAAAAGTGGCCATTATGCAGGAAGTACCTTTTGAGCCCATTTGTTGCGAGGCCAGTCAGCCCTGGCCATCATCATAAAAACTGACCTTTCGCTTAGCTGAATCTAAAGAGCTCAGTGTGAGGTACTAGAGAAACAGTTAGGGTATTATGTGGTTTCACAGATGTACTTTATGCAGATCTTTGGGTTTCAGGCTTAAAAGTCTGGTAGAGGCGCATCTGTCAAAACATATTCTAGTGCTTTAGGATACGTTAATTTTCATATGTGAACAAAGAAGATTTTATTGAACCTGTTCCTCTCTTCAGTAGAGAACAGCAAAAAGCTAGTGTCATCCCAATGAAAGAGGATACAGGTCTAATAACTACCTGCAGATTAACTGGGATATGTTCCATTACAGTTTTCCTCTCTGTCCTCTGGTTAGAAGTGTATGACAGTCCTACCTTCTTTGCTTTGTTTGCTTTCAGTGGTCAGACAGAATGGCTCCAGTGAACCAGCCAAAGGACAAGAAGCGTGAGAGAGCATGTCAGCATTGGCCAGAAGAGGCAAAATCAGCTGGGAAGAGGAAACGGGACTATGGAGAACGAGGGAATGAGAAACAGAAAGAAGAAAAGAAGTTGTTTGTGAGAAAAACATCTAAACCCTCAGGGAAAATCGGTAACGTTTCCTCAGATTCTTCTTCTTTCTCCCTATCAGATTTACTGCAAATGACAGGCATTGACTAGTTGAAGAGGAAGAATGCCAAGAAGCATGTTCACACATGAGTGTTCAGATGGGGTTAGATATTGAAGTAATAGGCAGACTTGTGTTGGGGTAGTACGTCCTCCAAATTTTTGTCTAGTGAGTGTGTGTGCATGCATTAATGTTTAAGTTTTGAGACTCCCTACCCCTTGGTAAAAGTCTGAAGCACTGAAGATGCTATTTCAGCTCATTTGAGGATGGTCAAGTTTTATGGAATTCCTGTATTACCAGATCTCTGCTTTAGTGTAGGACAGACTAGTCTTGGTAATACATTCTTACTCTCGTGCAATTCTGAATGCAGTTGTTAGTTTTAAGGTTGGTGTCCTACAGCATCCAGTCTGAACTGGTATTTGCACCCCATTCTTTCCCTGTTCCAACTTTTGCTATAGTAAGTAGGAATACTTTCTACCTGTGATCAGATTATGATGGACAAAATTTCCTCTAATTACTTCTCCTCGTGCATTTTTTCCTTTAGTGTCTAACTTATGTAAAAAAAAATCTTAAAGATTTTTGATGTACTGTGAAGTTGTGATTAATTTCTAATATACTGGAAAGTTTAATGCTTTGGAGGAAGTTGTCTAGACTTTACCTACAGCAGTGTATAGAATCATTTAGGTTCAAAAAGACCTTTAAGATTGTAGAATCCAACTGTTAACCCAGCACTGCCAAATCCACCACTAAACCATGTCCTCAAGTGCCACATCTACACATCTTTTATATATCTTTAGGAATGGGGACTCATCTGCTTCCCTGGGCAACCTGTTCCAATGGTTGACAACTCTTTCAGTGAACAAATTTTTCATGACAGCCAATCTAAACCTCTTCTGGTGCAACTAGAGACCCTTTTCTTCTTCCTATCCCTTGTTACTTGGGAGAAGAGACCAACTCCTCTTTTGCTGCAGCCTCCTTTCAGGTGGTTGTAGAGAGCAATATGGTCTCTCCTCAGCCTCCTTTTCTCAGATAAAACCTTTAATTCCATCAGTGGTTTAGGAGATCACCAGGGTTACTGCCTTGTGTGAAGATACTACATGTTTCTGTACAATTTTGGCTTAAGGATCCAGAAATTACTGAAGTGTTTTTCAAAAGTCAGAGATACAGGGGTTCTATGATTTTGCACATTTCGATAGTGTGGTCTGTAAGTCCAAACTTGGAGGAGTTAGCAGGATGACTGTGGAGGCAAAATGCTTTGTTTGAAAGGAGTTCTGTCTATAAGTGTAGATAGTTAAAACATCTTCTGTAGTTAATTTAGCTACATTATTTTATTGTAAATTCTGATTTTTGTATTTGGTAAGCATCTGCCATTCCTGTAAGATACTTCAGAAAAATGAGGCTAATCATATTTTTCCCTTAACCCTTTCTTAAAAAGATTAAGACCTTTGTATTTGAGCTTTCCCATTCTGTGTTCCAGTTTGTATGTGTTTGGAATTTTCTTTCCTCCTGATCCATGTAGGACAGTTTCTGTTTCTTACAATTAAACCAACTTTTTAGAGGGTTTCTTTTAACTGGTTCTAAAAAGGCCTGAAGCTTTGTTTCTTAATAAATTATCCTTCACTGTAAAATGGAATCTGAAAAAAATACCTCAATTTCTGTCACCTCTGAAGAAGGAACTGTGGATACCAATTCTTCAGTGAAAAAAAGGAATTAGAATAGAAATACTTTTGTACCTATTTCAACAGATGTGACAAGTGTTCTCACTATGTGAACAAAGAAATATGCTTTTCTCCATCATTGCATTAAAGAAAGGTTTAATTTAGGTTTTAATCATATAGGATGATCCACGTGTTTTCAGTCCTCTGTGTTTTTTTTAAAATAAGTGTCCTTAAATGAAAATAGCATTTGTGTTTCTTAAGAAATGCATTTGACATTTAGATCCCCTGGGGTGTTACAGACCATTGGTGTGGGGATGATTAGATCACAGACATGGGACTGAACAGATCTAGTTTTTATGTAAAGGTCCCTGAAGACAAAAATTTGTAACATGAACAAAATATAGAAACAAGCTGTGCTCTCAGCAGAAATCAGTCTGAACAGAAAGGTTTCCAGGCAGTGAGGTGTCAGCAAGTCTATTATCAAAACCAAACCTGGCAGTGGTGTCAGCAGGCTGTATGGGCTACAGCACGGGCAGACAGAAAGTTCTGATTCACTGCAGCCTTTTCAGGAACGGTGTGCAAGCGCGTGTTGCCATACTTGGGAATATTCAGGTGTTCCTGCTGATCACGCATGTGACTTCTTTTGCTGTATGCAGGGGCTTACCACCTCCCATGGCATATTTCCAAGTCTGGAAATATGCTGGGGCTTTGGATAGCAGCATTGTGTTTTGGGTATGAAACATTCAAATTGTATGTTGTCCAAGAGGTGCACCACCCTCCTGTGGCATTGCTTTAATCCTTTCCTGTTGTCTTTGATAAATCTGTGAGAAAGAGAAGGAAGGTTTAACCAAAGGAAGCGTACACAAATACTGGTGGGATGCACTGGACTCCGTAATTGCAGAAGGTGCTGCACCTTAGGTATATAAGAATTATTTAGAGGCTTTTATCTTGTGGCGGAAGCTTTTCATGGATGTAGCAGAAAATGCAGATGTCTTCCTGTATTGTTTAGTGAATGAGCATGACAGGTGTTGCTAATCAGTAAGTTTTACTCTTTTCCTTACTGGCAGGTTGCAGTGGAGGTGGATTTGTGATGAGAAACAAGAGAGTCCTTTCCTCTCAGCTGGAGCGGCGATGCAGCATTGTTCATTATGTCTACCAGAAAATGCTGGGAGGCTCCATTCAGGCACAGCTCAGGCAGGTGAGGAGTGTCTCCTTCAGGACCTGGTGGACATCTCAGCAACCTACATAAAAAGATCTTCAACACAAGCAGAGGAACTTTAAGGGGCCTAAAAAGTTCCCCACATACACAGTTTGTGGCTCCAAGTCTGGTGCACCCTTATGTTTCTTAATCTTGTGAAATGCAAGAGCGTAGATGGCTTTCCCTTTTGGTTGACCCAGCCCTGCCAATTTTTATCCTCTGTTAATTCTGTACTTCCTTGAATCCTATTTAAACTTACCCACTCTCCCGGTTGAGTTGTTGCACAGTGATGCTTTTGCATGCTGATCTGACTGTTTTGTGATATTATTCTTGTATCCACTCTACTTTGCCAATCCTGTCAGGTTAAGTGTTGATTTTTTTCCTCTTCACAGACATAGCCATCACATCCATAATGTTTTACTGTTTCGCAGAGCTGAATGCCTTTCATTTGAAAATTAATTCTTTTTGTAACATCCATAGCTGGGAAGCACCTGGGCGAGCTTTGGTGTTAAGATTTTGTGTGAACATACTAACATTAATGACAATTAGAAATTGTTAGCATCCCTCATTCAGAGAATCTCAGGGATGCTTGCAAAAGTCGTAATTCTCTTTACCTTTTTAACAGAGATTGGAGCTGGCTTTTCTGCGTTCTCTTTCCTCATACTGCCTCTTTCGAAGAGCAAGTCCCTTTGACAGGAGAGTGACATGTCTGGAATGGCACCCAACACACCCCAGTACGCTAGCTGTCGGTTCCAAAGGTGGAGACATCATCCTTTGGGACTGTGAAGTACTTGCTAAAACCTGCTTCATAAAGGGGGTAAGCCTCTGTATGTGAGGAATGGGTGGGAGGGAAAACTGGAGTACTATGAAATACTGCAGATAAAAACTGGGGTTTGTTGTGAGAAGCACATAAGGGTCTCGGGTTTCAGAATAGCTAGTTATGGGTAGGACTGACATGCAACAGCATGTCTGTTCCTAAGTCCCAGATTGTTTTAGCACTGGGGAGAACTGAGGCATGATGATTAAATTCATAATGAAGCAGCACTTGGTCTGTGCTCAGTGGAAAAATAATACAGCAACTGGCAAAAGCAAGGGATGCCAGAAACAAGCAGGCAGAGAGGGTCTGTCTGGTTTAGGCCTCGATCTTTCTCTGCTCACCTTTTATTGTGGCAGATGAAGAAACATTTTTGGGGAAAAACTAGGTGCCTTTATCTCAAGTGAGAAACGAAGGTAGAATGAATGGTTGTACATCTGGCATACCGCCTCATTGCTGTTTTCAGCCATTTCCATTCCAACAGGGGCTCAAAGACTTTGTAACTTCTATCACCTTTCTAAGTTAACATAGATACACATTGAGAGGTCTATCCTCCAGAAATTCCAGAGTCACCTTTCTCTTTTTGTAAATAGTGTGGTGCTAGACAGCAAGGGGGTACCTTGCCTGGGGACTGAAGGAATTGCAGATTTGTCCTCCAGGAGGGCAGCTCCTGGTTTAGACAACTGTCTTGTCAGAGACATGGTTGTCTTTCCTGCTTAGAGGACTGTGGTGTGTTTCACTGTTACTGTTAAAGACATAGCAGTGCCTGCAGACTTACAGAACACACTTTTCTCTCTCCCCATCACTCAGTGGATTTTTCTTTTGTTCATCCCCTTCATTGTAGATGGGAGCTGGAGGGGCCATCACAGCAATGAAGTTTAACCCTTTTAACCCTAGTCAGCTGTACACTGCGTCAGTTGCCGGCACTACCACCCTGCAGGATTTTAATGGCCATATTGTCCGGGTCTTCACCAGCACCGAGGACTGGGAGTAAGAATACAGTAATGCTTTGGGCCTCTGTGTCCTGCTGGCAGAAGCACTACAGAGAGCAAGAGAAACAGAGAGAGATATGTTTGTCTCTAATATGTGAGAGCTGGGCTTCCTCTTCCACATATACATGTCCTTTATCCTCTGAATTTCAGGGAGGCTCATTCTTTTTAGTTTTCCTTGAAATGGGGTAGTGGGTAGGAAAGAGCTTTTTGCTAATGGGGAGGGACTCTTTGATGCTGCTTACTTCTGTTGTACATGAGTGAGTGGGGATCCAGTGCATTTCCTTACTTGTCTGTTCTGAATGCATCATTAAGCTCTGTGCCCTGGGGACCTTCTAACCTCTTCACCTGCTAGCAGTGCTGCTTGTTGTCAGATGGTTTTTACAGGACAATTCATAGTTCTCTCCATGCTTCTCCACAAATGCCACTGACTTCAAGCAGTGCTTGCCATTAGGGTCATGCCAATTCATCCCACCGAGCTTCTGGTGCTTATCTAAAATACCAAAATTAAGAGTCTGAGTGCCTTCAGTAGTGAGTGAAAAGGAGATGAATTGCTAGAAGCAGCTCTCAGAATTATCTTCTCAAGACTGTTGTTTTTTCTGTGGACTCATGAGGAAGCCTGAGATCTTCAATTAGTTACTTGAGTTCTGTGCTTGAAGGTAAGTGAGAGAATTTGAGTTAGCTTTCACTTTACTTCCCCCCACCTAATTCTTTCTGAGTGCAGCTTTCATGGTTACTTTTTAATTTGGCTGTTGACCTGTAACCTTGTAATAGGGCAGAAGGTGAACCCAAGTCGTGCTGGGATGACTGGTGGGTTGAGCAAGGAGAGAGAAGCTGGGTCCTGAGACATGAAGATCTTGTATCCCAGTGGGATGCCTGTCACAACTGTGATGCCTGGATTTGAAAGGGCATGTCATCCTCCTCCTGCTATGAGGACAGGCAGGCTCTATGGGCAGGCCTTTTTTTATCTTCATTGGCTTCTTGAAACCTAGTATTTACCGTGAGACTTTACTAAGTAGTTGTTCTGTACGCAGCAGATGGAGTGCACTTGAGTACCAAAGAGTCTGGGGACTCCAGCTAGCTCTCTTTTTTTCTGTCTTTGTGCAAGGTTTCCACTTTTCCTAGTAGGCAGGCTGGGGGAGAACAACATAACAACAATACCAATACAACATAACATAGAACATAAGATTCCTGTGCCATGGGGTTAGCAGTAAGATTTGCACTTGGCTTTTCCTGCTTGTTGGTACCTTGAGAAAGACCAGATAACAGCACTGGAAGCAGCTTGTAGGGAGCTAGTCAATATAGTCTCTGTAAGAAAAGCTTGGTGCTGGGCTATCATGAGATTTTATGTGGTTTATGCATAGAATAGTGCTGGTGTTTCTTGTGATCGCCTAAGCATAGTCTGAGCCAGGTGCAGATTAGTTCTACCTCCATAACAGAAGCAGCAGTCCTTGCTGCTAATGAGGTTTGCAGCCCAGACTTCAAAGGCTCAGAATGTATGTGCTCGGATCTGAAACAGGTTAGAAAAAAGAGTTCTTGTGTATGTGCCCTGCCAGAAAGCAGTGCTTGTACGTAGAGAAACTGACAGTGTGTACCAGGAGGTTGAATTAAGATTTTCACTTTCATTCTAACCTTGATGTCTCTTGGCTTTGTGTGTATTTCAGAAAGGGCCAGGAGATTCTCTCGGAGACATCAAGTTCAGTCCTTTTGAGGCAGAGAAGCTTTATGTGGCATCAGGTGATGGCACCCTAAGTCTGCAGGATCTTGAGGGCAGAGCGGTGCAGGTGATCTCTCGTGCCCTGGACTGTGGCCATGAGCATCATAATGTTTGGTGAGAAGAGGGCACTGCAAGGTTAATTCTCTGTTCTGTGGGGTTAATGCTGTGTTGCTTCTTTATCTCTGCCAGTGTTAGGAGACTCTTGGTATGAATTGGTCCCATGGGGGAGTTTGGAGACAGGGTCCTGGTTGCTAGGCAGCCACAGGGCACTTAGGCTTTTACATTAGCTGAGCGTGCTTCCCACATCTTCCCATGTTACTTTCTGGTAATGCCATCTCCTGTCTTGCAGATACTGACAGCTTTTCACTTTATGAAGTGTGAGGTGAGAAGAGCAGGATAGCTTCCTTCTCTTCATTGTTGTCAGTAGTCTGTTTTGTCAGTGGAAGCTCAGGTAGCATAAAGAAAGCCACACAACATTCCTTCACAATCTGAATTTCAGTTTACTGAGTTTACCCTGTGGCCCTTTTGCAGACTTCAGGCTCACCATGTTTAATTTCCATGGCCATGAATTCTTATAATGATTTATCTTTCAAGTGAAGCTTTTGCAACAAGTTCCCAAAGGACCCCAGCTTTATTCTCACTGCCCTTCTCCTAGGAGAGCTGTCATTAAGACATATGTCTTTATCAGATAAGTTTCTATTCAGTTTTATTTCCTAGACTCAGTTGAGACAGTTTGATGTGCAATTTTTCAGTCCAAAGCATCTGTCTTTACTGCTGCTTCAGTGTTTTGTGGAAAATGTAATTTTAAAGCTGTTTCTCCACATTTGTCAAAGTCCCAAGGATGTTCTGATCTTTCCCAAGGTATTTTCATGTGCAGGCACTAAGTGGTTCTTCAGCCTCAGTTATGTTCTACTGTTGCAATGTGTTACATTCCACCTAATAAGCACTTCAAAATGACTTTGAAGTTGTTTCACATTCAGTCACTGACAGAAAGGATTGCTGATAAGCTGTCCTTCTTCCTGATACTCAGGCTCATACCACCAGGCAGGAGATTGCAGTTACAATCTGTTACAGTCTCCCTTGTCAGGGAGGAGATGTGAACCAGAACACCACTGCCTTCACTTTCCTGTACAAACAGCACTGATTTGTGTCTTTCCCTCTAGTTGCTGGTACTGCAGTGTGGACGTTTCTGCAAGCTGCCATGCAGTGGTGACAGGTGATAATGTGGGCAACGTGGTCCTGCTCAGCACTTCTGGTGAAGAGGTTTGTATGGCTCCATGCAGCATCTCCTCTACAGGAATCTTCATGGCTCATGTGCTTTCCTACTCTACAGGGATCCTGGAAAGAGGAGCAAGTGACTTGCAGCTCAGGAGATGAGTTCACTCATTGTCTGGGTGGTGAGAAATCCTCCACTTCAGCCACCCAGTAGACATTTTACATTGTTCAGTATAATGGTAATAATTTCTAAACAAGGAATTATTACCTGTCATGTGCTACCACTTCTTTGAAAGTATTTGCTACTAGCCAGAGTAATTATAGGGTAACCTGAAGATGTGAGCACCCTCTGCCAACAACCTTCATACTTCAGAAACTTAGTGCCCTGATGGGAGTCATTTAGGAGGTACTGCTTTGCTGTACAGCCTTCCATGACCTGAGGGTAGGCACGGAGCAGTAATGCAGTGAATATTGGGATGGAAATTGCACTCCTGCTGTTGGACACGAGAGGGCAGGCAGAGGCAGACTGTGAGTCTGGAGCAGTAGCGAAAGAGAATAGTTGAGTGGCCCCTGCTTCAAGACCTGCTGTAGTGTCACACTGGCACTGCCCTCTCTCCTGCCTGTAAGGGTAATGTCTGTAAAAGTTTGCCACCCAATGAGCTGTGGCCAGAGGCAGCTGTGCAAAGTAGTGGGTAGAGTCATGAGTGCTCCAAGCGACTTGTATTTATTCAGTGTGAGTTGCTGACTTACTTTTTTTTCCCCCTGAAAGAATGTGACAGTCTTTTCTGCATAGGGGAGATATCCATTATTCTAGGGAGGATGAGCCAGCTTCAGCCTTTAGATTGGAGATAACCTTCTGGCTTTGTATAGAAATTTATTCACGGCCACTTTGTGTTTATTTGTTGTTGTTGTTGTTAATTGAAATATCTGTCCTACCCTCTTGTTTCTTTGCTTACATGTTTCTAGAAGCCAATTATATCTCCTCTCACTTTTTTTACTTAAAGCAAGGTTTTTTGGTTTTCCACACAAAGGAGTTCCTTCCTTCTTGTTATCTTGGCAGCAGATTTTCTCTAGGTGTTCCAGTTTGTTTAAGTCTTTCTGCAAGTGAAAGGCTGACACTGCTTAAAGTCTTCCAGATGTGATCTTGCTTTGTACAGTGACACTAATACTTCCCTCCATGAAGGCCTGGGGTTGTGTTTTCTTTTCTCATAGCTGTAATAAATTGTCAGATCAGAGTTTTTCTAGGATTAAATAGTTATTTCCCAAGGTCATTCTTTCCCTTTCTTGTTTCCAGTGAATAAACTCCTAGTGTATTTTAGAAGATTTGTTACTCTATAAATGTGAGACCTCTTTATTTGGCACTAGTAGATTATAATTTCATTTCTTTACTCCAGATCTTGATTTTTTTTTCTCCATGATTTTCTCTTTGCTGCAGATCTGGAAGCTGAAGTTGCACAAGAAGAAAGTGACTCATGTAGAGTTTAACTCCCGATGTGAGTGGATGTTTGCCACAGCATCTGTGGATCAGACAGTCAAAATCTGGGACCTCAGAAACATCAAAAACAAAACAAACTTTCTTCATGTGCTTCCACATGAGAAACCTGTCAATGCAGGTGAGCTAAGGATTTAATTGCATATTCCATTGCATTGGATTTCTGCAGAGAGTTCACTCAGCTCAGTTTTTATTGTGGTGGCAGTGTTAGGTTTTGCTCAGATTCCAAGTTGCATGGTAATTAAAGCAAGGAAGCTATTGGGAATGTGTGGCCAGAGGCAGGGAGGTGGCTAGGGCAGCTGCAGCACCTTCTTAAGACTTGCCATGGACACTGGGACACTGTACCTTAGAAGTGAATTTGAAAGCAGCAGCGGCTGAGATTAGAAAACTGAATTTATTGGGGCAATCCCTTTAACAAGAGCAGAGAATGGAACTCAAACCTCTGTTTCTTGGGTGCAACTTTACCAGTTGATGGAAGTCCAAACTGCAGGTGTCCATCTCATTATTCCACTGTCTTTCCATTTGAATGAGCAAGTTCCTTTCTTTGCAATGTTTCGTCCTGTGATTCTGAAATGAGAAAAAATTTTCTTCTTAGGTAACCCAGCACAGTAGGTTCCAGCTTACTTTTTGTAAGAGTTTTGAGTTTGTTTGAGACAGGTAGTCTGTCTTGTCAGAGTCTTATCTGTTGGGACACACAGCCATATTCACATCCCAATTAAAGAAATAGTAATGGATTTTCAGTCAGTGAAATGTGACACTTATGTTTCTTGTCAGTCACAACACTGTGATCTTTAGTTTGCCTTATTGTCCCACTTTCCTAGCTTACTTCAGCCCAACACATGGTGCCAAGCTTCTGAGCACAGACCAGCATAATGAAATCAGGGTTTACTCATCTTCAGACTGGACCAAGCCACAGCATCTGATTCCACATCCACATAGGCAGTTTCAGCACCTCACACCTATTAAGGTGAGTTAAGTCTAAGAGGAGCATCGTGCTTGGTGCTAGCAGCTGGCTGCAAATCAGAAACGGTCTGATTTCTGGGCAAGATACTACACTGGTGGGTGGATATTTACACTGCTGCAACTCCCAGTGGAGCACTGTTCCTCAAGCTGTGGGTGGGATATAGTAAGAGCTGCTCCCAGTGTCAGTTGTGCTGAGCTCTCTGTCCCTTTCTCTAAGCTCTCCATGACTCTGTTTCCTGATCAGGCAACGTGGCATCCTCGCTATGACCTCATTGTCGTAGGTCGCTACCCCGACCCCAAGTTCCCCGGGTACACGCTGAACGAGCTGCGAACTGTGGATGTGTTCGATGGCAACAGCGGCGAGATGGTTTGCCAGCTCTACGATCCAAACGCTTCTGGGATCATCTCGGTGAGCTGAGCACTGCAGCTGAAGGGGCTGTCAGTGACACTGCTCTGTCTCCAGGAAAGAGGCATGGCTTAGAACCATATCCAGTTTACTTGTGACAGACTCATGCTGTCATGGGATATGGCTGCCAGCTAAAACTGCTGACTCAAGCAGGGCTAGTCCACGGTCCTTTGTGGGGTTTTTGTGATACTCTTGGGGAACACTTGTTTTTCCAGATGGTTTGTTGGTGTTATATAAGCTGTGGTGCTCTTATGACTGTTACATAAGCAGTGATGCTCTTACAGACTTGTGTTTTCATTTTCAGCTCAATAAATTTAACCCTATGGGAGACACACTGGCTTCTGGCATGGGTAAGTAAAGAGAACCTGAGGCACTAAACATGTGGGTTCTAGTCCCAGAAGAGGGGCTGGCTTGTTATTCCATGCCATCCATGAAGCAGTGGAAGAAAACAATGGAGGGGGGAAAGCCTTTTCCTGCTAGGCTGTACTGTTTCCCTTTGTTTAATTTATCTAATTTCCTAGGCTGCAGAGCCAAGTTTAGTCAGTTTTTCACAGGCTGTGTGGGATTAAGTTAGCTGGCTATAGATTTAGGTCTTAGACCTGTGACAGATGACACTAGGAATTATGTATATTTCTTAGTTAGATCAGATTTCCACGGCTATGTGGACACAGCATCTGCAATAACTATTTTTGCATCCTCTATACTTTGGAAATACCTTAAAAAAAGTATTTTGAATTTCTGGCATTTAAGTGACCTAGCCTAAGGTATTATGATTGATGTAGAGTTTCTGATATACAGTATTTAATTTTTCTTCTCAGGCTTTAATATTCTGATCTGGAACCAGGAGGAGATGGCAGCCAAGAAGCATGAACATCTTTTGAAAGCCATGACAAATGAGGAGATTGAACCATGAGAGAACAGAGGATTGGAAGCTGGAGTTCATCCAGATGTGGAGGGCAGAGTCAGGCAAACCCTGGCACAAGCAGACTCAAAAGCTAAGTTAATGTCTGGGGAGCTGTAGGAGATGAAAACAAAAAGCAGTGATTCTAAACTGCAGGGAAGGAAGTAAAAAGAGATGGATCTAGAGAAGTGATTTAGAATTTTGATCCTTTCTGAATCCCAGGGTACAAACTCAGTTGTTGGCAATGGGCAGTATAAGCCATGCAGGGAATTAGACTTTGTCCTTCCTCCCCAGATCTGATGTTGCTTCCCTGATCCTCTTGGCCTCCCTTTCTATAAAGTTATGTCGGTACTTGGTTTCTCCAAGCAGAGTTACTACTCATTTTCTGAGGCACTAGGAAAGCTTCAAAGATGTTCCCAGATCTTGCTGAAATTACTGCTTTCAGCCTACCATATGTGTTTGTCATCACTTGTCAGAGGTTCCCATTTCCTGTAGTCTGCAGTGGAGCAGCTCATGACAGGGTCCCCAGCCCGTTCTAGTCCAACCAAGTTGAGAAACCATTTGCTAACAGGATTGACATCCTGAAAAGACAGAATATTCACAGGGGTGAAGTCATGGATAGCTTGGGTATCCTAGGAAACACCAAGCTCTCCCATAGGCAAGCTTGGAAAATGTGTTGGTCAAGACATCAGGCTTAGGCTGTTGTCTGCTTGCAGCTGTTTAACTGAACCACAAAGAACAGGATGCCAGAGGTCTCTATCATTGATTGCAAGGACAGTATGGAGCTGGGCACTTACCGATTCTGTAGTTTCTATTTTCAGAGTTCTAGGCTGTTTCTTGCCAATGATTAGGTAATTTTTTTCACCTATGTCTATGTGCTTCAGAATGTTTGGTAAGAGTGTTATAAAGCAGAAATGAGGGATTTCTTCCAAATGTCCCTGCTCAAAGCTAAATCTCAAGACTGTTGTTAAAGGGTTAAGTTTTGCTTTTTCTACTTTGTTTACAAGGCTGCTGCTGTCCCAGAGGTTGATGGGATGGGATGGGCTCCAGGCCTGTACAGATTCTCCACATTCATGTTTATAGTTTTGCAATATTAATATCAATAAAATTTTGTACTAAACTAAAATGCTTTGATAGAGTGGCTGCTTTGAGGATACTGCTGAACTGCTTTTCTAGGGGAGAAGTTTGAGACCTTTCTACAGGAGGGCTATGAGATGTACAGCCGTGGTAGAAGTGCCAATCATAGTACTGGGTCTGCAGCAGACCCCTCCAAGTTGGACAGGATACATCATCAGCTGTTTCTCTGCAGAGCTGCTGCAGTCAAAACCAGTTTATGTCAAATCTCCCTGTGCAATGTGTGAGATTGTGAAACAGGGAATGCTTTTAGGGGGGGTTTGCTGCAGTAAATTCTGCCTGCTTTCCAGCACTGAGCACACTGGTCCTAACCCTGTGAACTCCTAGAGAAGAAGAGGAGTAGAGTTTAGTGAGAAATTGATTTTAATAATGAAATGTATTGGAACAAGTACAGAAAGTCATTCACAGTCGTAATGTCTAAGTCATCATAGAAACCTTTTCTGTGTGTGTGCAAAATTTGGTGCCTTTAAAAACAACAGGTCTGGTCCTCTTAAATGCACTTTCTATTATCTCTTTCTTGTGCCTGTTCTCACAGGCATTTTCTTTATGACTGTCTTGCTGTGCAGGAGACCTAGTTTGTATCTTCAGAGGACAAAAAGGTGAGGAAGATGCTGAGAACAGCAAGCTGCTTCTGCTGATTTAGGGTTCCCATGCTGGCAGATGCTGATTACGGTGTGGAGAAAAGTCCCCACGGTACTCCTTAGGGGGAACAAAAGGAAATGTTTGTAACCTAAGAACTGGCTTCTCTATCCAAGAGGGGAAAGGAACTGCACCAGAAAGGGAAGTAAAAGTAGGAAGTGAATGTGCAGTATCACCATGTGAAGAGCCTGTGCTTCTGGTGCCTGCTGCAGTCTCATTTTCTGCCAAAAACTACAAGGCAGGTGGTGAGCACTTGGTGTGAAGGTCTCTGCAGCAGCTGCAGTGTGCAGAGAGGCTAGGCTGGAGAAAGAATCACACTTTGGACAAAATGCCCAAGTGTGACAAATGAAGGAATGCACAGTCACTTGCCAATCCTTATTCTTCTTCAGTCACAGTCATCTGATCCTTCATGTTTGTTGTCCATCCAGTAGGGAAGATAGGAAGAAAAACTATAGAACTTGGCATTTAATCTAGTCTTAGGTAAACAGCTCTGCTACATCTCTTAATTACAGCATGAAAACATTCTGCTAGTAAAGCATATTCCTTGGGCTGAAATCTGGACTGCCTGGAGTACTGGATACTCCCTTTAATAGGTCCTTGAAGTTCAGATGTGGGAACTAAAATTTAAAATTGGGATCTTAAGACAGAAACCAAGTTTCTTATCTAGGGGGACTTTCCTTTCTAGAGCCAACATTGCACAAGAAACTGAGTGTGGGTTTGCTTCGGTCACAGGAATTGCTCTCTCTCATGAGAGAGCTTCTTTGGGTTCTACTCTGAGCCAAATCCTAGGATTCATTGAAAACTGCTAGGTTTTCCATCTTGTCCTGATTTCAATACAGTCCTCTTTTGACCCACAATGTGAAGAGGGGAAAAAAACCCAGTTGCCAGCAGCAACTACTTGACAGCAACCTCAAGAAACACTTTACATGTCTCCCATCATCCACAGCAGTTCCCTCTGCATGGGCAGTAGATGAGTCTTGGTGCATTATTGGTGAGCTGCACCCTCAGCTCAAGCCCAGCCTTTCTACCATCAGCAGCCCTATGGTGTGAGGGAAAAGCACTCAAAGTAGGTTGACCCTGAAGATAAATCCAACTGGATGTGGCAGCTGCTGGAGGCCCAAGCTTCTCTTCCACAGTCATGGGGAGTGGTAACATTTACAGTCACTTGAAAGGAGGAAAACTTAAAACTGGCCATGTTGGGAATCCCAGACTGGGTAAGCTGTATGAGGACCAGGGCACCACATAGTATATTGGCTTCAAAGTTAAGGTGTCATTTCCTTAGAGTAGCTCAGTTCTTTTTCTCAGTTCTTTCTAAAGGATGTCACCTTTAGAAAACATCCAGAAATCAAGTCCAGCTTTGTTCTGGGAAGTAAAGGCCAAAATAGAAGAATGCCGAGTAACTGAAGGTGCCCAATCATTCTTAGGGGCAACACAACTCCTTCCTACTGCCTGGGAAGGAGTTGAAGCAACTGTCAGGCCTGCTCTTCTCCTTCATTGGAAACGTGCCGGTAGCCAGGGGGCTGAGACTGTATACGAAAGAGTACAGTCAAGAGGAGAATAATAAGGAGAAGGAGAATGGATCCACACACAGCCAAACCCACAAAGAGTTCTGTAAGGGAGAAAATAAGTGGTTAGCATGGTATCATCCAGACTTCCCCTTTCTGCCACACTCTGGTCAAGCCTGGGCTCACCTGTGTCATGCATGCTGCTTGATACCTTGCATTCTTGCTCCCAGTCCTGGGGAACAACAGGATCTGTGAGTTCCAAGAATCTTCGCAATGGGCATTTATGCTGACAGCCAGGGATTGTCAGTGGGAAGGGTTCCTTCCCACTCTCATTCCGGTAGAACATCTCCACGGAGAAGTTACTGAAAACGAAACAGCAAGATGTTTTTTTTTTCCTCTAGTTGAAGTCATCCCTTCCCAAAAACTCAGTGCACACCCTTTCCTTTATTCTGGTGATAAGTTTTCCTTGTGAGAGTTTGCCACTAGGAGCAAGACTGCACGCCCCAAGAGTGGAGCCTAGCCTAGGTGTCTAACCCTCAAGGTGAAATCACAGCCAACATCTTTACTGCAGCCCTCACCCATCATCCTCTTGGTACAGTTCAAATAAATGACATGAGGCGTATGGTGCTTGGATCTTGTTGTAGACATCTAGAGCCATCTGCAGTGCCACAAGTGTGGTGTCATGCTGAGAAAGAGGGAAAAAAACCAAATCAGTCACCCTTAGGGATGTGGCAGGGCAGCTCAGACCATACCAGTAACGGATAATGCAGTGCTGTGGGGACGTCACCTTTGTAACTTCCATCTGGAAAATGGGAGAGGAACTGTACTGCTAGAACAGTGGTCTGTGATGGTGCCAGAGAAGGGGAGGAAGTGAAACAGCCATATATATCCTGCACTCTTTTTTTGAGAATTAATCTCTAGAGAGCAATTTGGAAGAGATGCTTGACTTTCCAGGCCGTAGGCTGCTGGAAAGGGGAGACAACTGTATCCACACTTCTGAAACATCGCATTTGAGTAGCATCAACCCATCTAGGAAATAAACAGTGGCTCCCCAAAGTCTGCCAGTCTGCTTCATGAGCCTGAGCTAACAGGAACAAGGACACATTGGGAATTTTCCTCAGGGATCCCAGAGGAATGATGCCAGATACTGCATCTCCCACCCAGCCAGAAGCAAAGATGCATGTCCTGATCACTGCATGGGCTGTAGGAAGCTAGAAAGGGTTAAAACTATCACCAAACCCCAATCCCCTGTAAGCAGGAGGAGATGGCTAAAAGCCAGCCCCAGCTTTAACTTACTGCTGAATAGGCAAGTAGTTTTAGGTTCTGATGGGCAGAAACATTTGCTGCTTTGGTTAGATTTTTCCTTATGTGATCCAGCAGGACCCCTGAGAAAACAGAACAGCCGGTAAGAGGCAAAAGCCAGACAGAGCAGCACAAAGCTCCCTCCCTGGTGCACTCACCGCCTTGCAGACGAGCTTTTTCTACCCGATTGTGGATCCCAAACAGAAATTCAAAACCAAAGTCTTTTAGTTCCTTCAATTGAGTCATGACATCTGGAGTCACCCATCCAGGCAAATCCATTTTGTGTGCTTGCTAGAAAGAGAAACAGAATATTCATGTGCAGGTAGCACAGGTCACAGATTAAACAGAGAAGGGGAAGGTGTCTGGAGACCTGCCCACACTGCTGCTGCTTTTCTACACTATTTTAAATATGCAATATGCCCCTTTTCTATTTGTGCTTCTGACCTCACACTGCTATGCTGCATACAAAGGACATATGTGGGTTTTAATGTTGTTTCAGAAAATAGTAATGAGAAGAATAAAGATTGCAACCTAGTTGCTACATATCTGTGAAAGCACAGCTGGAATGCAAAGTTATGTTGTAATTGTTACAATAATCTTAGGGCATTAACTTTACATGTGGCTGATTCTGCCCTGCAGATGGCATGCGGTCAAAGACAAAAAGCAGTAAGCAAGTGAACACAAACTCAGGGTTTCTGGTGTACCTGCATCTGTTTCCCTGGAAGCTCTGAGAGCCACTGAAAGACACTAGACAAAGTTAGCAAGTGCTCTGTGGACATTACAGTGGGATGCACCACTGACAAAGCCCTGCACTCAAACCTGGGAGCCAAGAGAAGAACTTGCTTTGCAGCCAACCCATTACACGAAAGGATTAGTTATAATGGCAGACAGACAGCAATTGTGGTTTCTCAGCATTAGTGAGAACAATTTTCTTTGCCACAGCCCATTAGACTTCCGGAAGTTGAGGCTGAATATCCTTAAGGGCCCGTTCTGTCTAAGTGGTTCAGAGAAATTCCATCAGCAGCTTAGACATTTAGTTAATTCTTAATTTACAAAGAAAATAGCTGGTAAGTTCAGCTATTTCTTGGGCTGTTTTATTGTCTCCAACTAGATAGCAGAATGACTCTACTGGCTCAGGTGAGAAAAACAATCCTCTTCAGGGCACTTTTTGCATGATTTACTAAAAAGGAGGAAGACCAAAGGAGCTTAAGAGACCAATGAGTTCTGAGTGAGAAATACTCTTTCCTTAACAACATTCTGGTTTTGCTTTGGGACTGTGGGCTATTCTCCAAGTTCTTGGGGATTATAGTGGTTGTCGGCTGGCCTTCCAGGCCCAATCTGCAAGCTCATTAAGTGACTCCTGAAAATGAAGAAGATCTGAAATTCTTCATCTCTCTGACCAAAGGATGTTTTATTACCAATAGAAGTTGATTCACTGTGATTGTTACAAGATGGGAAATGAGGTTTGTGATACAAAGGTCAGATTCACATAGTACAATGCAGCTCTGGGCTGGAATATTCTCAGCTTGCAGCAACCCAAGCTGCTACTTTACACAGCAAAGTGTAACTCCCTGCTGATTTATCTTTTACACCCCCAAAACTGTGCACACCACTGTATACCACTGCCAGCAAGTGAAGCAGTCTTGCACACCCATAGAATTAGTGTGACAGTGTCAAAATGCTTTGGTTTACTGTGTCCATAATTCAATAATTCACTAGTTTGACATGAAAGATCACGCTGTACAGTCATACACACAGAGAAACTTGTACGTAACAACTTTAGGTCTCCTGGATATGTGACCTTTAGTTTAGCGTTATCACAGCACAGCTAACCCAATTTCTGATTTTGTTTATGTCTCCATGAGATGTACTTTCAACAGAAACCAACTCAAATATAGAGTTTGGTGCCCCCATCCCAAATGGTAAAGGGTAACATCTGTCTCTAGAGTCTTTCTCTGACAAAGGAAAACAGGTCAAAAATAGATGTGAGTGAACCCCACTTAACTTAGGATAGCATTATTTTCTTTTAGATATGCCATTAAAATAACCACAGAAATAGCAGTGATTGATTTAAAGTAACAGAGAGGTAGAGGTAGCACCAGGAATAGTCCTAATTAAGGTCCCAACTCAATAAAGTTAATGTTTCTTCAGTTTGCAGAGATCTCATTTCTACCCTATTGGACTTAGGCTTGTCAACAGAGATCTAAAGATTTCAGATTGCAGTAATTTTCTAGTGACCTTCAAGAGATACATATTATGCAGGTGGGACTTCTCCTGACTCTGACATGATATACATCTGAGCTACACAGTGGGAGGTTATAGGGTGAAAAAAATAGTTAATTCTTGGCACATGCCTCTAGTGAGTGGGAACTGTTATTATTCTGAAATTAGAACATTACTTCTAATTGTAGGGTGAAAAGTTGTTTAATGGGATTTTGTAAAATGATTTTCACCAAATCCAGTGAATCCTGAACACCAGATTCCAGTGGATGTAAGATGATGGCCAGACTTACTTCACAGAATAGTGTGTCATACACACTCCATATACTCTCAAGAGAGATATCCCGGATCCCAGTCTCCTTTGCCACCATTTGCAGGAATTGCTGTAGGTTGGAGAAAAGAGAAAGGTCTTCAATTTTCTAAATCTCATACTGTATTATATGCACTGGTATCCCTTCCCTTTTCCCAGAGCTCTGATTATACAGAGGTGGTAACTAGAAGCCTAGAACCACCTTATCTTATGCAAACAATCACTTACCCAATTCTCTTTGGTCTTATTTATGTATTCTGCTGAGTGCTGTGTTTCAGTCTGTAGCTGTTCATATCGTGGACAGGGGGTCAAAGGGAACTTCAGTAGCTGGGCAGAGACAAGAGCAGCTAGGTCACCAAGAATGCTGGAGTACAGAATTTGCAGTGAACATGCAAAACTGTAATGAAACCCTGACTGCATCTGTAAACAGCCTCAAGTACTGCCTGCTGACATACTCCAGATCATGTGTGGTCTGCTCAGGTGTTGCACCTGACACGCTGAGTGAACCCAGCCCCTGAATTCTCTCATCTTTTTCTGAAAATAGGAAAACCTCTGCAAGGTAGGTTGCAGGAGAAGTTCAAGACAATCTGAATCAAGACTGTAGCAAATATTTTTGGACACTACACTACTTGAGTAGTCAATACATGTGTTTGAGTTGAACTTACCCTTTCGTCAGACTCGGGGACTGTGTGCACAGGGATAGGCTGCCAGGAGATGTTGGGGTTAAACATCTCGTGTCCTGCTGGGGGATAGAGGCCTGCCAGATTGGCCTCTGCACTCATCAGCGTCCGATCACAGTCTGTGCTGCGGATGAAGATCTGCCAGGACAGGGACAGTGCACCGTTACTAACGCTCCTGCAAGTGGTGATGCTCAGGCACAGGGTGATGCACTCGTCCAGGAACGCTGCCAAGTGCCCTGCAGCTGCTCATGGACAACAGGGGAACAGGAGTTGAAGGGACCAAGCCTGCTGATGTTGGCCTGGACGAAACTGTAAGGACACACACAAAAACAATCTACTGTCTAATACTGGAGCTGTCTGGTCTGGATCAGTGGGATACCCAGGTGCACTGTGCAGAGGGTAGAGACAGAAAGGAGTCTGAGTCTGAGGAAGGGTCAGAAAAGAGGAAGACAAAGATACAGAAAACTATGGGTACAGATAGGAAATGTGCTGTATTTGCAGAGCAGGACTGAGGCAAACTCCTGCCTTCTGTTGTCAGTTCTAGGAATGATTGACTGTGCTCAGGAAAAGAAATGGCTTCTTCAAGCCTCAGTTTTTCCATCTGAGAAACAAAGACAAGAGTGATCTGACTAGCAGGAGAGTAAACAAAAACAGGGAGGGCTGGGATTTTATCTGATCATTGTGGGGTTTTAGGATTAATGGGCCAAGACTTGACCATTCTAGAGCTCAGAAGAGAGAGCTCTGAGCCAGAAAAAAGGCAAAATGAGAAAAATACAGCAATGTTCAAAAGGTCAAAATGGCAAAATTTTAGTATTCTGGTATCTGTGTACTGAAAACAGTAAAGGGAAACTGGAGAAACCAGTGATAAAACAAGAGGAACAACAGGAAATCATAAAAGAATGTCCCAGGAAACAGCATGTTTGATCCGAAACAAGAACAAAAAGCCTGAAGAATGAAATATAACGTAAAGATAGGGATTTTTTTTAAATGTTAAGAGAGAAACATAAAATATATATACTCTGTATAATCTCTCTCATGTGAAGTATACCTCAGAAACTACAGTCACAAGAAAAAATCCCAACCGGTCTTTTCTTGTATATCAATGTCTGCCCACTTTTACCTCTTAACAGTGGCTTGGAAAAACTGACCCTGTACTCATTAGACAGGTTTGCTTTTATCCCTGGTAAACTCTGGAGAAATAAAAAGGAAATATTTTAAAAGATAAGGACCTAATTCTAGAAGTATCATAAAAACCCCAAGCAATTAAGCCCTGAGTGTACATGCTTTCTTCAGCACCTTTTGCCAGGCTCCAGACTGTCGCTGAGTCAGGTGACAGACAGTCATATGGTGTCACCCAGAGGCAACACTTCTTACAAGGGAGGTTGCTCAACTTGAGCAAGGGTTCAGGCTTGGTTAGCAGAACAGCTTTTGTTTGCACGTCTTGGTTTGTTTTTCTTTCTCAAGCAAGAGAAGGAAAAGAGTTTCAACTCGCAGAAGCTGTATAAGAGTGAAGTATGTTTGGAAAGGAACTACTGAGGATAGGTAAAGGATCTGTGTTTGAGCCAATGCTGGGTTTTGTTGATGAAGTAAATGTCAAAGAAGGGATGTAATCTGAACTGTGACAAGCTGGGTTCTTACCGGGAAACCCTAGAAGGGGAGAAACAAGGAAAAGTTTGCCCCATCTGTTCCATCAGCTTAACTGAGCTCAGATAAACTAGCTGAAGTGGTGCAGAGCCTGTAGTGGGACAGGGGCCTTGGCTGCCTGCTGTCCATCTGAACCAGCCTCTCGTCTGGGCACCTGTTCATGTTTCAATTGACTCAATACCAGTTGGTTATTAGCAGGGGTACTGGGGAGGATTTTTGAAATCCTTAGTTTTTTTATCTTTTATAATTTCCCCTGTGCTTAGTACACAGTTCCACAAGGGCTCTGTGACTTTTTTCAAAAGAAACATACCAGTTTCTCAAGAACTATTTTAAAGTGTGAGGACATCCTAATGAGAGAGAGAGAAATGAATGGCTTTGGGCAACTGAAGCTGTAAATACTTTACAGGTGAAAGGAAATGAAAGGGTCATTGCTGGCCAGTAACTACTACTATTTACAGGTTCTGGTAAGATTGTACCTCAAGTACACTGGAGAGGGCAGGGCCAACACGGGCTGCATTCTTGTGAGCTATTGTAACAGGAAAAAGAATCCCAAGCACGAGTAAGAAACAAATACCAGCTACAACTATTTAGTTCCCTGGACTTCAGAGTGGGTGGCTCGAACAGTCTCACAACTCTGGCTGGATTTGCCTTCGCGCCCGCTGCGAGGGCAGCGCTGAGACGGGGCCGATCCGTGCCCTGCGGCCAGACTCAGCACAGAGCCTGCACCTGGGCCCTTCTTCTTCTTCCTGCAGTGGGAACGGGCTAAGGAACAAAAAATACTTGGAGACGAGTCCCGGCGCCGGCGTTTCCCTTCCCAAAGGAGCCACCCGCAGCCCTGGCCCCGCGCGGCGGCCCGGGCCCACCGTGGGGCGGCCGAGAGCGCCTTTCCCCGAGCCGGGGGGCTGGCACTGACCTCCTGCCGCCGGTACGTGTCGTTGAGGAAGTCGCGGTAGCGCCGCCGCAGGGCCTGGCCCAGCTCCCACTGCTGCCGCATCCCCACCTGCAACGGCACCGGGCGTCAGCGGCGGCCCGCCCCCCGCCCGGCCCCGCCGCCCGCCCCGCCTCGCTCCGCTCGCACCTGCGTGAGCTGCCCGAATCCCTGGGGCCAGGCGCTCTCCTGGTACGGGTCCCGCGGGAAGGCCTTGATGGGCGAGCGGTCTCCGTGCCGGTACACCTGCGGGCGGCACCGCGTCACCTCGGCCCGGCCATCCCGGCCCGGCCCGGCTCTCCCCACGTCCCCCCGTCCCCCTCACCAGCGTCACGAAGCGGAGGCTGCGGGCCCGGGCGGGCGGCGGCTGCAGGCACAGCGCCAGGAGCAGCAGGACAGCACCGCCCCGCCCGCCCGCCATGGCGCTCGCACACCGCCCGGAACCGAGCGCCGCCGGCCGCCGGCCCGCGCGGACGGGGTTTCGCAGCACACAGCCCCGGCCGCGCTGCCGGCGCTGCGCCCGCCCCCGAGGAGGAGGATCCCGGCGGCGGGACAGCCCCGCTCGGCGTCCTGAGCAGCCGCGCCGGGACCGCCGGGCTGGTGCTGCTGATCGCCGCTGTCAGCCCTGCAGAGGCTTCGCCCCGGGCTGCAGCCGCGGAGGCGCTCGGTAGGAGCGGCGGGAGCGAGGGCGTAGCGGCGTCAACCCCGCCGCAGCTTCGCTCCAGGACACGAGGTTTCAGTGTTCTGACGCTGTCCGTGTGCTCCTGGGTAAACTCGCGGGCAGAAGTCGGGAAGGCGGCCTGGCACGCACAGCCCGGCAGCCGTGGGTCGCATCCCTCGGGTCAGCCTCAGGATGCCCGTGTGCAATGGAAAGCTGCTGCTGCTCCTGGCTCTTAGCAAAGAGGCTGCCCAGCCTTGGCGGCTTTTGCCCCGTTTTGGTTGTACTTTACGGAACTTGGTCGAATTAGACGAGTGTGAGATAAACCCAGCTTCTGCTGCCGCCTGTGCATCCGCTGGATCGTTGGCTGAGGATCTCGTAGGTGCCGTGTGGAGGGAAAAATCATAGGGAGTTAAACGAATTTAGTGCTACTTAGTGTTTATCTCCACGCCGAAATGCATAGAGGGAGGTGAATGAAGTTCTCAGCTTTCTCTTAAGAAAAGAAGGAAACATGGCTCTCGCGTTTGCAAAGAAGTCTTGGAGTCATGAAGCAAAGCGGGTCATAACCCAGCTCTTTTGTATCTGTTTATTTGCTTAAAACTTTCCGTAGTTTGCAGCGTTAGAAAGTTGTGTGTAAGGTCTCAATAAGAGTGCCAAATTGCTTGTGAAGCAGGGGGGTTATTTCAGGGCAGGGTTGGTGCAATACCTGAGGCTCAGCTGGATTGAATAACGTGTTTAATTTGCTCATGCTCGAATGCTTAGTGAATTTGAACTAAATTCTATTTCCTATCTCTAGGACACCACGAAGCCGCGTTCTTTTTTTTCTTTGTTTACCGATACCTCACCACTGAGAAGGTTCTTGGGGAGTGCTGGAAGGAAAAGGCTCTCTGCAGAGGGGGAACGCGCGCTGTTCCTGCGGCACCTGCTTTGGGGTTGTTCTGTGGTTGCTGCTGGTTGTGTTCCGCTGCTGCGGGCTGAGCCGAGGGCGGGCAGGCGGCAGAGGCTCGGTGAGGCCGGCGGGCACGGCGCGGGAGGGGGCTGCGGGCGCGGGTGGTTCCCGGCCGGGGGGAGCGCACGTNTCCCGCTGAGGTGCCCGGGGCTTGGCGGGGTGCGGGCCGGGCTGGTGGCGTCACCCGAGTGGGGCCCGGCGGACGGGAGGGAAGGGGTCACTGTCTCGGCCTGGGTCCGGAGCCCAGCGCCGGCCGTGACGCGCGGTGTCTGCCGGCGGGGACTGAGCGGTCGCGCTGTCGGAGAGAGTCCCTTTGCTAAAGGGGTCGGAGAAGGCTGGGGAGCGGTGTCAGTTTCTCGTGGCTGTTGTCGTGCATCTGAAGAGCCCGGGTTTCTGTCTCCGGTCTCCGGAGGTGCTGTCAGGAGATGTTTACTTGCTTTGTGGTAACTTGTTAGCTTTCCTCTCTGCTCAACTTGAAGTTCTCCGTGTCATTCACCTGTTGCATCCTGTCAACCCAGGTCGCGAGTTTTCTAGGGCAGAAGCTTGTCTGTATGACTGTTAGTTTGATGGTGCTGTTAAAAGGTAACTTTGCTTACGTTGGTGGTTACTCTTCATTGTGCGATTTCACTGACGCTTATGGTGCTAAGGTCCACAGATCTGTCAAGACAGGATTTCATTATGGGCTGGAAGCAAACCTTGGATCACCGGTGAAAGAGAAATGCTCTGTCTCCTGAAACTTCCTTTCCTTCTTTTCTTTTTCCTAAAGGGACAGCTGGGCTCTTCCCTGCAAGGCTTTTTTGAGGGAGTCTCCAACACTGAGTCACGTTTCTGACTAACAATTTGGATCACTGTGTGCCAGACAGTTTCTGGCTATGACTGCAGGTTATGTTTGTCTGTAGGGAAGAGTCCTCTCGGATCTGCCTCTTGTTCCAAGGTACATGGAGTTGATCTTCTGTTCCTGGGTGTTTGAGAGAGGGCTATACCTGAGGACAGACAAAAGAAAACAGAAAACCTGGCTTTACTGAGTGGTCGGCTTGATTTTTTTAATTGAATCTGAATCAAACCTCCTTGCTGAAGTAGAAAAGCATTCCTTATATTTTAATTATGGAAACAAAAACCGTTTGGAAACTTTAGCCAGTTGTTGCTGAGCTCTACCCTTCTGTCATTTGGGCTGTGGAAAGAGGGCATTGGACGTGCTACACGTTGTGCTAGGACCAGGTGGAGGTTGGCCTTGCTACACTTCTTTGCCACTGAACCTGTGGCATATTCACCAGGAGATACCACTGCAAGGCTTGTGAGGGCAGACTGTGTGGCTTCCTGGTGTGACCCCTTTTTCGAATCTAGCACTTGCAGTGATACTTCTTTCTCATTCATGAATATGCCCATGCATCCTTTTTCATACAGGAAGGCTAGCTTTTGCAGGAGAAAAACCAGGGTGAAAATATTTAACAACTTCTTCCCAGACCCCCAAAATAAAAGGTGGAGGAAATAAACCTGAACAGCCTGAGGGAGGACAGAAAATGGGTCATTGTGGAGCTGCATGGGAGTTCTGTAGCTGCCAGAGGAAACTTGCAGCTACTCGTGTTGTGAAGGGATGCAGGGAGAAGTACCACAGCAGGGACTATATATATAAATAAATTGCTTATCAAAAAAAATAGGGACAGGAAACTTTATCACAGAATTAGTGTGTCCTGGCAGTGCGCCTGGGGTTGCTGTTGCTTGCTGTTTCCAGTTACTGCTGCTGCAGCTCCCTGTGCCTTGTCAGCATGTTTTCCTTACCAGCTGGCTGTGCAGGGGGAGGCTATGCAGGACGGGCGTGCAGCCCTACAAATACAGAGCAGAGTTTGCTGCCTTGTCCCTGTCTTACACCTGCAGGAAGAGTCGTGTTTCCAGTGTGTTAAAGTGCATTTGATTGCTATGACTTTCTTTTCCTTTCTCTTGGATTAGTCCTCGCAACTCTGCATGCTTGTTCTGAAGTAAACAGAAGGATTCATATTTTGCTGTTGTTGAATGTTAGATCAAGTGGTGATGGTCTCACATCTTAGAATCTGGCCAGTGATTGTATGGCTGTCAAGACTGACAGTTTCCAAAATTTCAAGTTTTGAATTTAAAAATCTTTAACTGTTGCTGTTTTTCAGAAGTTGTGATCCCATCTGTCTAAGGAAGAGTATAGAATATAATGTGCTTTGTCTTGGGTGCATTGAAGGATGATCCTGCTTTCTGCTCTGGAAGCAGCTGCTGTGAAAGTCTCATTGTTGCAGATGTGTGGGTCTTTGCATGTTGAATAGGAAGGCTTATCAGATTGTTTGTCACACTCCCTCTTTTTCCTCCCCCACCAAATAATGAGATTCACACACCTGACAGCCTTGGAGAAGAGTCAGTCTTCAGAGCTGTCATACGTGTTCCTGCCCGTTGCGGTGGGAGTTGAACCTACTTGATTTTTTAGGTCCATTTGAAACCATTTTATGATTCTATACAAAGATACCTTATTTCATTGGGGGAGAATGTTGTGCTGATCCTCTGGATGTGTTAAATTGTTTTCCTTACAGCATAACAACTCGGGAAGGCAGAGTCACATTCTCTTAGCTGTGGAAACTGTATCGGTGTGAAGGAACTTCATCTTAGGCGGGAATTCAGGGGAGTGCTTCCTTCTGATAGTACAGGTCTGCATTAAGGCTATAAACAGGTTGAACTTGGTCATTAGATCATACTTCTGCTAGTATACAAGTACTGTGTTTGACTTAATATTTCCATGGTAGTTACTTCAGGTTTGAGAGATGTGTATAATATTGTTAAATGAAAAGAGGCTGTCCATGTTCGGTCAGACCTTAAAAATATATAATTTAGAAATGGTACAATGGCTTCCTTTAGCATTCCTGTGTCAATTTTGTTCTGTGACTTCCTGCTCGTGACCAAATACTTTTTTTTCCATATTTGGAACATAGACAAATTCCTTTCTTGTGTTCCCACTGAAAGGGAGACACCCCTAAAGCTCTAGTGTAACTTGTACTTTTATATCTGGAGATCTCAAAACCAGATTTCCTGTAAAGCAAAATTACTTGCTTTATGGAGTGTCAAAAAGAAAATGTTAAGGTGATTTACATAATTTTGGTGTAATATAAATCACTTTGAAGTATGCACTGTCAAACTCGTAACAATCTTATTTGGGGAGGACAAAGGTTAACTAAGGTAATGCACAGAGGAGAGCAGAGCATTGCAGACCTTCCCAGTAGGTTTAAGAAGGGAAAAATATAAATGTTTATTTAGTGGGAGATCAGTGAAGAAATGAAGAGAAAATGTTAGAGAATAAGAAATCTAATTCTTGTTTGGAACAGACCCAAACTAGTGCCTATAAGGATTAAGTAGGAGAGCTATCTTGTGGGATGTGAGAATTGAAGCAATTTAAAAGCCATGTTGCAGAGTCAGGTTATATTGTGTGCTCATAGAAACCTCTCTGAGATGTAAATAAGGTGTTAGGTGAGTATCAGACTGATTGCTAAAGCACATGATTGACAAGAGAGTTGGTGCCTACTGGCATACAAGGCTTTCTAGTTTGTTTTAAGATTTAAAAAATATTGGCAAATATGTTCATAAAATTTCTTGAAACCAATAGGGCATGGAAGTCATATCCTGTCTCCCTCCAGGGAGCTGGCACTGTTGGTTTACTGGTCCTACTGCAGCTATGAGGCAAACAAAGTCCATTGGTTTAAATCAAGGCTTCCCACTTGCTGATACAAATCATGATTAAAATTAGTGATTTAAATAATTCCTTTAAAGTTTGTTTGCATTTGATAATTTCTTAAAGGGCAGCTTTAGTCTAATCAGTTAGGCTCATCTATTACTGCTTCTTGCCAAACAGGACGATACAGTGTATCTGCATACATCTAGTTATGCTATTATATCACAGTAAATGTTTACATTACAAAATGTTCAGTTGTAATTACTGGGTGAATTTCTTTCCTCATGACTTGTACAAAACTGCATTTGAATAAAAAAGTCAAATCAAATATGCACTCTTTTATAATTATACTGTAATCACACAAATCATGAGCTGGATACATAAGAGAAAATATGCTTGCTGGAGTGTGCTATTAAAGAACTAATTCTGTCAGGGTAGTGTTATCTGTATTTAGCAGAACGAACTGGTTAGTTTTGGTAGTTCTCTTTCCAGATCTCAGAATGAGAATAACTCATCATTCCTTGTCTTGTTTTCATTTGGAGATTGTAAGAGAGAGTTACCTCCCACACATTTTATACTGCCTCCACCAGCTTTGAGTGAACTGAACTAATTTAATACGTGAATTCAAGAAACTAATCTCTGCCTTTTTAAAGAAAGAATTGTTTCGTACTGACTCTGCAGACTTAGTGACTTTCTCAAGTTTAGGAGTTAGACTTTTTAAACATTCTCCAGTAGCCATGTCCTGCTTGAATAGGGCCTGTGTGTGTTTGCTTAAATGGTTGTTTTAGACTTCATCATAGATTGCCATTAACTTAGAAAATAAATTAACAAGTGAAATCTTGAAAACTGTGTGTAAAACCCATTTAAAGGAAAATATTTCGAATTCAAGTAGTCTCATCTAGAGCTCTTATGAAATGAGGCTAACAGGTAGGCTTCTGTAGCAGCTCTGTAGTCTGTCTTCGTTGCCAGGGACATACATGCAGAAATGTGCCAGTCCCCAAAGGACTGCACATGCCTTGCCAGAGATTTTTGCTGGAGGATTTCGCAGTCAGAGATGCACAGAGATGTAGTGGCTTTTTGCACGTCTGCTGGCAGAAGCTCACATGCAGCTTTGTGTGGGCACATGAACTTACACTGGAACAGCCTTTGGGATTTGCTGTGGTGGTGCATGCCTTGACATGCAGACACACATGCACACTCAGAGTCCTGTGGGCAGCACCTCAGCAGCGTGCATTGGCTTGCATGAGAAGTGCCACCGAGGCAGGGCAGCTCAGCTCAGCCAGCTGCAAGCTCCAGGAGAAGGAGAAGCTGTCACCTGGCCCTCAAACAACAACTTTGTGATTCCAGTCTTCTGATTGACTGCTTCTTACCTTTGGCTGTTGGGTGCAGGAAAGGAATAATATGCTGATTTCTGTGAAAGGGCTAGGAAGAGGTTCAAAAGATGGCTTTTGTGTTTACAGCTGGTGAGATGGACATTCTCAGGCATCTGCATGTCTGGACCAGAAGCCAGGTAAGGGTATGATTTAAGGTCCATGTAGCATGAGGACAGGCAAGGTTGCACTAATGCACCTTTAAGGAAAGTGTCAGAGCCCCTTCCTTAGCAAAGGAGGAGGGGGCTTCTGTTGTGAGGAGTGTTTTAAAATTAAAAATAAAAATTTAAAATGTAACATATAAAATAACTATAGATCATACAATGTAGCCTCTGTTATTGTTGTGCGTCTGAAAATGGGCATGTAACTTTCTGGCCTGTATGGGACTGAAGAAACATTTTTCCTTGGTCTGCAGAAAGCTCCGAAGCTGCTGTTTGTTTTTGTAGAAATCGAACAGGAATGGAGAAAGGAGAAACCTTTGCCTGAAGAAAACATGAATTTTCTCCCTGTCAGTTGTACTTCGAGGGCATTTTGTAAAGTGCTGCTTTTAAGCAGCAGACTGAGTTTGAAGGCTGAAGAAAAAAACGAGAGGCTGCAGACTTTGTTCTCCCTTGTTTCAGTATCATCTTCCACTGCTACTCCCTGATACTTGCTCTGGGTGGTGTCTTTAGCAGTGTCCCAGAATCAGTGGACCGTCCACACCCTTCTTCCTTGACACAAGGATCAAAATAAGAAATGGAGCCACTTGTTGGCTTAGTCCCATTGCCTACTCCCACACACTTGTACATGTGCTGCATTTTGCAGGCTTGATCTTGGATTTGCTCTTATTTATGAGAAGTCGAGGTTATAGGAGTGCTCTGATAGGATAATGCGTGCCAGCTTTGTGCAGACCCTGCTGGAACAACAGTCCTTGCAGGATAGCTGGCTTCTCATTTGTCCATGGGTCATGTGTGATGGCTCCCTTCTTGTGGCAGGATTGTGCCAGAGTTGGGAATAGACTGCACTCCTTGCAGCAGGATGCTTGTGACAAACTCAGATGGTCTGATGGTTACATTCTTTTGCATTTTTCTGTTAGAGCCTTTGTGCAGACTTTCAGTCTGTTCTGAGCTGTTACTGGGGCAGTAGGAAAACACTGGTCTGTAAGCACCTCTGGTCTCTTTGTACGTTGGTAGCACACTTTGTGAATGGATGAGGGTGAGCCCTCCTGGGCACTTGGAGACAACCTGTGAGGAGAGTGGGTGGCTGTTGTCCCATCTGGTGGGTGTGCCGTGAGTGCAGCCATTTCACTGGCTGGGCTTGGAGCGGTGGATTCCGTCCGGCTCTGGACTGTTTTTGAGCTGAGTATTTGGGGTGATGTCAGGCAGTGTGAGAAGGGAACATGACTTGGCAGGACAAAGTCTGCAGAAAGTTCAGCTCCACATTTGGCCAAGAGCCTCGAAGGGAATGAGATCGACACACACATTCTGCTACACAGCCTGTCACACGCCCTCTCACATGCTCCCTTCCTGTCACATAGATCTCTTTATCTTATTTTCAGACCTTTAACCCTTCCCTCCTAGGTTCTGCTTGGTGGGTTTATAAAACTCAGAGAAGTCCTCCTTATTTTGTTGATACTGTACCTTGTAAGTGTTCAGTTGCAATGACCCCAAAGCAGAAATAGCCCATACAGGCCAGAGTCCAGAAGAGTAGTCAAAAGCAGGGCAAGTTTACTTTGCAGCAAAGCTCTTAATAGTCCTTTATTCTGACCTGCACCCCTCTGCCAGTCTTCACTGTGTTTCTTGGCAGCTCTTCTGATGTCCTTCCTTGCTCTGCTGCAGTCTTCTGGCTGATCTACGTTTGGATATGCACATCTGCAACCCTGCCTCTCTCCTCCTGCTCTTCTAAGAGCAGTATTAGCAAAAGCTGACAAAATAGATCCCTGATGATGCTTGAGTGGAGAACAGACTACCAGTCAAGCTTACTCTGAAGCAGTTTAAAACTCTGTTACAGTATCTCTCTGATGTGTTCTTTATATGGGTATTTCTGTAGTACTATAATTTCTTCCTGACCTCTGTGCTACATCTAGGGATGATTCTTCTATGAATGGGAATCGGTGCTTTTCCCTTACTGCCCTGAAGGGAATCTTAATGAGTTTCCTGCCTGTTTTGCAATCCAGTACTGTAGTTTTGGTTTGCCTGTGAGCGGTAGAATTTGTTTTGATTGATGCTTTTGGGTGGAATGGTGCTTAGATACAAAGTGTTATATAGAGACATTAATAAGAGGCTGTTTCCCAGAAACAGTCTTGTATCAGTTGTGGTGATGTGCAGTGTGCTGATGGATGTACTCCTGGGGTGGGAGAAAAGGAGGAAGTCATAAAAATGAACAAACAATTTTACTGTAAGCAGCCCTCCCTTTCTTTCCCCTTTTGCCTCTCTTCTTCATGTCCTCTAATTTCATAGCTGGTAGAGGATGGAGAAGACCAGTTTGAAATAGAATGTGGTCTGGACAAGGGATAAGAGTTGAGGGCTTTAAGTTCTCTTTTTGTTTATCTTTTTAGCTTTGCTGTGATATATGCTATGGCTTTATGTGTGTTTTGTCATCTTGTCTTCCTGATAAAATGGTGCAGCTGATTATTTTTTGCTTTTATGTGTTTTAGTAGCTCAGTGCTGTGAGTGGACTGTGCCATGTTCCTGCTCAGAGGAGTCAACAGCAGTTTGAGGTTCTGTGTTGAAGAGATGCACTGAGACAGCCTGAGGAGCTGAGGAGATTTCCCTTGACAAAAAGTGCTTGGCTAGAATAGGCATGGATCATGAAATATTGTTCTCTTACTGCATAGTTGAGATGAAATAATTTTTTAAGGAAACAATCAGGTAAAAAAAAACCCAGTATGTTGTGGGATTTATCACTACTATTTTCTATTTATTATTTCTTATGGACTAGGATTAGCCCTTTTCCCTGGCATCTTCACTACCGGAATGTTATTTTGGGTATTCTTTCTTCTCTCTCTCTCTCTTTTTATTTTTTTTTTTTTAAAGTTCTGATCTCTTGCTTCAGATTGGAAATAGCATTGGGGTGACTTCTCAAATTTGCTGTGAATCAGACTCATGTTTCCCTGAAGCAGGGCTATAACATCTGTGGGACTAAGGGTCATAAAGGAGGAATGTAGGATCCATGGTGCAGTTCTGTAATGTGGTGAAGAGGGAGGCTTCTCTAATTTTCCCCACTCCTTTCCAACTTCTATGCAAGCCCCATTTAATAAAACCCAGCTTTTTGGACCTAGTTGGTTATTGTTGTTGCTTCTGATCTCAGTGGCACTATTACTTCCTGTCTTTTTTAAACTCTGTTCTCTAGGAAGACAGAGGAAGCTCTGGGTTATAAAACTGTTGTTTCAAAGAATACCTGACTGTTATGTTTTGCATAGCTATGTATAATTGTGCAGAACAAGATATTGATGGCTGAGTAAATATAGAGAAGGCATCCAGAAATAAACTGAGTCTGTGGTCCTGTTTTCCATGATGTCATGCAGTGGCATTTATAAAGAAAACAAGGTGGTGGGGTCAGATTGCATTTTTGGCCTTCAAGTAGGATGTGATGAGCTGCATGAAGGGTATGGTCAGTAGCAGGATTAATGAACTGCAGACATCTCAACTTTAATTTTCCAAACTGAAGGGGTATTTTGTCAGCAGATTATTTTATAGTAGGAAGTTCTGTTGGTTGCTTGAACACTTTTTATGTTTGGGGTTTTTTTTTGTTGCTGTGGGTTTTTTTTGTTTGTTTGTTTGTGGGTTTTTTTTTTGGTTTGTTTTTTTTTTTTTTTTGTTAGTGGTGTGTGTATCTGGTGCTGTGGTTAGAAATGTGAAGGAATGACACTATTAGCTGGTACAGGGGCTCTAGAAAGAAAAACAGACATGGAAATCAAAACCACCTTTGTGTAGATGCATGTGCAAGGGGAAAAAAGACTTACTGCTAGAACGGCTAAATTTGATTGGAGAAATTGAGTGCTACTGGCACTCAAGAACAACAAGATTGGAAACAACAAGAATGTTGTTTCCAATTTAAAGTGAGTTTCCATAGGGAAAAATTGCTATTACAGTTGATGCTGACACATTCTGTGGACAAGGACCCAGGCTGCATTCACTCCCTTCTGCTTCCCAAGAAGTGGCATAGAGCTGCCCTTCGCTTTCTGCTAGCAGGAGGGGGCAGCTGCTCTGAGCGTTTCATCCTCCTGGGAGGAGCACAGATGGAATTTTTCCTGTAGGAAGCCCCTATCAGAGACTCAGTTGTGCTTCCTGCCATCTGAAGGTTGGTGCTGATAGTGGTGTTGAGCTGTCAGTGAGCTGGAGTTGTGGCCAGATGTGGGATTATTGCAGTTCAGCTACAAACAGCAAGTTCTGCTCACGTTCATCCCTGTCAACTGCTGCAGGAGTTGGTGTCCCTCTAAAGTGACTCTGCTCTGTCTCCTCCCCACTTTGAAAAACTGGCTACACAGCTCACCTGGCCAGACAGAACTGAGGAAGGATGACTTGGCATTTTTTACAGGATGGCTTGGAGGGGAGGGGAGCATGGAGGGGGACTGCTGTCTCATCTTCCTTGCTTGTAAGCCTGTGCATGCTCTGGTTTTGGCCATTCCTGAGGTGGCTATACTCCAGGTTAGCCAGAAGCTTGAAAGCTGAGGTGACAGTAGAAATCCTAGAAGGGGCTAGAGATTTTTTTTATCCAGATCAGGGTTGTTTTCCAGAGTTCAAAAGAACTTGTGTCAATGGCCTTTTAAAGGAATTTCATGGCAGCAAGGTGGCTACATCACTCCTGATATGACTTGTTATTAATTTCCAGTTCATTAACCAGGGAAAAAAAGTCTTATCTTCTTACCATAATCCCTTCCTCCCTCTCCCTGTTTCCCTTCCCTTCCCTTCCCTCTTCTTCTCGCTCTTCTCCTATCCTCTTGTCTGCCTCTTTCTGTCTCCCGTTGTCAGAGGGACTAATATTTCCTTGCAAACAGGAAGAGAGGCGGGAGCAGCCCTGTGTGCAGTGTGAATGAACTCAAATAACCTCATCTCCTTTCTCCTCACTCAGTTACAGAACCAAGGACATCTGGCAGTTGGGAGACAGGGAGGGAGGAAAAATAAAGGCACAGTCCATTTCAGGATCCTACCCACCCTGAAAGTAGTCACACGTATGCTGTCTTTTCCTCTTGTTCCTTGTGTTGACATGGCTCTCTTTAATCAGGCAGAAACCAAGAGTTGAAGGGAAGGGCAAACCCAAAACCTCAGCCTTTGCCAGGCAAGGTATAATGAGAGGCAGGTGAGAGAGCAGGGAGCACCTGCTTCTGGATGAGGCATGTGAGCAGGAGAGCTGACTTGCAAAACAGTTGCTGTTGGGGGTGAGCTTTGCAGAGCCTGTAGTTTCCTGGGTGGGACTGGAGTCAGTGCATTCTGTCGTCATGTGATTTAAAATTTGGGAAGCCGTATTTCCAAAATGAGAGAGTCCACAGGCTCTGCAGGAAATAAACAGATCTTGTACTCTGCAGATCATGGACAAGGAGCAGATTTGGTTGTTTGGACTTTTTATGTGGAGCAAAGCAGAAGTACTTTGGGCTTATTCTGCCCTGTTTTATTGCATTGTGTTTGGTCATACAGTTGTGCCTTAAGATTCTAATTCACTTTGCTAACCCATTTGTTCACTTGTTTCAGTCCTACATTCCTTCTTGCCTTATGTAGAGTGAAACTGGCTTGGAACTCCTGTTGCTGCCATTGTTTATAATAGATACTCTTCACCCACAGAATAGCTAAGTCATATTATGTTCAGATTCATAAATGTCCATAGAACTCTTTGCATTTTGGTTGTAATTATAAGGTGTGTATCTAGAAGGAAAGCTATGGAGACTTCCAGTCTCCCAGAACTCAGCTTTAGGGTGTTTTTCTGTAATAGCCAGACTTCTCCCTTCTCAGTGTCCTTTTAGATATACTGTTTTTCAGAGTAACACCTTTTAGGAAACCATTGTTACACCTTTCTTCTCTTCCCAGTACTCTTTCAACCAAATAACATACATTTGTTTATTTCAGTCTTTTCAGTTGTTAGTCACTTCTGCTGTCGTTCTCTGAACTTTGTGGTGGTTTCCATGCCTGACCTGGGTAGGAGACAACATGCCTTGTGTTGAGACCGAATGAAACCCAGCGAGAGCTGGATGCTGCAGTGAGCCCACTTCAAAGGGAGAGACAAATGCCTTGGCAAAGGCCATGCCAGGAATCAGCAAAGTTATGGGTAATAAAGGAGTTGGTCAGCAGCATAAGTAAAACCCAAAGTAAGGTGGGGACAAGGGGAGGGAGGCAGGCTTTTGAACTGAGCTGGGGAGGGAGAGGTGGCAATTAAGACCCTTAATTTGAGGGCAAGAGACTGGAATGCAGCTGCGAAGCTGAGAGTGACTTGTAGGACTCTTCTGCATAATTGTCAATGGTGGCAGCAACTTAAAAGGCTTACAAAGCAGTGCTACAATCTTGGACAGCTGCTCATGGTCAGCTGAAGCTTAGCTGGACAGCAAATGAAAGCAGTCAGGAGGCAGTAGCTTTTCTTTATCAGCTTGGGACTGACAGTGGCTCGCAAACTCTTTCCAGTTTGTGGTTGCCGTTATACTTCTGGGAGATCAAAATGGATAATGCAATTTCAGACTGTGTCCCTGCAGTTCTCTGAGAGAGGGATTTACAGCAGGGGCACTGAGCTAGCCTGTTCCCTGACAGTTGCAGAACTTTTTCCCATTCTTTGTAGACATACTGTTTAAAGTCATTCTTTACAGTATCCTGTTGCACTGCTTTTCACATTTTGCATTTTCGTGATTTGTCTCTCCCGTTGTCAATCTGAAGTTATTTTTCCATGTGAGTTTTGAGAGTTTTCACATGTAATACTACTTCATTTTCAAAGAGACAGATTCATTTTCTCTCTTGATAGGTACAAGGTGTCTTTTTTTAACTTTTTCCTGATTGAAACGTGTCACATGTATACTTTTGCCTCATGCATAGATCTGCTATCTGTTTCAGCATTTCTTGAGAAATGTGACGATGTAAAGGGAAGGAAGAAGAATGAGCCAACATGAGCTGGGAATAATCTTTGTTTCTCTGAAACAGCTACAAGGTAGTACCAAGATCCTAGGGAAGATTTGTGAAAATACTGTGGCTGCTACATCAGACACAGTATAGGAAAAGCATTAGGTCACAAAATTTGGTTACTCTGTATGAAAGGATTGGAACAGTGGTGCCTCTCAAAGAGCTTGCATCTCTGCTGGTGCTGTAGAGTCCTGTGAAATCTCAGTCTAATTGGTGTTGGTTTTTTTTCTTGGCCATTTAGATCTGCAGCCAGCATTTGATACCCAAGGTAGCATTATCACTGTGTGAGTTGTGCATTTAGGTTTCAGAAGAGGTCATTATGCACTGCCTTGGGCCCAGCTTTCAAAAATAAATGCTGATAGCCAATGTGAGTCTATACTGCTTGTCAGAGCACACATAGAAGCCAAAATGCCAAATTATATCCCTGCCTTAGTTATCTCTGAAAGATAGCCCTTTCTGTCAGAGGTATTTGTTCACCAACAGCCTGTTAAGGCCCATGCAGAGAGGTGCCTTAAGACTGTCAACAGAGACTGTTGACACACAGTGAGCACAGTCACGTTAGCATTTATATACAAACATGAGGTCTCTTCTGCTGATGCTGACACGCTGCAGAGTGCCTGCTTGTGAATCATTACAGAACTGAAACATAGCTATATATGTTTGCCTTGGCAGAAACTGTAGGATATAAATTTAAATAATTTAATTTACAGGGCCAGGACTGTGATGAGTAAATCCTGTTTTGAAGGATCACAGACACTTGAACAAACTTCCTTAAAAGCTACTCTTTCCTCTGAGCATCCATTATTTGGAGGTAAAGGGTTTTTTGTACTGTTCCTCTGATTGTTCATGTGTTACACAGTACAGTTTCTTCAGAGATGTGCTTGCATCTAGGTCTGGTTCCTGATCCTTGAACTCTTCACAGAAAGTGCCAAACTAAGAATAGCAGGGAAAGGACAGCACTCATTAGCAGAAGTGTCACAGTAACTGCATTTGGTTCATTTGGTTTCTATGTACTCTGTGCTGCCCAATGGTATCTCCTTTACTTGTCCTCAATGAACGTGGGACAATAGTTTGGTATATTCTGTAGCTTAGTCTGTTGATGACAGGTCAGATCAAAATCTTCCAGGAATGTGTAAGTGCTTCAGCTGGCTTAGAAGAGGACTCAGCTGAGGGAATGGAATGAGATTGTTGCTGGAGGAAGTGATGAATGTTTCTGGCATTTAGCATGAGGTGCAAGAGTCAAGGTTGCCATCTTTAGTCTCTGAAAAAAACAGTACTTTGTTACAAGAGTGCTGACCTGGAGACCATCAGTATCTGAGTTGTTGTATTTTCTCAGAAAAGAAGGGGAGATGGAAGAAATGGAGTAGGGTGAAGCTGATGGCGACACATTTCAGAAATGTTTAGTGTTATATTTGAGACAAAGGTGGCAAGGACTGGCAGAAATTTGTTTCCCTCAGCCTTTCATCTCTACATGTTTCCTCACTGGAGTATGTCTGCTCATCAGGTTACTCTCTTCAGGATGCTGCATTTGAGAGAAGTGATTGCTTCATCTTCTATCACCTGGCCAGTCCTGGTTTCTAAAACTGAAGGAGTTGAGATAGACAGTGGGAGGCAGCACAGCAGACTGTGTCAAGAAGACCGTGTTCCCTCTTGCAGTTACAGCTTGCATCACCTTTCTGCAGTTTTGGTTGAAGTGGCGGTGCAGATTGGAAGGTGTGAATCTCTAATAATGTCAGTACAAAACTTGGCAAGGTTTTTAGTCATGTAAAAACAAACCTCATGCATTTCTGTGAAAACTAAGCCTCAGGCCTCATCATACAGCCTCTCACTCGTGAGGAAAATGCTCAGTAGGCTTCTTTACCTAGCACCAGAGTGCTGTTGTTCATGGTTAGGTCAGTTTTCCACAGCCTGCAAGTGTTACTGTACCCACAAAAGAAAAAATGCTGTGTCTTAGCAGCAGAGAGGACAAGTAACCTTTTCTATTTGGCCCATTCTGTTTTGGGAAGGTTGAAGGCTGGTGCATGACGCAGGAACACATTGGTTAATTCTACAGCACAGATAGTGGCTTCTCTGTTGCCATGTCCTGGATGTGCACATGGATTTATATTCCCCTCCCTCTCAGTAGCTTGCAGTCTCAGACACTCCCCTTTGGGCTCCAGATGTCTTGCTGACAGCAAGTTTCACTCTTGCAATGTCAGTCGTTGTGCAGCTCACACAGTTTTGAAATCCCATCAGACTGTACCCTCCTCTTGTTTTCTGGAATAAGTTTCAGTTGTGGCAGGGATGCACTAAGAATGGGTCACTGTACTGAAGGCCTGGGCCTGAGCACTGTCACTCAGTCCCTCAGATGGGTGATCAAACCCTTCCTTTGAAAAATTGCTGCAGTAGTACTGCTGGTGATTCATTCTGCACAATAATTAATCTTTGAGTGAGTCTTTTGCGTGGTTTAAAGGAATGTGGAGATGCAGAGGCTTACTTGTAGCTTTCTTGTTTCATGCCCAAACGTGTCCAGAGACATCTGTGTCAGCATCGATGAGGAGCTTACATAGGACTTGGAATACAAGTTGGGCTTGGATTTATTGCAGTAAAGTTCCCGTCTCCATCTGATGCTCTATGCTGCTTCCACAAGGTTTTCAGATTCTGCAAGATTTCCTGGGGAGCCTTTTTTTTTTAAAAAAAAAGTTGATTGTGGTAGCCACATTGTTCCTCTGAGGACTGTGACTTCCTTCAAATTGGTTGCAAATCACATCAGTTAGGTTGTACTCTCCCATAATAGGACTTCTTTCTGTCTGTAGGTTTAAGTTTCATATATGCTGTCACTACTTTTATCCTAAATAGCCTGTTTCTTCAGCTCCCTCAGGGAAGGGAGCTCTGAATTCCTGATGCAGTCTGAGGCTGCATTTTACAAATGTCCCATGAAGTAATGTGCCCTTTGGGTTTTAACACCTACATCCACAGTGTAATTGGAGATGACAGGAGCTCAGCAGGCCTGACAATGTGACTTGTTTTTATACTTGATGCCTGTTTCAGAGTTCTGTGAGGGAGTTCTTTGTGGAAGTATCGCTTTCATCTTTGTTCTTGACATTCTGAGAAAAGTTGTGTGGTCTGGTCCAAATATCCAGGAGGAAAGAAGGGACCTGGGACAGTGGTTCTCTGCGTCTTCATGGTCAGCAGTACAGTGTGTGAGGCATGCCCCTGCTTGCCTGATGCTCTTGTATCTGGGCTGCTTCAGAGCTTTCTGTCACCTCCTTTCTTTCAGGGACTGATAGGCTTCCAGTCCTGAACTCAACCACTCCAACTGGTACAGGCCCTTCACGTAGTTGCTTTTTAAATCAGTTAATCTCTTTAGCTTGCATTGGTAAATCGCTGAGTTAAGATCAACTGACGTTCAATCAGCTTAGGGGTGTTTACATTAGCAATTTACATCAGTTTCACTGAATCTGTGCAATCAAATTAGTAGGGTCCTTTTCTGTGAAGGTGGGGCTTTTTGGAAAAAGTGGTTGGATTTGCTTTCCAGTTTCAGGTTCTGTAGTGGAGTCAGGGCTGTATTATGAAGATGCTTTTCAGTATGGTTTCTAGGTTCCAAGAAAGGGTGTCCTCAGAAGGCTGGTGGTGAATCCATTTCCTGAGAATGGCATCATGGCCATTTCCCATAGGGAGGATGCTGACTTTCAGTTTCTTACTGTAGGTGAGGGGAGGATTTGTCGTCCTTGTCTTTGATGCATCATCAACCTTTGTCATTCTTACTGATAGTAAGAGGGAAAAGTCAGTATTTTGTAATCTGCTAAATAATTGTATGCAAAATCTCTCTTCCAATTTTCTATATGTTCTGCAATACATGCACCAAAATTCAGGGCAGCTGGCAGCACTGAGCTATTTGTTACTGAAAGCTTTAACAAAGGCCTCTGGTTATAATGCCAGGAATTTCCCTCTTACACACTTGGAGAGATGAGGGATGAAGTGCACTGGTAGTGTTAGCAGTAATGAAGACTTGTCTTGCTTTGATGAATCTGCTGGCAATGAAAGAATAGCTTTGCACCTGGTTATGCTAGTCTTGTACCTTTTACCACAGTTTGTTAAAATACTGTGTTTCTAGAGTGTAAACATTGATGAAACAAAGCTAATTACGGAAATGAAATCTCGAAGCTTGCTTGTGCTACAGCTTGTAATAGGTTTTGGAAGTTAATAGTCTCAATAGTTGAACTCTTGCCTCTTTTGCATCTGTTTGTTTTTTCCACAGGTACTTCCTGACTTTCAGTAGGAGAGAGAAACTAAGGACTTTGAAGATAGATGCCTGTGGCCCCTTGCTTGGCAGAAACAATGCTGCAGCGATGAGATTATAGCGAGCCCTTCCTGTGTGGCCTCCATGGGTCCCACTCAACTCAGCACACAGGATCATGGGAAGAGGGTGGCAAGTGTATTTGAGATGGAGGAGGAAGGGCTTCCGCTCTTCCCTGGCTCAGAGAACCCCCCTGAGCATGCAGGTATGCAAAAATCCTTACTAAATCTATCTTACTTAATTTATCTTTATTTATCTAACTTACTTATTTATCTGACTTACTTATCTTACAAAAAAAATCTTACTAAATCTATGCAAGATAAAGGCTATCCATTCTTTCAGCTGTAAGCAGAACTGATACTTGGCAAAATTTTAGGACAAGTTCTAATGTGTTTGAGGCACTCAGACATGATGTCTAAGAAGAGTCAGTTATTGATAGCTGAAGACTGGGTTTATCTAAGTGATAAATGTGCTGAATATTTTGCTTATTTGACCTTCTAGAGGCTAGGTCCATGGCAGTAAGACAAATTAATTTTTTTAGGCTTATCAAAAGCTGCTGAACAATAAAGCTTTACTACAGGTGACAACCCAATAAGGGTAGGTGGTGCAAAGAAATGATAGGGTTTTGCAGATTCATACAATGGGAAGACAGTAGGAGTTTCTCCATGTATTTCTAATATTAACTGAGGATTAAGAGTTATCACACATAGAATTGAGATTCTGTAGTTAAAGCTGCTGCTTATGGCCACAATCCTACACTGTCAAACTGTAAGAAGACAGTGTAACATCTCTGGACAGGTAACAGGAAAAAAAGGAAAGCATAAGTGCATAGGGTCATCATCTTAATGAAAATATGATAAACTCATGTGTTTGCTCAGCAGTGAGGCAATGGGCAATCTTGATATAAAACAAAGAGATAATCTGAACATTGAATGAGGACTCATCAGTAGAGTAGAAACAAAGAGAGTAATTAAAAGGTGATATGAGATTACCCAATAAAAGTCCTTAAAATGGGTTTGAGGACTTGAAAAGAAAGCAATTGGTAGATTGTTTCCTTATGAAAATGTAAGGAAAAAAGACACAAAATGTGAAAAATATTTATCAAATAGGGAATCTACTGAGGAAGGAGGACCCTAATGAGAGCTAAAGGTTCAGAGGTGATATTCATGCTTTCTGTATACATCTTATATTATTTCTGTGTTATCTTTGACTACAGAAAATAACAATAATCATCTATACAACTAAAATGCTTCATGCTCAGAGATGGAAAATAATTTGCATAGATCAAAGAATAAGCCTATCTGTCTCAATAAAGCAGTCATAGAAAAGGTAGTAATAAGTTTATGTAATGTCTTAAAGACAGATAAGAAATCCAAAAAGTGGACAGATGTATCTGTGGAAGTCATTGGATTACACTGCTGTTCCTCAGAAGCATATGAACATCACTTGAGGCTTTAGCAAGTTGTTATACCAGTTAGTCTGCCATTACATGTGTTTATACTAAGTAATCTGAAATAACTGTAGGCATTGCATAATTTTTACTTGGTAGTAAAAATTGCCATACTGTGTGAGGAGATACTTGCCATATTGTGTGAGGAGAAATACTTGCCATATTGTGTGAGGAGATATACTCCTCACACACAATACTTGCCATATTGTGTGAGGAGAAATATAATTGAACAAGACAGAAGAATATCAGAAACTTAACCTTTCTGATGACATTTTCTTGCTGTCCAATCTGCAATGAAAAGTGCAGGCCAAAATGAGTGACCCCAGTAAAGTCACTTCTGTAAAGTCAGTGGGATTGAAAATCAACACCAAGATACTTATGGCTGAAAACTTGTACTGAGGAACACAAATAATAATATCTGAAACTGACCCAAAACTGGTTACCATTTCAGGAACTTGAGCAGAATAGTAAATGTAAACACAAGTAAGGATAGAAGTATTGGAACAGTAAGTACAAAAATGAGACATGCAACTGTAACCGTGATGCTCATCAAGAAATGCAGTAGCCTTGTTCTTCAAACTAAGCATTACCTCCAGTGTAAAGGCTTTCCAGGCATATCTAAACATAATCTGGAGATTTATCAAGACATGCTGGTTGTAATCCTTATAACAGCTGCCATAGAAGAATCTCTAATATCTGACATACAGAAAAATACCTGCAGTATGAGCTGTGTAGAATATCAGATGTCAACATATTTAGAATTAAATGGATAGAAAAGAGAGAGGGCTCATAGGGAAGGAATGCACGTATAATATCAGCAAGCATTTGACTGGAGTGCTTAAGGTAAGATGTGTCAGAGCAGACCAAAGCCGTTTTCAAAATGCAGAGCCACTGATAAGATTAAAATCTGTCAGAATGATATAGGAAGAATTGGGAGCTGCTTCACAAGACCATCTGAAATGTGAAGCAGGAGTGAAGGCCCAGTGTTTGAGACAGACCAACAAGCTTTAGTAAGCAGTCACTATGAGTGTGTTTCAGTTTTAGCAGTGAGGAGCGCTCTTCTTGAAGAGGAAGTGCTGGCTTCAGGATTCCAAAGGCTCACAGAGCTTGTGAAGTGTACTGCTTGTCTGCTTATTGCAGCTAACTCCACAAGCTGCTGTCTTCTGTCTGAACAGTTTCCCCAAGTGTTCCAGTTACAGGGATTGTCTGCTCAGTCTGGTTTTTGTAGGGTCACAGTTTCAGCACTGTTTTTCTGTCACTACTGAATTGAGGAAACATTTTTCCTTATTCTTGTGCATATGTATGCCAGAGAATAGAAGTAAGAGAACTGGAGGTGAGTTCTGAAGAAATTTACTTTCTGCACAGTCTTGGATTTCAACTCAAATTTTTTGTAGGTCTTTCTCACATTGGTAACTTAACTGTAATTGGAAAGTGCAGCAGAACACTTGGCCTGAGCATGTTTTGGCTCTTTCACTCTGTTTTGGAGGGGAACAAGTATGAAGCTATATTTGTTTATATAGTTGAGATGAAACTTTGTGGATTATGTCAGCAAGTTTGTTGCAGAAGACTTGGTTGCCCAGAAGGGGTGTGTGTGAAAAGGGAGGCTTGAGCTTTTCATAAGTGTGGTTGGGAGATAGTGGGTTTGAGTGAGGATGTTGGTTGTCAGGAGTGGGGCAGTCAGCTGCAAACACCACGCTTCCTTCATGTCTGTGGGTTTACTTTTCTTTTTTGTTTTTTTTTTTCCTTGCTACCATTTGTTCCGGTAGAAAATCCCCCCTTGAAGCGGAAGAAGGGCCCGGCCCCTAAGATGCTGGGAAACGAAGTGTGCAGCGTGTGTGGGGACAAGGCCTCTGGCTTCCACTACAACGTGCTGAGCTGCGAAGGCTGCAAGGGCTTCTTCCGCCGCAGCGTCATCAAGGGCGCGCAGTACGCCTGCAAGAACGGCGGCAAGTGCGAGATGGACATGTACATGCGCCGCAAGTGCCAGGAGTGCCGGCTGCGCAAGTGCCAGGAGGCCGGCATGCGGGAGCAGTGTGAGTGCAGGCACCGGCTTGGGATGGGACAGCAGGGCTCTGGGGACAATGGCTGTAAGGCAGAGGGCGGTGCGAGTGCTTGGGGAGGAGGGATGTGGAAGCCATGCAGGCTGGATGTTGGAATGTGCGTGGGAAATCACTGAGAGTTCAGCAAGGATCACCTGGGGAGGTGAGGCTGTTAGTGGAATGCCATTGGTGTGCTGAGAACCCCAGCCCTACTTTATTCCTTGTAAGAACTCGTGGAATATACCAGCAGAGGAAAGACTCACATGTTCATCAGGCTTGTGACCAGGACTGTAAGATTGGTCACCATGCTCCTTTGACTACAAAGGAGCAAAAAAAAAACCAGGCACTTTTCTTTGCTTCCTACTGTGAGCTTGCAAAAGAGGTCAAGGGCAGCACCACAGTACTGCAGCTGTGTTTGTGCATGAGCTGATCTCATTGCTCCCTTTAGTGATCTCTGCTATTTTTCTCACGCAAGCCATAAGGCTGCTGTTTCTGAATATTCACCAGTATTTCTTCTTGCATATCAGGAATAGCCCTCCTTGGCCAAGGTATCCAGGTTTCATCCATTTGCTGGTCAAGACTGACTGAATGAATGCTCAATTAATGTTAGATCTGTGTGAAGTCTTCTTTTCTGACATCCAGCACCCAGAACAGCTAGGAACAGCGGGTGTTTCAGAAACATAACATAATTTTGCAAAAATTAAGTCCCAGTGAGCTAGGAGACATGCCGTTCAGTTTTTCAGCATGAAACACAGCACATCAGTATCTCTGTCTCACTGGTTTGTATCAGCTTTACATGCGCTGTCTTAACCCTGTTGCTCTGCTCCCAAGAGCTACAAAACACATGTATTTGAAAAGCAATGCAGTAAGAACACTTGTTCACTTTGCTTCTCTCTTTGTTGTAGGTAGATACAGACAGCCTCAGTATGTTTCTGCATTTAGTCATTGTTTTGTGTTGAAGACAGCTCAGGAAAATGAGGTCAAATGGAATCTCTGTGTTATTACCAAGAACTTGGCAATTCTTGTTGATGCTGTAATCCCCACTGCAAATTTGCCTTGTTAGTTTTGACAGAAACTGAGGGCTTTTTCCTCCAGCTGTTTCACTTGCAAGGTCATTCCAGAACTTCCCCCCTAGTAACTGCTGGAAACATTCTTCTAATTCCCAGACTGAAGTTATTCATGGCCAGTTTATTGTTCTTAAGCCAGAGTGAACCATGAGGTTAAATAATTTCTTCCTGAAAACCAAGTAAGTTAGATTGCTTTGAATTTAGCATGGTGTAGGAGCTTGCACATAGGCAGTTTTCAAGATTCATTAATAGCCAAGTAACATGTTACCAGATAAAAATTTTTTTGTGCATCGGAGTCCCAAGATGACGGACTGTAATCACTTGGATCAGTTACTTCCCTCCTTAAACTGACCCTGTAAGTAGCATTCTCTAATCTTACAGATCCCCCTTATTTTGGTAATTGTATTGACTGCATTTGCTGTTAGAATTGTAAATTTTGTGCATGGTGCATGTACTTGTGCACACATCCTCTGTGTTGGAAGTCAGGGATAAAGGTTACTCTCAGCTTGACTGTGTTATGTTCTTTGTCTATCCTTCCACTCCCAAGAATGGTGTCTTACAGTAGCTCTCCAGTTCTTATCTTTGTTTAATGTGATTCTGTTAGGAAGTTCAGTTACATACTTGTTCAGTTTTAGGGCCTGCTTTTCTGTGCAGCAGCTATAGAATCAGAGAATCATCAAGGTTGGAAGAGATCTTTTAAGATGATCAAGTCCAAATGTCTACCCAGCAGTACCACTGTAACCCTTTAACCACTAAACCGTATCACCTAGCACAGATCCAGGTGCCCTTTAAACACCTCCAGGGATGATGACTCCATCACCTCCCAGGGCAACTTGTTCCAATGCATGCCCTAACAAGGAAATTTTTTTTTTAATACCTAATCTAAATCTCCTCTGTCTCAGTTTAAGGCCATTTCTTCTTGTCCTCTCGCTGTGGGCATGGCAGGAGAGACTAAACCCCCACCTCATTACAACCTCCTTTGTATTCTGTTATCTGTGCATAAAAAAAAAGGCCAAAGAATATTTCAGCACTTTTAAAGTCTTGTTTGTAAAGTCAAGCTTTATTTATCTTTGTTCCTGAAGATACAGAGGGTGGGTTTTTTTTCCCCGATCAGTTCCTTTTCTGCTTCCCTTCCCTCCAGAGTGTCAATCATAGGACACAGCCTGGTGCTGTCAGCAGCCTTGCTGAGGGTGCCCTCAGTCCCACTGTCCATGTCAGTCCCAATACCAGCCCCTGGGAAATGCCACTTGTCACTGGTCTCCACCTGGACATTGAGCCATGGGCCACAACTCTTTGAGTGTGACCATCCAACCAATCTTTTATCCTCCAAGTGGTCTATCTGTCAAATCCATGCTATTCCAATTTAGAGACAAGGATGCATCGCTCCTGAGCTTGGAGGAGGTGATCCTTGAATATTAACTAGCTTTCTTGGGCCCCTCTTCCCTCCAGCACTTTGTCTGATAGTACTCTACTGAGCAGATCCCTGAAGAGGCCTGTCTGCTCTCCTGAAGTCCAGGCCAGCGAACTTGCTGTGCACCCTCTCTCTGTGATGCCAATATGATCACAGCCCTGCAGGTGTGTGCACATCTCTAACTCCTCTTATTTATTCCCTATGCTATGTGCGTTTGCATAGAGGCATTTAAGCTGGGCTCCCAGTGAACCTGACTTACTGGATGGAGTGGCAGGAATTCCATTGTACTGCTCTTCAGGTGCTCTCCTGCTGACCTGCATACCCTCTCCAGGCTCTGGGCATCTCTTGCTGGCCCTGCTATCAAACTGGATTGGGAGAGGAGAGGGAGAGATTGAGGTTCCTGTCCCTAGGCAGCTTTAGTTTAAATCCCTCTTCACTGCTTGGCAAGCCTATGAGAAAAGGTGTGCTTCCCTTTCTCTGACAGAGGGTCCCCATTAGCCTTCAGTAGAGCAGATGCCTTTCAGTTCTGTTCCTTACAGTGTTACATCCAAATAACATCTCCCCTTTGACTTAACAACTGAAGGAGACTTGTAACCCTATTCCTGAAGGACCTGTGGTTGGTCCTCAGTACATTTATGCAAAGTTACTCTTCCATTATTCATCTTGGGGTATGTTACTGCTCTAGGGTTTGCTGCAGGTGGCCTGTATAGCAAATTGTCCTTTCACTCTCAAACTCCACCCAGGACTGAGTGTGACTTTTGAAGAGGGTGAAATGACACAAGCTGTTAAATTAACAATATTGAAAAAAGACATAACATTAGGATAATATAAAATGCGGTGGACACACCATGGCATATGTAGGGAGCACCTGTTGTAACATGACACTTTAGGGAATTGCTTTATGGTGAAAGTCACTGTTGTTTTTCTGAGCTCTGCAGGACATCATGAGAGGTGCTTCTGCCTTTTGTGAACACTTTACACGACAGTATGATTAGAAAAAAGGCAGTAAAATGACTTAAAGTAGGGAATAGAGGGAGAAGCAAATCAGTATCCCTGTTGGCTGTGTTGTGTACACTCTGCTGTGCCCGGTACAGGCAGCTGTGATCTCTGCCTCTCCATCCACAGCACATTCCCCTGTGTTTAGTGTGGTTGCCATTGTGTTCCTATGATTGATCATGAGCTACTCCTGCTTTAGATGTTCTGTCTGAAGAACAGATCCGACTGAAGAAGCTGAAGAAGCAGGAAGACGATCAGGCTCGGACAGTTGTGGTGCGTCCAAACCCTCCAAATCCGCCAAGCCCTTCCCACAAACTGACGCCGGAACAGCTGAGCATGATAAAAAAGCTCGTGGCTGCTCAGCAGCAGTGCAACCAGCGCTCCTTCACAGACAGGCTCAAAGTGACGGTAAAAACTCTACCAGTGTACCCAAAATAAGAAAAAGTGAAGTCTGGGGAATTGCATTTTAGGTAAAATATTTGGGAGAACCCAGTTACTTTAGGCATTGCATCTGTGGGCTAAAGCTCTGTAAAGAATAGCGAAAGATGATGTTCTGAAGTTGTAATTTTCTTTCGTTGTTCTCTTCATCTTTTATCCATCTTTCTCAAATATATGCTGTCTCTTCCCATTCCTGCAGCCATGGCCCCAGATTCCTGATCCAAATAACCGTGAAGCAAGGCAGCAGCGTTTTGCTCACTTCACAGAACTTGCAATTATCTCTGTGCAAGAGATCGTGGACTTTGCCAAGCAATTACCTGGCTTCCTGGAGCTTACCAGGGAGGATCAGATCGCTTTACTGAAGACATCTACCATAGAGGTGAGGGTTTGACTCCACCCCATATCATAGTAGCAGAGATGAAAGAATTTGGAGTTACCCACCTAGAGAGCTAGTTTCATCCCTTTTTTGAGGATGGCAGACTGAAGGACCTCAGCTGTGGGACCATTACTGCAGTGAGAGGTTGTATTGGCAAGATGCCTGGTTATCTACTGCAGTGCCTGGTTATACAGGAAGGGAATGAAGCAAGTGCCTTGGTAGTAGTGGTAAGCAGGAATTTCCAGTTTCCCAGAAGCAAGACACCACAAAGGATGGCAGCAGACTTTATCTTGGAATTTTTAAGCACTCTGAGAGAAACTGGAATAGTTTTGTTTCGTGGGTTTTTTTTGCGAAGATGCTTCAACAGTCAGCAAAGTATTGATGTTGTAACATTTCTTCCTGCTTTCAAATCGAGTATATCTTATTTCTGTCTTCAGGTGATGTTGTTGGAGACATCTCGGCGCTACAATCCAGAGATTGAGAGCATCACCTTTCTTAAGGACCTGAGCTATAATCGGGATGACTTCGCCAAAGCAGGTGGTGCATTAGACAGGTGTTTCTTCTTCCCCAGTGTCTTGTGTTCTTACATGTTTTCCTTTTAATGTGGGCAGCTGGAAGTAGTTTGTGGTGAGAGGTTTAGAACAGGACCAAACCAATAGCCCCGCAAACAATTTTTTTAATGTATGGTACTAGCTCATTTAATATCTTTTTCTAGGTGTCATATTGCTTGGGAAAATCTGGGCTCTTAAAGCATGAAAATATTGCTGCAAGTGTCCACCTAGGACTAGCAGTTGGTGTGAAATTCCTTGCTTGTAGAGATGTGACATGGTGATGGAGCTGTATCAGATCATACCAATCCAAACCACAGTCTTCTCTCCTTTGCCAAGTGTATCACTTGCTAATCCGGATGGACGCTTGGAGTGATGACATTACTGTGATTCCATTTCAGTTGATACGAAGTCTGTACTGTGCACTGAGGATCCCCAGAGACTGCTTTAGACACTTACCATCCTAATATATGGTATCCTGTGGTGGTGTGATCTCTGAAGTGTATTTTCCCAGGAGCTATGAGTGTTTGTAATTTCAGATGCAGTTAACAAGAAGTGTGTATCTTCAGCATTTCTAAAAACAAGACTTTAGCTGTACTTCAGCTGATTTTTTTTTATTTTATTCCTTGACTAGCTATTTAACCATTTATACTTGAGATGGCCTTTATGTACAACTTTTCTTTATGACACTTTCCTGGTAGCCTTTTTTTAGGTTATTAGAAAGGCAAAAAGCAGGAATCCAGAAAGATTCCCTCCATTTTGTTCTTCCTTCTCTGATGCATTTGTAATGCAGGAAATTAGAAACTTGGATGCTGTTTTGGAGGAAAGGCCTGAAGTTTTCAGTATGATTACATAGCACAAAGAGACCTGATTTGACAGTGGTCTCTGTTATGGCAATAAATATCAGTGCATTTCTGTCTGACTGCATTTATCAAATGAGGTGATGGGAAACCTAGGTCAAGCTGTGCCTCAGGTCTCCCAGTTCTTTGAGCTGCAGGAAATGACATAGTTCAGAGTTTTTGGAACTGCTTATTTTCAGCTCATACGTGCTTCAGATGAACCTGAAGTGTGGAATTAAAGCTTTATTTGAAAGCATGAAGGCTACTGGGTGTGAAGGAGGTGATGCTGTGAGAGTGGACAGTATAATTGTTGTGATGTTTTGATGGACTTGTCTGAGAGCTGATGTTGTGTTCCTTTAGCTGTTGCCCAGTAATGTGCTGGGGCATTTAAGGCTTTAGGAAAATCCAGAAATAGTGTCATTTTACAGTTAGAACCTGACTCCTCAGCCACTGTTGTTGGTGCTCACCAGTAGTGGATATTAAGGGAGGATTCATTAGAGCATAATGTAAGAGTTTCTCCCTGCCTGTCTTTCCTCCCCACTCCCTGGTGTATAGCAGTGGATTTCTGGCAGCCTTTTCCATGAAAGGGAGGGGGAGAGAGGGGAGACAATTGTTACTGCCTCACCTTGTTCTCTTATGTTTGTTGCAGGTCTGCAGTTTGAGTTCATTAACCCCATCTTTGAGTTCTCAAAGGGAATGAATGAGCTACAGCTTAATGATGCTGAATATGCACTTTTAATTGCCATCAACATTTTCTCTGCAGGTAAAAAGCTAGGAGCATCTGAAGAGCTGCAGCAGTGAGTCAGGGCAAAGGAAGTAGAGTGAAGGGATATTACAGGCAGAAAAGGAGTAATAGAGCGTGTATAGAGTCTAGTGATAAGGGGAGCATATTATTCATTATATTCTGAATTTTCTAGTGCCACTTGCAGAGAAAATTGAATTCCTCACTACTGGAAAAGTGTGCAGAAAAACCAGCCAGTATTTATCTTCCTTATTTAGAAATTGCTATTTTATTGCCCCCTTAATGTCCTTGGCACCTCTCTGGTATGATGCAGGTGCCACAGCATGAGTGACATCTAGTGGGCAAGCAAACATACTCTGGACAAGAGGCAGTATTGCTCCAGGCCAGGACAGGGCTTTGCCAAGAAGCCACCTCTACTCTTCTGTTTTGTGACCTGATTAATGACTGTTTTCCTTTGTTCCTGTTTTCTAACTGGCTCAACTACTGGAGAGTCTTTCCCATTTGCTCTCAAATAGCTGGCTTAGCATTTTTTATGGGACAGGAATGTGAGACCAAACAGCACTGTGTAAATGTGTTTGGTCTCTCTAAACCCCCACCTCTGTAGGGGTCAGATTGGACTTCCCATGTGAGTAGACATCACTGAGAAAGCACAGTTACAGGCAACTGCCACAGTGCCATGGATATATCTGCCAGCTGTGCTGGGTGAATGTGAGATCAAGTTTTGGGAACACACCATGTGAGGAAGTGGGGTTAGACAGAGATGTTAAATCCGGTGAAGCTGCCAGTGGCAATCTGCTTATGTCTAATCTGCTTACTTCTAACCTGCTTTTTGGCAGACCGACCGAATGTGCAGGACCAGTCCCTGGTAGAGAGGCTGCAGCACACCTATGTGGAAGCGCTTCATTCTTATATTTGCATCAACAGACCAAATGTAAGTGCCTGACCAGAACATCTCCAGTGATGATGCAAGCAGATTTTGTGTTTATGAAGGCAGAGTTCCTGCAGTACTGTCTGCAACAGGTCTCTTGCTGCCTGTACTGTCAGGCTTGTCCCTTCTGGGGGGGACAAGCCCTTCTTTGATAGCAGGTGTAAATGCAGGGCTTGTGAGCTGTCACAATCTGCTGACCTGTATCATGTTCCATAGTTTAGCCAGCATGGAAAGTCTGGAGTTTTGGGACATGATGTACTACTTGTGTTCTTTTATACTGCATCCTCCTGGAGAATGCTGGGTCTAGAGGAAGTAAGGATTGTGATTACAGTATATCATCAGTTGTGGTAATATTTTCTTTTTAAACAAAGTTTTAGGTGAATTTACTAACAGCTGTCTGTTTGCCCCTGCAGGACCGTTTGATGTTTCCACGGATGTTAATGAAGCTGGTCAGTCTTCGGACACTGAGCAGTGTCCACTCTGAACAGGTGTTTGCCCTTCGGCTGCAGGATAAGAAACTCCCGCCCCTGCTCTCAGAAATCTGGGATGTGCATGAGTGACTGCATGCTCCCAGGGCGCTGACATGCTGACATAATGCCATCTCCCAGCCTTTGCTAACGAGAAGCCAGCCTCCCCTCTCCAAAGCACTGAACCCTGGGCTGGGCATGCAGGGAGTGATGAGCCTGGGGTTTCAGTGTTGTCATGAGACTATGCAGGAGGCAGCTGGGGTAGATCAGATGGAGGGGTTGGTTTCGATGTAGTGCCCGTACCCCAAAGGAATAACGTGAAACATTCGAAAATGGTAGAAATGAAGACCTTTCCCCCTGCCCCTCAACTCCTTTTTCTTCAGAGTCTTTCTCTTCTCTAAGCATATGCCGAGGGTTTGCCCATTGATCCTCTTGCTGATTATGAAAATGAATTTGCAGGAACTTGCCAAAAGCTCTCTGTTGAGAGTAACCCAGCTCAAAAGGCTTCTGCAGGGTCCCCAGTGTACCTGGATCTGAGGAGCTCAGGGAAGTCAGTGTGGATGTTCTAGGGGTTTCACTGGGTTTCCTATAAATAAAATCTCTTGAATGTGCTGCCCTTTACAATGATTCCAAGAGAAGTAGCTTTTATTTCTTTATTATGAGACTTCATCTCTAGAGCCGCCCTTTATTCTGGCCCTCCTTTGGAAAAAGGATTCCTGTAACGTGTAGTGCCCTTTGTCTAACAAGGAGGTCCTCTGGGTAGGGAACATTGTGTATCAAAAAGATGTCAGGCATAAAGTAGTGGATTTTTTTAATGTAATGCATCACGGTTTTATGTCACGGTGGTTCTCAGACAGCTCAGTTTACCTTTGATTTGCTAACGGCTGGACAACTTTAGTTCAAAACAAATCAGGGCATAGATTTTATCTTTAGGGGTGGAATAGAAGAAAGATAGGTGGGTAGGCCTGGTACCTAGGTAAGGTGAGTGCAGTGGAAGGATCTTAAAAACTTCCAAGAATCTGGAGCATGTGGTATGTGTTCCAAGGTGGTTGTGAAGATGTATCGACCAAGGAGAGAGGACACACTGCATTTAGTGAAATATGTGGGCATTGCATAAGCTGTGGGCTGTACAACTCTCAGATCACAGGCTGCAGGAATATTAGGTGTAATCAGATCCACTTGCATCGTCTTCCTTTTGCCAAAGTCTCCAAGGTACTCGCTCAAGGTTTCAGTGATGATCACGGGATATGGAGGTCCCTCCTGTATGAGGAGTGCCAACTCCTTCAGAAGGATACTTGGGTCTTGTATAATTTCTTCACTTTGGGCATTGTGAGATCCACACTGGATTTATGGCCCAAGTTTTAAGTATCACATCCATAAGTATTCTAGGATTTACAGCAATATTTTGTCTGACGGAAGAGAAATACACTGTTATAAAACATGTTCCTTATTTTCCAAGAAAAAACATTTTATGGCTGATCTCAGAGATGTAACCTTAAGTATCCTGGTAGCTTGGTCTCATGAGTCTTCTCTGTAATAGGGGTCTGTGTTTGCTTGCCCAGTGAGCATCCCAAGAGCATAGGTTCACATGGCTCGGGGTTTTTTTTGTCTGTCTGTTTTTTGGTTTATTTGTTGTTTTTTTTGGCTGTGTATCTGAGCGCTATGCCCGTGGTGAGGGTATTGTGTCCATTTTGCACTTGAGGTTGGTCCCCTGCCACTGGCCTTCACTCTGCACCTTTGTAAAGCACTTGTAACAATCTGTAAAATAATCTGTTGTTTTTTATAACTCATTGCAATTGCAAAAATTCTTGTTTAAATCTGTATTTTTAACTAATCTGTTTGAGAAATGTTAATGTTTATATAAAAGAATAAAGCCTAATACAGGATTTTGACATTCTCTGATATGCTGTCATGAGACTGGAGGAGGGTGGAATAATTTCTTGCTGTAACAAGCTCAAAGCTGATAAGAAATGATGAGTATATGTGTTGGGGGAGAAGCAAGAAGTGGTGAGAAGGAAATAGCAGTGCTACCCCAGGCAGTTTCTTTTGGCCTTTAGTATGAGATTTGTAGCTCAGTATGGGCCTTGGTGTGTGCCAGAGCTGGCAAGTAGGTGAAGTGGATTAAGTGCGTATCATGAAGATCATGCATTGTGTATACACACCTCACCTCGATTTGTACAGCTGCATTCAGAATGTAACACTTTTATTGCATGTGCTCTACTTCATTTTCTGTGTTTTGTGGCTCACCAAAATTGGAAGAGGAGTTCAGTGTGCCCTGGCTGTCAAGTGGATTTCAGTAGGGCCTTACCTGACCTCTGATATGCTGCTCGTTTCTGATGTATTCATAGGCCAAACAGCAGGAATAGTGAACATGTGCATTACCCCAAAGGGAGCAGCAGGATGGGGAAAGCAGAGAGCTGTCCAGCAGTAGCTGCTTCCTAAGTGCTTAATGATCCCCTGCCCCAATGGGAGAGGAAAGCAATGGTCAGTTCAGCAAGGTTCCACACCACAGGCTCTTCTGCAGAAGCCTCTGCGTTACTCTGGAGTATAAAATTTAAATGGGAATCTACTGAACCAGAGGAAGAAGGAATAGGGGTGGGCTTATAGGAGACTGGAACAGGGTATGAGAGGGAGAGGAAGGAGCACAGCTCAAGAGCTCATCAGTGCTGGGTGGATTAGAAGGTGGCTAGGCCCTGCTGTCAACAAAAGAGCTGCAGCTTAACTTCAGCTTTATGTTCTTTGGGCTGCATCTCCTTGATTTGAAGAGAAAAACTGCATGTGAATTTGAGGGATTCTCAAGGTACAACCTGTAACGTTGCTGTGGATGGCAGTGGTGAGAACAGCGATTTTCCTTGCCTCTATGTAATAGTTTAACCCAGCCAGCCACCAGGCCCCACACAATCACTTGCTCAGTCCCCAGCAGCAGGACTGGGGAGAATCAGAAGGGTAAAAGCCAGAAAACTCATGGGTTGAGATAAAGACAGTTTAGAGAGCAATTTAAAGACAGGGAGAGCAAAAGCCACATACACAAGCAAAGCAAGGACTTAATTTACTGTTTCCTGTGGACAATTCACTACTTCACTGTGAATTCACTAATTCACTGTAGACTAGCAGGTGTTCAGCCATCTCCAGGAGAGTGGGGCCTTTTCACGTATAATTGTTACTTGGGAAGACAAACACCATCACTCCAAACATCCCCCTCTTCCTCCTTCTTCCCCCTTTATATACTTAGCCATATGTTCTGGAATATCCCTTTGGTCAGTTGGGGTCACCTGCCCTGGCTGTGTCTCCTCCCAGCCTCCCATGCACCCCCAGTCCCCTCACTACCGTGGCAGCAGGGAAAGCAGAAAAGGTCTTGGCTCTGTGTGAGTCCTGCTCAGCAATAACAAAAACATCTCTGTGTTATCAATCCTGGGCTCAGCACAAACCCAAAACACAGCCCTGTACCAGTCACTGTGATGGAAATTAACTCTTCCAGCCCAAGCCAGCACACTTTCCATTATCATGTAGTCAAATACAATCTCCTTGTTTACATCTTCACATTCTCACTTTTTTTGAAAGTGCAAATCAGTACAGAACCATTTTTGTCTTTTGGAAGCTTCCCAGGTTAGCCCATGGTGCTCAAGGAAGCGGGTGTGGGGGAAGAACTGTCTATGAGATTGGTGACCCTTTGTGCTTTTATGTTTACAAAATGCTATCTAGGCCTGAGATTCAATCCTGCCTCTATATTCAATCCTAAGCCTCTATGCCTGATCTATTTCAAATTAATTTTGCTGATTTGGCTGCTGGAGACATCTTGGAGTGCTTGAATTGCAATCCTGGGAGATGTTCCTGGTTGGCTGTACCCTTATTCAACAGCTGTATCTTCTCATGATGCATTCAGATCAGTGGGGAGGGAGGAAAGGTATTTCTGAAAACCCAATTTCTCTACAGTGGGCAAAGTATAGATGATGAATATCAAGCAGTGATTCTCCATTTTGCACTCCATATGTATAAAAATTGTAGATTACTGGTGCTTTTGGTTGCATTTTGGGTTTATTTTGATAATTTTGGTTTTGTTAATAGATTGATTTGTTTGAGCAGCATACTGGTTTTTAGGTGCTTGGAAGGAGTAACAAAAAGCTGTATCTCAAGCTTTTAATAACCAAATTCTCTTGTAATCTTACGAAGCCACTATCAAATCAGCAAGTACGTAGCTCAATACAGAGGGTGAAAGTACACGGCTCTGTATCTCCCTGCTGCAAGGCAGCGTGTCCTTGTCCGTGTGGAGCCGTGCGAGGCTTCAGCTGCTGCTTGCCAGGACGAGGTCTGAAAGCCCCAGTTCGACGCTTCAAGTGGCTGAAGTGCTCCCGGTTCTCTGGACACAGGCTGCTCAGGAGAGCCNGGCAGAGATCGTGTCCCGCCGCTGCCGGGAGCGGGGCCGGCCGGGTTCGGCTCCATCGTCCCGGGGCGCCGGTGGCGGGCGGGGCCGCGATGTCCCGCTGTGGCCGCGATGTCCCGCTGTGGCCGCGGGCTCAGCCGGCCGCTGTCGGAGCCGTCCCCGTGCGGGAGCGGCAGCAGCCCCTGAGGGGTCGCTTGCGGGTTTCCAGCCGGGGCTGGGCGGCTTTGGGAATAGCGGCGTGGCCGGCCGTGGAGGGAGCTCTGCCGGCAGCGGGGATGTGGGCGCGGGGCCGGCGCCCTCGGTCCCGGAGCGCCCGGCGGCTTTTCCTCGCTGCCTGCCGGGTGGAAGCGGGCAGGATGGTGAGGAAAGGGAGAAGGGCAGCTCAGGACGGACGGAACTCCTTGGGAAGGGTGAGGTGTGCAGCCATGTGAAGGGGTTGCTGCGGTGACTGGAAAGGTGCTTTTACTCCTTGGTTTGTAAACACCAGATCCTGTTACTCCGGAAGACAATAGAATAGGAAATCCACTTTATACTGGGCAATTTCTTATGAAGTCGACTGTAAATCAAGAGCATTTTCCCCTCAGAAATGGGTGTCACCACCTTGTTGTGTTGCTCGCTTTTATTGTCAGGTGGAGGAGGGGAAGAAAGCTTGGTCTGTGTCACTGTTTGTGTGGAGTCACGATAAAGAGGTGTTTTGAGAAATGATAAGCTTTGAAGGAAACGGATTTGTTTCCCGTCTTTCTTCTCTCCCTTTCACCCCTGAACTCCTCCATATACCACACTGTTTTCAGTCATATGCAAAATAACATACATTATAAATTTGCAGCCCCGTGGAGATGGGGTAGATCACAGTTCTACGTACACACAGTATGGTGTGACACTCTCCCTAGACAAGCCAGCCATTTTCTCTACATCCAGTGCGACTCTGGGTCAGCATTTCTGTTGGTGTGCTCTCAAGTGTCCTTGCTGTGCTCCTTGCACCATCACTTATCTGCAAAAAGCATGCTACTTGTAGACACAAGCGAGGGAAGATTTATTGTGCTGTCCTGAGGGTCACATAATCAAACCAAAGTCATCCAAATATAGGTTATTTGGGAAGTGTCTCTATTTTTGGACTTTATACTGCTTGGACCTAGGCAACTGTTTTGGATTGGGCACAAGAAGTGCTTGCTGTGTTCAGCATTAATGAAAAGCTGCAATCCTGACACATCCGAGAGAGCACTTCACATCCAGTGTACCTAAAATGCAGTTTTTACAGGATCTAATCTGGCCATCCCCTCACAGCATGTTATGTAACACTGAACTGATAGATCATTCCATCTATAAAACACTATTTTTGCCTTACTGTTATATTGTTAGGAAATGCACAGCTTTTGAACACAATTTAATAGACACTGTAATTAAATGCACACTCATTAAGTATCTTACTGTGTGTTTAACAAAATGCAAAATCGTCAACAAGTCTCTAGAATGCTTTTATTTGGAGAGTAATACAGCCTTGTCCTCACTAAAAGATCTTGTACCTGCCTGTCCAGTGGTGCTGCAGTTGTATCACAAGTCTGGACTCCTGTGTTCTTACCAAATTAACAGGTTTCAAGCTGTAAGCTTCAGTGTCCTACTGCATTGTTTTCCACATTACTGCTTTAAAAAGAATTCTAATTTTACTGAATGGGCAAAAAAGGAAAACAGTATCCTCACTAGAACGCTGTCTACACAAAATGCATAACATGGCCAAGACACAGTTCTAGGGTGTGTGTTACATGTCAAAGCTGTGAAAAGTGGTGAACCAAAGGCTGTGTGGAAACTGTCAGAAAAAAAAAAAAAGTCTAGTCTAATGTTTTAATGGAAAAACATAAATATATACTAGAGGACAAACCTTTTCTTCAACCATGGTACCATTCTGCAACTCTTTTGAAAGCAGACAGGGTGTGTATGTAATGAATCACAGAATGTGCTGAGTTGGAAAGGGCCCACAAGGATCATTGAATCCAGCTCCTGGCCCTTTACAGGCCCATCCTCAAGAGGCACACCGTGTGCCTGAGTATTGAGTCCCAACTTCTGTCTGTTTTAGAAGGATTTGGGGTTCAGAGGAGTAAAAGTTTTGAGGATTTTTAACAGTAATCCTTGCCCCCCTAGCCAAAGTCGCTTTTTAGGTTTTAGAGCATCAGGACTGATGGTTCAGTAGGAATGGTAGAAGCATCAGTGCATTTCAGGCCTTACTAAAACACTTGTTCATATTATCTTCCTGAATTAAATTAATGTTGGCTTTGATTTTATCTGCCTTGGGCTCAGGGGCATAGAGGCTCATAATTTATGGCTTTTCCCCTCTCACCTCAAGCCATATCAAATACTCAGGTTCTGTATAGACAGGATATACTAGGCATACCTCTGTCAAGATGTTCAGTCTGGTCTATTTAATATCTTCTGTGGTGAGCCAGTTGAAAAACCAAATATTTATGAAAATTTTGAGTATTGAATTAGAAAGTCACAAGTACTCCTAAATTCTAAGAGAATAAATTTCTTCAAAGGTTTTAATTTCCAGCATTCCAGCTAGTAGATTTTCTCTGATACTCCTTTCCAGATACATTTGTTAGAAGAATGGCTTTCTTTTTTGGGGTGAAAAATTGATAGATATTTAGTATGTGAGAGGGGATAACAAATGGTGTAAAATACTGTGTCTTCCCTGTCATTTCACACTGTCGTTTTTAAACTGGATTTGCCATTATACTCACAAAATGGTAATTGATACTTTTATGTTAAAACTTAGTACAGAGGTGAATGGTTCACTTACTTTCCATTAGGAAGGAATTTGAGACAAGCAATGCATATGTTACAACCCAGATAAATTCCTGAAATGGTCTTTGCCCTGTTCTGCCTGCATTTAGGATATACTGCATTAAATTTCCAGGCAGTTGACATAGTTATTCAGTGCACTGGTAGGCAGATACAGCTTCTGATTAGGGATTTGCAGCAATGAGGAAAGGATTTAGTAAAAAATAATGAAAGAGCTTGATATGCAAGATTAATATCATGTCCCCAGTTTAAAGAGCTTTCATCTATCTTGAGATATAAATTTTCGTGATGTAAAAACATTGTCAATGACCTAATAAGAAACAAAGTGACATAAAAATGAGTGTCATGAGGCATCAGTTAGAAAGGAATGTATTTTAGTGGGATAATCTGTTAATCTGTGGAATAATTGTGGTATTTCTTTTGAAGACAGAATGCTTTGCTGCTTTTCCTTCTCCACCTTGAGAGCTATGAAAATCTTATGTCGACCTACTGCTCACTCTCTGTGGCTGAACCTGTATAATTCAGCTGGTCTTTGCTCTGTTGTTTGAGCTGGAAGATAATTTTAGAGCAGTTAGATTCTCTGTCACTGGATCTCCTTAAACCTGTCAAAACAACATGGAAACTACTGTTGACTATTGACAAACATGCTCCTGATTTTTGTATTAGAACTAGAATAACCAGCTGAAACCCCAAACCAAGCAAACTGAAGAACTGCCCGTGTACTGCCAGGAACTCTGAAGTGTCTTTACACTGGGGAACTCCCAGATGGGGAGGTTGTGCCTATTGGTGCCCAGAAACCACTCAATTGTGAGAGTGTTCTGTGTTCACTCTACATCACTGCTACCAGCAGGACCCTTGCAGGGTATGAGAAGTGCAGAAATAAGAAGTGCTGCTTGCATATGCCTAAATTACCTAAGCTGAGGCAGTTCTCATGCTGTGATCCCAGACACTGCAGTTAAATGAGAGACCTGTGTTTCTGGGTTGCTCTGAGAAATAATGCAGCAGTGTAGCAGCAAGGAACAAGGTTTTATGGTTTTCTGTTTCTTCTACAGCCTTCATTATTTCCAAGCAGCAGCATTACTCAAGACAGAGCTGGTCATCATTTTGCCTTGATGTATCCAGTAATGTTTGTCAGATATCACCTTTTTGTTTTGTTTGTAACTAACCTCTAAACAGTTGTGACAATCAGGGAATTAACATTTGCTTTTTTGTACAAGGGACAAAGATACTGTCAAATTTGTTATCAGATGGCCTCCAGGAACTGTGTGTTATCTTTTGAGCAGAGCAGCCTTTTATTCCATATCCTGTTACTTTGTCACATCTGCAAGATCAGTGCCCTGGTTGTGTCCTGCTTTCCATTATATTCTAACTGAATTTCCCCATGTCAGTGTAAAACTTTTGATCACCTTCTTGCCTGTAGCTTTGACCCCAGCTTCCCCGGATCTCTTCTTGCCTGGGTATCTTCTCTGAAAGGTATCTGCTCTGGAAAGGCCCTTGTGACAGGAGATGAGGAGTTGTGCCTCTGCCTGTTTCCGTGTCATCAGCTAGCAGGAGGAGAGGAGTGCTTTTTGTGATACAGATAATTAAGAATCAAAACCAGTACCCACCAAAATTTGCTGCAGCCACAAATGCTGAGCCACTCTGCTGCTGTGTCTGTTTCCTCTTGATGAGCAGTTAAACTGCTCTGCAGGAGCCACGAGCTGGCCATGCTGCTTCTGCCCTCCAGGCCACCTGCTTTCTCCCTTCTCTCTTGTTAGTAGTCTTAAGGCATACCCAGCAGGGTGGTGCTTGCCCTCCTTCCTTTGCCGTGGTGACTGCCACTGCTAGTGTCTAGAAGGTCCTCTCGGGAGCCCTTGCTCTGTCATTTGCTGGCTCCAGCAGCTGCTTGAGGTGGTTCCTGTCCCTTCTTCACTCTGAGGTTGCTTCCCCCGATGTTTATGTGTGGGTGAGTCTGCCAAATGCACGCTTCTCACACCCCAGAGCTCTTGTAGAGAGAAAATGGGCTTGTCTCCTTTACTTCCTTTCAGTTTTGACCAGCTGGTACTATGTTTTATCACCAAAATTATTAGTAGGATCGGTTTGAGAGTAGGAATTTCTGATCTCCCAAAGTGTTGATGGAGAGAAGGAGAAGGTGTGTAGAGGGAAGGAATAACAAGTGGGTGGTACGCGTGGGGGACAGGCTGAGTGCTTCTAATACACAAGGCAAAACAGACGTGGGGCTCTGAGTTCTGAGGTGCTAACAACAGCCAAATGACTGGATTATTTAAAGTACTTTATTTTCTGGTTCACATTATCCTGAACACTGTTTCAGTGTTTCCACACTGCTTGTGAGCATTCCCCCTCCTCTGTCTTACAAATGGCTGTAATTTATTGTTGGAGTCTAATTTGTCTGTGTGACCAGTTTCCAGGAAAGGGTTGAATGTGCCTGTGTGCTGGTGATGCCATGAATGATGTCTCCTGACCCAGAGCTGCTCAGTGTGGCTGGGGGAGGCGCTGTGGCAAGGGAAAGCACTGAATAATTTAGCAGTTGCAGCTGCATCCAGCAGTTCTCTCAAATGTCACATGCTTTGTTGTTTTCTTGTTAGTTTTTTTATGGCTGTACATTTACACTATTTGGTTTTTGGAAAAACCTTCTGGTGCCTGCATTATGGGAACTGTGGCCTACTGCTCAAATTCCCAGCAGAGGGCTGGGAATGGAAGCATCTTGTGGGTGCTGGGGTCTAGGCTGCACTCAGAAGCAGCACCAACATTTCTCAGCTCAAAGCTCAAGCCAAAAGCAGTTCTGGTTTGGAAAAGGATGTAGTGGTTGCAGGTGGTGTGAGGCTAATTTGGCTTGGGGGCATTGCATGGGTTTTGGTTTGCCCTTCCTTTCTCCCACCCCCACTCCTTGCAAAATGTATGAGTGCAGATTTGAGGATCAGTGAAAAGCTGATGGGGTAGAGAAAATGAGAAGGCTCATGCATTTTGTGATGGTGATGTTTCACAAGGAGGGGCAAAAAAGGACAGACTTCAAAAGAGTTGGCCTTGTGTTACTGTTCTCTCATGCAAATCTCTGGAGATGATTTTTGAATAAGAGATGAATTTAAATTCAAACAGTGTAGAGCAGGAGAACTGGCCAGATTGGCAGGGGGTTTTTATGCCAGAATTTGTTCTGTGAGTGAATGGTGCCCTGCACAATGAGCCTGCCTAGGAAGGATCACGAGAGAGATGTTTCACACAGTAACGGAGGGGAGGAGAATAAGGTCTTTAACCTAAATTGATGTGTGTGAAATGTCCTGTGGCTGAGGCTAAAATCTGTCATCTCCTTCCTGTGAGGAAGTGGAATACTATAAAAGAGTGTGCTTTTCCTGCATTAGTTTATTGTTGATGGTTTTCCCCAAGAGTGTAATGGAATAAAACAGATAACAGTATTTGCATACCGTTCTTCCTCACATGCATATCTCTTGTTGGTCATTCAAGCCGTGGTCTTGATTTTTCTTCATGGCTTTCAGGTACTACTGGTGGGTGCAGCTGTGGCTCTGTGGGGCAGGTGCTGCTGGAACCACTCCTTTGCCTTTGCTGCTGCCTGCAAACTCCTGTTGGATTGTGTGTTTGTGTTAGCACACTCTGCACGCTCTTTTTGAGCCTGCGCTGCGTGTCTGTGGAAGCATCCCGTGGGTACCTGGAAAAGCGGATTTTCTCAGCTGTGGCTGGTACTCAGCTTTCCGTGGGCAAGAATGACTCCTGATATTTGTAGTACTCGTGGATATGGAAAGCTCGTGGACTGGGAGGCATTTAGCATGTTGCAGGTACTGCGCTGTCATCTGGCCTGGGGCTGCAGGTGCCAGGAGGGCTCTGTTTCAGCGCTGCCTCCAGGCAATCCTTGTGTCTGGGTGAAGCTTGTTGGTAGTGTGGGCAGTGCTGGGAGCTTTGGTGGTGGAGCAGAGGGGGTGGAGCACTGCAGCTGCTCTATAAATACACCCTCCAGGCTAAAATCTAGGGACTAAAAGATTGGGTTGCTATGGTGATTGATCTGAATCAGATTACCTGTGGGTCTGTTTTCACAGCATGTGCATGTGTGGTGACTGCGTGATCTTGCATGTACAGCAGGCTGCTTTAGCCCAGCTTTTGGCTGAAGCAGGGAGGAGAGAGGAAGCAACACTGAAGGGCTGACATATGGCAAGGATGGGGAAATCTGTCACTATAGCAACCGGGAACCTGAATCAGTCCAGCTTCACTCCGTGATACTGCAAAAACCTTCCAATCTATGTGGCATGATACTTCTGTTCGTGGACTAATTCTGGTCATTTTCAGTCTATCTGTCAGCACCTCTGCCCGTGCTACTTCCATTTTGCTCTCAAAAACTAATGTGGAAGCTAAAGATGCTTGGCTGTGTCAGTACTGTTTTCAGAAGGCAAAGAGATAATATTATTTAGTAGGAAAGGAGGAAATCTTTAGTTATTATAATTATTGAGAAGGCCTTCAAAATAAGTCTTCTTGTATTGCCAAAACCTGTTTTCTCCATTCATTCTTTAATTTTCTTTAATCTGGTTTGTTCTGTCCTTTCCCTCAAGATTTATTGATAGATGAAAAGTGGAAATAGTTGGGGTGCATCTTCTGTTTTACCTGTAAGGAACTTGTATTGATTGAAGTGATGCATGTGCTCCAGAGTGGATGTTTTTAGAATTTGCCTGCAGTCCTGTTCTCTGCTGGGTGATTTCTCATGCTTGGAACCATCCCTTAGGCATTTTGCAGAACCACACCTATGTTATAGATTAGCCATACCAGGTAGATGTGTCATAGATGTCTGTTTAGGTATGCTTGCAATTCTTTGAAAATGCCTTTTTTTTTTTTTTTCCCTCCAGAGTGCAAGTATCTTCTTAGGAGTCACAGTGTTGGCATGCACTGCTGCCTTGCCAAGGTGCATGGTAACACACAAAGCAGCTGCACCAGTATAGCAAGTCCATCCAGGTCAGATTTTAGATTTTAGAAATTGTTCCCTGTTCTGTCAAGTTCTGGAGAAGGAGAGGTGTTCTTATCTCTGCTGTTGTCTGTTTCTTATGTTAGCAGAAACACTGTAGTATCTGGATAATAGCAATAATGAGCTTCCCAGAATGTTGGATATTTTAAAGTATAAAACTATTAGCGATGTTTTATGTAGTTGTTAAGCAGAGGAAATGAAAAATGGCTCATGTGGAAAGAGTACTGCCTGTCTGTTTCTTTAAAAGCTTAGTACAAGCAAAAATAGCATGTGCTATACCAGAGATAATATCTAGCATCATTTGAAACACGCTTGGAAGAAGAAGTAACCAAAATTTCAGTGGTAAAGATTCCATAAAGATTATTAAAATGCCTAAAGACAGGTCAAAGCTACCATGAACAGTTCATATTGTGCTTCAAACCACGTTGTTTCCAGTTCAGCAGTGAGTTAAATGGAGTTCCTGCCCACACAGGTGAGGTTGGCTGGTCCTGAGATACTCACACCTATTTCTCATAGCTTAGCAGATAGGTCAAGGTGTGTGATGTGAGAAAAAGAAACATAAATCAACCCAGAAGTGGGCATTGAAACTCCTGGCCCTATTAGTGTTTGTTTCAGCTTTCAGCTTATTTCTGTTGGTGAGCCTTGAGTTCACAGAAAACAATGCACTAAGGTCAGGCATAGTGGCTATTAGAGCTGAACTCAGTACAGACTGTCTTGGCTGAGAGTAAGTAGAAATTCAGGATGTTCCAAGGAAACTAAAAATTTCGTTCTTTTTGGGCATGACTGGAAATTTGGTTTTTCACAAGGTGAAATTTCAGTGAACCATAGTTTATGTGGCTTTTGTCCTGTAATTGTTCTGTCTCCTTTGCAATTTCCTTTTTTCTCTTAAAAATTTATGTCCCATGTATGCTTTTTATTCAGTCAGTGTGAAAATGGAATTGTATGATGCTGATTTATATTCTAAAGGTATCCATGCACTGGTGAACTGTGCAGTATTATCCTTTCACCAGGTAAAACCTGGAGATAGTGAAAGGAGAAGCCTTTCTGGTCCCATCTTAAAGTATGGAAGAGTGGTAAGGAAAGCAGGGCTTAGCACCTTCCTGTTGTAAATGAATCTGTTGTCTTCATACCGTTTTTGCAAGCAATGATGTAAATACCTGCCAGGCATCCTGCAGTTCAGTGTAAGCCTGGCCCATCACAGCTGGAAGCCCCTGTGTGAGGAAAACAACTGCAGGTGAGTGTGGTGCGTTGACTTTGGCTGGATGCCACTTGTCCACCAAGCCACTCTGTCACACCCCTCCTCAGTAGGACAGGGGGAAGAAAATAAGATGGATAAAACCTTGTGAGTCAAAGTAAAGGCAGTTTAATAAAGCAAAGATTGCATTCATGGAAGCAAAGAAGCCCAAGAAATTCTATTATCTACTTCCCAGAAGCGAGTGCTGTCCAGCCATTTCCTGGGAAGCAGAGCTTCAGTAGGCTTAGTGGTTGCTCCAGATTATAAATGTTTTAAGTAATGGATTCTCTGCCTTTCTCCTCCTCTCTCTTAGGTTATATCCTGAGCAGATGTCATATGGGATATCCCTCTGGTCAGTTTGGGTCAGCAGTCCTGGCTATGTCCCCTCCCAAGACTTTGCTTACTCCCCAGCACTGCTGGAGGGAAGGTGCTGGAGAGGCAGCCTTGGTGCTGTGCCAGCACTGCTCAGCAGTAGCCAAAACACTGATGTGTCATCAACATCTTTCCAGTTACCAGTACACAGCACATCACTGGGAGGGCTGCTGTGGGGAAAATGGCCTCCATCTCAGCCAGACCCCATACAGTGACACAAGTGGCATTAACAGTTTGTTGTATTGAAGTTATTCCTAGACTAAATTGCTTTGTTCCTCTAGATTTGTGTCTCGAATGAGAAAGCTCTTAACAAAGATTGAGGACTCCAAGGGATAGATTAAACAGGGTTGCTGCACAACTCGTGTCTCTTGGGACTAATGCAGGGCATGGCTCTGACAAAGATGACTCTAAGCTGATAGAAAGTCTGCTGTGGTTCTTTCATGCTGCCCTATCCATTGTGTGCTGTGGTGTTTTTCATGAGTGTGTGTGTTTGTTTATATAGACTTTTATTTCTGGGAGGACTTTAAATTGCAGAATACCATGCAGATTGTCCTCTAAGAAGTTGTGCTACAACGTAAAATGTGGGTGTTTGGGGAATTTTGAAATGCAGAGTAATGCCAATAATAGAAGTGTTTGCTGTTTTGAACACTTTTTTCATGTCTTGAGTTACTGGTAAGCTGTGATTTTGTGCTGGTTCTTGTCTTTTGTCTTTGTGCCTAGGCTAAGGTGCCAACTTTTACTAGTGAGTATTGCTGACAGCTGCTACAGTGTGTGAGTAGTGTTAGTTCTCACCAACCCGTTCACCATCCATATAAGTGCTTATTTCAATTTTGGTGTTGTCTGAGACATGATCTGTTGGTGCAGTATGTTTCTGTGGTGGGCCTTCACTTCTCTATTTTTCTTGCTTTCTAGAGTTGAAATAATAGAAAGTGTCTTCTCAAGTGCTACTTGAGGATTCAGCCTTCAAAGGGCTGGTTCCAGTATGTTTGCAAAGAGAAAAGACACTGCACAAGACCTTTTCAGAGAAAACAATCTAAAGTTAAAGCAGTTTGAGAGAGAGAAGAGGTTTTGACATATCAATGTCAAAACCTGTACCATCTCAAAGTCAAGATAATCTCTTGGTTCAGGTCCAAATTCCAACATGAAAGAGGAAAAATTGAAGTATCTCTTGATTGTTTGATCTATTTCTGTCCTAATGTACTTAGTCTCTAAAATCTAGGAAGGATGATAGGAAATCTCTTAGAAAGAAACTGCTTTACCTCTGTTTTGCCTGTAGAGGTGCTGTCTGTAGTTCTGTGATCACATTGTGTTCTGTCAAGTCTTCCAGATTCCCTTAACTGCTTTCTCCTACCTTATCTTTGTGCCTGCACAAGCATTTGTGGGGCCACTTGGTGAACCAAGTTAAAAAAAAATAACCTCCTAAAAACAAAGGTGAGGAGGGAGAAGAAGGGAGGGTGTTAGGTTTAGTCCATATCAGTTCCATAGTCTGTTTTGCCCTGTAGCTGCACAAACTCTTCTGCCAGCACAGAGAAGGGAATGACACTGGCCTGAAAATAAGCTTTTGGCAGATAGGGAGGGGGAGGCAGGACTGGGATGCCTTTTTTTTTTTGTGTTGCCTTATACAGATCATCAACTGTGGTGTCTGATTCCAAGCAGGAGTAGGAAGATGAGTTCCAACAAATGTTGGTGCAATACTCTTCTAAGTGCTGTCATCAGCCATTGCTAGATCTCTGAAGAAGCCAGAGATTGAATAGAGGAAGGCAAAAAACCTACACTTCTAATTCTTCTACTTCTTGCTCCAATCCAACAATAAATCATCTTCCCAAAAAGAGCCTTTGTCCTCTTATGTCTCACTGTAACTGTTGTGTTGTTAAGTGCAGTAAATCAGTAAAGGTGGCTCTGGAAGCCCTGGCACAACATCTGCATCAGTCTGGTCTCCCTTGTACTTGTGTTGCAATAGAAAGCAGAAATCATGGAAAGTGCTCAGATCTTTTTTAAAAAAACTCACAGAAACTTCAGTGCCTGATGTCAGCAGGATGTAGCTTCAGCCATTCCAGGGACATTGTAAGCCCTGCTTATGTTTGTTGTACTTCTCTGCTCAGATGTTCTTGAAATTTCATGGTTTCTGAGACCTTCATAATACATACCTTGCTGACTCCTTTGCAGAGCTGTGGGAAGTATGTGTAAGAAATTGCGGTCATAAGACAAATGCAGTGTATTTTCTCCACCTTCACTGAGGGGTTGGGTAGCCTCTGTTTTTGAGGAAAGACATCTTTGGTTACCACTAAGTAGCAGAATTTCCTCAAAGTCATACTTCTAGGTTGCGTTGCAATGACTTCTTGCTATGCCCCTGTCTGTGACTGAGCAGTTTGTTCCTTAAAGAGTTCTGAGGAAAGCTGTTTGGAAAGAAAACAGATAAAGTAGTTCTTCAAACTGGAGACAAAAAGAACCACTTGATATCCCAACTTCATCTTGTTCCTCTTGAGTTTTTTCTGTGCCAAGATGTTTGCAGAATATCAAGGATCAAGAGCTTTTCCAGGACAGATTCTACAATATTTTCAATAATGTCATTAAAACGTAGAAGCAGAAACTTTGCTTCCTGTGTTTGCATTTTCTCTGTTGTTCAGAGAAGATAATTTACAACAGTATTGCTGCTCAGAGAAGATAATTCATGGTGCTGTTACTTAGGAATCTACAGGGGCTGTAGTTGAGGATCTACTAAAAACATGCCACAAAGTTTCACAAAATGTGGGATTTTTTAATGTGTGAAGCTTAAAGTTTCTTTCAGTTTATTATTCTTTAAATAATACTTACTGGCTAGTATGATTTTCCTTTTTTATAAATTGCATATGTGCTTTTTTGTTCTTACTGTTGTAATGTTTTTGTGTTCTTACTGCTGTTTGGAGGGCTAATGAATAAAATTTCCCTGCTCTGTTCTTGCAATGTGAAGGACTGGGAGAAAACCAGCTATATTGCTGGACTTTGAATGTGACTCTGAGATGCTGACAATTATATTACAGTGCTTATGAAGTAATGAGGGAAACATCAAGAAAATTACCTGATTATGTTGAGATTTACAGGTTGTTAGTAAAGGTGTTATACTTTCATACAAATAAAATGTAAACATTTATGCTGAACTGAAAGATTTTAGTACAGTAATAATAATTCTGTGATGGCCTTAGGATGTGAACATGAACTGAAATGGAAGCCTTATTCTGAATATGTCCCAGAAAGCAATCAATTCAGTTTTTTAATATAAAATAACTCTTATTAAAAATTTCATTGGAGTGCTCAGTAAACTTCTAGAATACTCTGAGCATCCCTGATTTTTAGAGTTTCTGAGACCTTTCAATTTCAGGAAGTTTCTGTTTTCAGGTTGGTTTCAAACACTGTAGGGAACACTGTAATGTGGAACTGTATTACTTTTTAAAACTTCATTTTTTTTCCCTGTTCTTTCATGAATTCTATGAACTATGAATGGTGGGATTGGAAAGAATTATTTTCTGGATATCTATTAAGCATAATTATTGACAAGTACTAATGCTGCAGTAAAATCTCAGTTTTACCAAGAGAATCTTTCTATCATAAAGTATTCAAAGAAATTAGCTGCAGGACGCATGGGTATCAAGGGTAAGGAGTGAAGTTAAACAAGATAAATGGAACTGAATAAAGTAAGTGAAAAACCCAGTATGCTTTACAAGATGCACTTCTGCTATTGCAAACTGCAATTCTGTAGAACTGCAGTTCTGTATCTTCACAGAAAAAGTGTTAGAGATTTTCTCCACAGTTCTTTGGGAATTGTGGAGATCATTCCTGCTGACAGCCATGTGCAGGTTTGGGATGGTGGGATGCATTTTTTCAAATTGGATTTCTGGTGTTACCCCTTCTTCAGTTGCTCTGTTTATCCCACAGCTAAAGTTCAAGTTTTGGGTTTTTTTTTCTTCAGTCTTGCCAGTTGAAGCTCCCTTCCCAAGCACTCTTGAGATCTTATGGATGTGTCTAAGCAACACACAAACCATTTAATGAGTAGCTCTTTGCCAGTGGTAGGCAGCTTTGTTTATCTGTGTTCTCCCTTAGAACAGAATCATAGAATCATTTATGTTGGAAAAGACCTCTAAGATGATCGACTCCAACCATTAATTCTTGAGATACTCTTGTACTTCTTTGTGTGTTTTTCATCTCTCTGCTTTTTTGGGCATATGGCTGTGTTTTTATACTCATGAAGATAGAGATCTGTGGATGACCATGACTGCACCGAATGTTGAGGCTTTTTGGGAATATAATTAAGGTCATTAAGTTGCTTGTATGTATTGGATGTTCTGGTTGTGCTTTTGACACTCTTGCTTTTCTTGGTTATAGATTGGACTTGGCAGACAGTTCCAGCAGATTTTGTTCCCCAAGGCAGCATCACAGCTGATGGGATAACTGACCACTGGATCAATGAACAGGAATTCCTTGAGATGACATAGGGAGGGGCATCAAGGACAATGGTGCAGAAAAAGAAAATCTGCTCTCGGCTGCTTGACTATCTTGTGATCATTGGAGCCAGGTAATGTGAAACAGTCTCAGCAGAGCTTCTGCTTGGGCAGTAGAGTGGGGATAAATAGCCTTGCATCCACTGATGAAATCTTGCCTGATGCTCAGGAAGTGCTGTCTGAAATGTGTGCAGAATGCTCCCCTAAGGGGAGCACCTACTTGAGCCAGGGCACTTCTTGAAAGATCCTAGTGCAGTCAGAGTTTTTTAACTTGTGGTCTTTAGACTTCTTTTCAAGGGTCTGCAAAGGGTGACTAAGAAAAGTTAATTTATCTATCACTCTCTGGTAGTCTTTGTGTCTGAACTTTGCTTCTACTGGCATCAGGACAGAGGGATTCACAAATTGAAAACACTGAAAGCTAAATACGAGTAAATACAAGTTTTTTACTACTTTTATTACTAGTAATGTACTACTAGTAGAATAATACTACTTTTCTAGCTTTTGAAATGTAGTCTGTAAACTCAGTTTAAAAAAAATCTGGAACTTGCTTTACTTGGCTATTTCTCCCTCTAATACTTACTTATCCTCATAGGAATGACATGAATGCTTTCTGGTTTTAAAGTCTTATTAATAGGTAAAATGCTATGTGTATTTACTTAAAGTTCATATGAAATGTAGGGTTGATGTGTTCTGTTTGTCAAACATATAGGTGCTCAGTAAATGTTATTTTTTCCTTATTCAAAGTTTATGCAGCAGCTTTCTGCAAATTCTATGTAATGAGTATAATCCCAAAGTCTGTTTTGCTTTCATTTCTAAATATCAGTGGTTCATGTGCATCAGCCTGTTGCTGTACCTCTTGCTTTCTTTTCAGAATACTTTGAATGCAATATTTAAATAGGCTGAGTGGAGGAAATTACATAATCCTGACTAATAGTTATTTTATTATTGCATTTTATGGACCAAATATTGTACTAGTTTAATACATCTTACTGTCTGTAGGAAAACAACCAAATTTTCTATATGTGTGTCACCAACTAGGTAGAGGAGGGAGAAATGTTAGCTGCCTCCTCCAGTGAAGCTTATAGTGTCTGATGTTCTCACTTAGAAATTTGCTACTATGAGTTCTGGACTCCTACAGTTCTCTTGCTTTTTGCCAGCCCGTGCTGGTCAGACTGCTGCTGCTCAGAGGTGCTGTCTCGTTTGGCACTTCAGCAAATGCCTGTGATGAAAGATGGAGCTGACTGAAGTAGATTCTCCTACAAAGCCCTTAGGAGCTCCATGTGGCCTTTACTGTTACATCTTGTTATCCACTGTGCACAAATAGCAATGGTTTTTGGAACTGTTAGGTTCAAACTTTCTCAGTGTCTGAGAAAACTGTGTCCTTGTAGCTAATATTACAGCAAAGGCATGAAGTGGTGATACATGCACTTGTACTTTGATGTCATTTTTTGGACCATTTGCTGCCAGATAGACTCTCTAAATAGCACCAGCATTATTTGACATTTCTTTTTCAGCAGGTGATGCATTAGTTGTGTCCATTAACATATAAAAGCATTTTAGTGTTTCTCTTTTTTTCATACAGTATTCCAGTATCTTAACTTTACAGGCAGTTTCATTTGTTTTAAATAAAATATTAGTTTGGAACAATTAGCCAGCAAAGCTATTTACACCAGTGATTTTCTTTTGTAAATTGTGAACATTCTGTTACTACTTGTTTGAATTTTTTCACATCTCTTATATGAGAAAAGCAAGTATCATTTGTATTTTGAAATAGTCAAAAGCATAATATTTTGAAAGAATCTAGTGGAAAGTTAGGAAACAACAGTATTGCCTTTCTGTCTTCATGTTTCTGTAGTGATTTGTGGTCCAAAGATTAGTGAGTCACAGTGGTAAATAGCTGTGCGTGTTACAGTTTTTATAGAAATTACACTTTAAATCCCAATCTGAAAATCAAACACATATGTTTGTGTGTTTACTAGAACCTTTTAATGAAAGTGTTTTGAGGATGAGGTCCGTATCACTCCACTGTTCGTCTGAGTTCTTTCCTTATAAATTCTTGCTTTCCCAGTTAGGAATTGATACTGGATTTCTCATTTAATTTTTCATCTTGTTCATAAATGGCTGAAACCTAGGAGCTTTTCCTCTGACTGTGTGTTTGGAGAGGGAAATGTGTTTCCTGCTGAAGTGTTGCCCAAAGACCTGTACAGTTAAATTAATTTTGAAAGTCAAAGTCAGAGCAACATGACAATACAGTGTTCTCCTGGGAACAACATATTCCTGGAAGCCCTTTTCTTAATCAGATTTGAACAGGCTCCTTGCTAATGATTGTATAGACTTAGACTTCTTTACTTAACCTTTCTGCCTTGTGCTAGTGAATGACCTTTGTGGCTAGTGACTGAGAAGCTGCGCTTTCCCTGGATAGTTGTGAAGAGAGGAAACAAAGATGAAGCTGAGTCCACAGGCTCCTGACACATTAGTAGGAACTTCCCAAAAATATTTATTATTAGTCAACTATGTGTTGCTTTTTTTGTTTGCTTCTTTTGCAGGCACCCAAGCAGTGATAGCGTTGCTCAGACTCCTGAGCTGCTGCGGCGTTACCCTCTGGAAGACCACGCGGACTTTCCTCTCCCGCCCGACGTTGTGTTCTTCTGCCAGCCAGAAGGATGCCTGAGCGTGCGGCAGAAGCGCATGAGCTTCCGTGATGACACTTCCTTCGTCTTCACCCTCACGGACAAGGACACGGGCGTCACTCGCTATGGAATCTGCGTCAACTTCTACCGCTCCTTCCAGAAGCGAGTACCCAAGGAGAAGGGAGAAGGCACGGGGGGACATCGAGCTCGAGAGGGACAGAAGATCCCTAAGTCTGGGGATGCATCAGCACCCCAAGAGGAAGCAGGCACTGAGAGTTCAGAGAGTGGTTCTTCGCTGCAGGCTCCCAGTGCAGAGTCCACCCCTGACGTGAATCGATCCCCGCGCAGTAAGCGCCTGGCCAAAGGCACCCATCGCTCTCGGAACAGCACTCTGACTTCTCTGTGCATCCTTAGTCATTATCCCTTCTTTTCCACCTTCCGTGAGTGTCTGTACACCCTCAAGAGACTTGTGGACTGCTGTAGTGAGAGACTGTTGGGCAAGAAGTTGGGGATTCCGCGTGGGGTGCAGAGGTACGTTGAGAGGGAAGAACTTTTTCCTCCTGCTGTTTGTGTTCAGTGCTGCAATTTATTTGCACGGTAAATTGTAACTGCAGATGTGGTTGCAGAAGCAGCCAAACACCAAGTGTTGGCCTTTTTCACTGTTTTAACCCAGGTTCTTCACAGTAGGAAAAAGAAATTTTTATAACAATTCTTTTAAAACTTCTCTCTCTGATTCTGGTATGATTTTCAATTTTGATGCACCTAAGGAGGCACTACCCTTCTGAGGACTGAAGCTGAGTGCTGATGCTGTTACTGTTGCTTTGGCATTTAAGCTTTGTGGCAGTACATGTCAGGACTGGTTCTCTGGGAAATTAGAAGCAGCCAAGAAATAACAGAGAGAATTTCCACTTGGGGCAGGAGGGAAATGATGAAAATGTGCTTAACAAGCTTATGAAACAGTCTGAACTTCAGCGTGGGAGAGAAAAGACTAGAGAGGCAGGATCAGCTGAAATAGGTCAAAGTACAATATTTGAAGGAAAGTGGGAGGAGAGGTAGAAAACAAAGTGGTTGTCTAGGAAACGTGGGATTGTTGGTAACAGCAAATTGACAGGAACTTGGTGTATATTTAATATAATGTAGTAATCTTAAAGTATCTGCTGTTAGAGTGTTGAGTATGCAACAGAAACTGTTGCACTGTAGGGTATGGAAGGAACAATGTTTTTATGTATTTCAGTCAAGGATGTGTATCTGTGCTACTGTGCCTGACACCTTCATTTTGGGATGGTGTTTTCCTTTCCAATGTGCTAACTGAATAGAAAAAGTATGAAATGAATCTCTGGAGAAGCAGGGGATTATCTCAACAGTTTGAGGGACAGGACTGTGAGATAGTACATAATGTGAGTTAAGTAGATTGGTACACTCCAAATTAAACTTGTCAAAAGCAAAAAATGACAGGATTATAATTATTATAATTTTTATCTTTATAAGCTCTTTACATTTTGCATGAAATGGAAGATGTGTCCTATTCATAGAAGCAGTGGCCTACTTCTTGGGCTACTGCCTTGGAATAGTTCTAGGAAACTGTTCTGGGCTAGTATGATTGCATCCTGCATTAGCAGATTTATCACTTGAATCCACTGATGGAGAATAAATTATTTTGTCAGAGCAAAACTTCTCCCCCCAATGGAAGTATGTGTTAAGGAATGTTATTTTCTCACTTGGTTTAGCCTGGTAATTGTTGAGGGAAAAACACCCCACTGAATTTCATTATTTTCCTCAATTTGGTGTTTGAATGACATGTGGTATTTGAAAAATTTGCTCTTATTGAGCATAATTCTTAAAGAGAATAATTGAGTGATGGATGAGGATGGCAAGAGAAGGAATATTGAGCATACATCTCTGGGAAAAGTAAAGCAGCAGGTTTGAATTACTATGTGGTTTTCTAGTGGTGACCTGGAAAAGTAGAATAATTTTGAAGTAGCAGAATAAAGGTGAAACTGAATCCTTAGAGCTGGCAAAAGGTGGAGCACACCTCTTAGCAGCCTAATGTCTTATGCATGACAAGTAGCTGAAGGAAGAGTGGAGGATGAGAAACATCATAGCTCCTGAGAGGTGTATCATGTACTCAGTGTAATCTCAAATTGCCCTTATTTTGAGCCATCCAAATTTCTCTGATTATTCTGTCTTTGTGAGGTCTCCAGTGTCATAATCTTTTTTTCCTTTTCGTTATTTTTTTTTAAGTGGTGAACTGTATGATAGAACCTCCAATTTGAACCCATAGCTTTCTGAGAGGTCTGTTACAGTAACTCAGGATATTTATCAGGCTGAAGTTATTTGGAGAATGAATACAGAAGGTTTGCAGCCTTCACTGTGCTACAGGGTAAAGGGCTGAAGTGAACACGACTCCGTGCTTCTCTTGTCAGACCCACTTTTGGGTTTTGAAGCTCTGAAGGCCCTGAGCAATGCTGTACATGCTTTTTGGCCAGCCTGTCTGTGAGCTGCAGGTTTGCAGATTGCCAGCTTAGGGTGTGGAAAATTTGCTGCTTATTTTGCTAAGGTATCTAAACGTTTTCTACACAGCTTTCAGAGATTTAGCTGAAATAGATCCATTTTCCCCCTGGCTTATTCAGCTCTTAAGAAAGATACAGTGCAGTTTAGGACAGAATAATGAAGGGTATTTTTTCATGACAAAACATCTGGGAGATCTTGGATGTGGCATATTTTTGTTATTTCAGGTTTAATTCCTATTCTTGGAAAGGTTTGTAGACTGCTAGAAGCAGAGTCCTGCAGTCAATCTGCTACAGATCTGGATGAGATAGGAGAGTATCCTGTGTGCCTGCTGAATTTCAAGTGTGAGGGTGATGAGAGTTCTTCAGAGATCTGGGCCTGACTGAATCCTTTAAACATGTGAATGAAGTCTGAAGTGACATACTTGTGTTGATTCCTGCCACAGAAAGGTTTATTCTTCCTCACATTGTGGCTTGTGTCAGTAAGCTTAAATGCCTGTCTTCATTTCTTCGTGTGATCAAATGTTTGTTAGTTGCCTGTCTTAATCCTTGGTGGATCTACCCTTTCTGTGGAAGAGCCTTGCAGAATGCCTGTCAGGTGAAGTTCTTGGAGTGTTAACCTTGGCCTTCTCCCTGCCCAGGGATACAATGTGGCGGATTTTCACCGGCTCCCTCCTGGTGGAAGAGAAGTCCAGCGCGCTGCTCCACGACTTGCGGGAGATTGAAGCTTGGATATACCGGCTGCTCCGCTCCCCCATGCCCGTGGCTGGGCAGAAGAGGGTGGATGTGGAAGTCTTGCCACACGAGTTGCAGCCAGCTTTGACCTTTGCTCTTCCTGACCCATCCCGCTTCACTTTGGTGGATTTTCCATTACATCTGCCTTTGGAGTTACTGGGAGTGGATGCCTGCCTGCAGGTGCTGACCTGCATCCTTCTGGAGCACAAGGTAAGAAGGGAAGATCATTGATAAGTATGGAGGAAGTTCTGCCCTCTTCAAAACAGCCAGGGTAGGCTGGATGTGTGGAACAGCTGACTCTCTGCACTGCCTGGAATGAATTTTGTCTGTGGAGGATGAGGGAAATAAATAGCTCCTTCTGAGGTTCCTGTTTTGAAAAATTCTGTTCTCACTCAAAAAAACAGCCAAAGCTTGTTTTCAGGCAGATTAATGGAGAGTTACCCAGTTCACAGCCATTGAATTTGAGTCTGTGGAGATCACAAAATCTGTGGTCTTTGTATACACCTGAGGGGAGTATTAGAAGTGAATGGTTGCTGCAGTGCTTATGGGAGTTTCTTTGGTTGCAGGTTGTATTGCAGTCCCGAGATTATAATGCACTTTCAATGTCTGTGATGGCCTTTGTGGCCATGATCTACCCACTGGAGTACATGTTCCCAGTGATCCCTCTGCTTCCCACCTGCATGGCCTCTGCAGAACAGGTACATATTTTTCCTTTATTTATTGGTTTTTCACAAAAAGAGGTTTCTGTGATTTCTAAAACTCACATAGTTGTAGGCCTTTTTTCATCCACCATCATCTCAGAGGTTGTTTCAAAGTCTGCCTTGCAAAGAACATTGCTTGAGTGTGATTATTTAAATCGTAGGTAACACCACTTATGTAGGATATCTTCAGAGCACAGTCAGTGAATAGAATGATTCAAAGCAGTAGTTCACAAACAATGGACTGAAAGACCACAGATTGACAATATTATGATGTATTTACCCCCTCCCCCCTCTAAACTGAGTATTAAAGTTTGTTGAGGAGGGTCCAGAGTAATATTTAAGCATGCTTGAGGGCTCTTTAATTCAGAGTTCAGAAACTATTGCCTGCAATCTCAGAAATATGAAGTGTTGTGTAACTTCAACTGGGAGCTTGGGTTTTGCCAATAGTCAGCTCTTTGCAGGAGCTCATTATTCTGCTTGGAAAGATAGAATTCAGGCCATCTTACTACTTCAGTGCTATCCTGCAACTGATGCTGCAGGTTTGTTCTTGTACCACTCCTTGGAGGTGACCAACAGTTCTAGATAAAAAGAATAAATTAGCCTCCCAAGCCACTGGTGTCAAGCTGCTACGTGCCTAGTTGGTTTAAACCTTTTTCCTCTGCTCATTCCCTTGTCAGAAGCAACCTGAATTTCCCCATAAATTTTCCACATACATCTAGAAAAATGTGTCTATCTTGTACTTCTTAGAGATGTTACTATTTTGAAACCAAATTACCACTACAAGCGTGAGGGTAAAGTCCTTGTATATGCCTATTTACGATGGCACAGACTCAGTTTGAGCTGAGAATGTATTCATTCATGACTTCCTGCTTTGCAACTTAGGCTCTTATGCTGAACATTTTTTTTTTTTGGACCATGATAGACATGGAAAGCTGTTTCCAAAGAGCTGTGTAGCCATATAAATGATGTCCTGGGTGGGAGTGGGACATGTAACATGGGAGATGGAAATGTATTTTCTCCTAGATCAAAATTGAGGCTTTCTGAGCAGGAGCTTTTATTCTTTTTTTTTTTCTTTTTCTTTATGCTTCCATTGTATGGTATTAATTACTTATTTATCAATGCCGTTTGTGTTGTCTACTCTGCTATAAACATACTGTAGTCAATAAATAAATATTTGGGAAGAACATGGTGATATCAAATGCAGATCTTTCCCTTAGTAAAGTCTGTCTTTCTCTCAGTTGCTTCTAGCCCCTACACCTTATATCATTGGTGTTCCAGCAAGTTTCTTCCTTTACAAACTGGATTTTAAAATGCCGGATGATGTATGGCTTATTGACCTGGATACCAATAGGGTAAGTGGCACCCCTGTGAACTTGTGGCTTTGTTTCCAGGAACTGTGTATGTCACCAGTGTACCCACTGAGAATTTAGTAATGCCTGGCCTCAGTCTGCCTTTTCCAGTCTCATCTTAAACTTTAGGATTCTATTCCTTTTTGTGTCTCAAGGTCCCATGTCTTTTGCATTAGGCTTCCTTTTTCAGTTAGTTGATCTGGCTATATCATTAGAAGGTGAATCCTCAAGCAAATGATAGAACTTTCTTCTTGTCTAATTGTCAGACTGGCTTATAGCCCTACCTAAGAAACCCAGTCTGTTAAGAGCCTTCCCACAGGTTGTCATGATTCAAGTGGGGCCATGTATCTCACTTTCTACAAGGGTATGAGCAAGGCTAATTCAAGGAAAATGTGAGTAACTATCATCAACTTGATGGAAAGTGTGGGTTGATTCAAACTTCTTGTTTTTGTGGTAAATGATAAAGTAACTCCACTGTTGATTATATTGTAAACAAAAACAACCATTAAGAAGTGAAGAGCAGGTGTCTACATCTGAGACTGTGGGTTTTTTTTTAATTCTTATTTTACTTTTGTATTTTTTATTCCTCGGTGTTTGGAGTGCTGGAGATTCTGGGGATTCTGTTTTGGAAATGACTACAGCTGGGGAATTTTTAGTCTGTTGTTGTGCTTATTTCCAGGTGATTGTTCCCACAAATGCAGAATCTTTGCCAGCACTGCCAGAACCAGAAGCTTCAGAGCTGAAAAAGCATCTGAAACAGGTAATATGCACTTTGGGGAAAGGACTCAGATTCAGCAGAATGTAGCATATGTAGTGTTGCCCAGCTTTTCTGCTACAGTGGATAAGAATCCAAGTCAGTGAACGTAAAGCTGAAATGTCCCTGTACACAACAGGTGGTTTCTTATTTTTACTGTTGTTTGAGGCTAACTTTTCCAGTCGATGCAGAAAGTTCCAGATTCCTCCTTTATGTTTGCCATGTGGGCTTTAAACTCTGACTTGATCCATCAAGCTATGATCATCTTTGTTTCCCCTCCATTCACAGATCTGTGTGTGAAGTGTCAGTCTCTCCTCTCAGGTCCTGCTAAGCCATTAATCAGCTTGGGTCATCCTGGCTGATCGTGTCAAGCAGGTTTTATCTCTTTATTTCTGTTTTCCTTATGCACGCTGCATGCAGTATCTAAAGGTAAAGTGTGTTACTAATGTGATGAGGTTTGCTCTCTTTCCTCATAGACCAGGAGAGCAAAGTGTGTAACCTCTCTGATATCCCAGTACCTGCTGTCAGCACAGATGGAAGTGATGTATTGCCTGGAGTTTTGTTAGATCAACCTTCCCCCCACCGCTGCCTCACCCCCTTGCAATTTCAGGCACTATTTAGCAAAACTTTCTCACTAGTGCAAAGGCAAACTCAAGTATCAGAAGAACAAATTGCAATTTTTTAAAAGACATTTTTAAAATTCTCAGGGTGTTTACCAAATTCAGCTTACATCCCCTGTATATTCCTATGGACATTGCCATTAAGGGTTTGCCATTTGCAAAGGAGTACAGCTGGTACAAAGCAGACAAATTGTGGCCCACATTATTAAGGTTAACACTTCTGTGTGCCTTTGGGTCTTAGAGTCAATAAATTAATTTCAGGATATCTGCTTTTAAACTGCTGTAAAAAGTTCTTAGCTGCATCATTAAGGACAACAGGCTTGCCAGTTTCCAGAGTGGCCGGATATGAATGTTTGGGGGTGGGGCAGTTATACCTCTTTCCTAAGATGTGTCTATTTTGTGGTCCGTTTCGTTTTCCTCTCATTTGTGATATTTGGTAGTAATAGATATTTTTTTTCCTTCCATCTGTTTCTCTGTGGTCATGTGTTCGTCTTGGCTCTGATGGGCTGCTGTGGTGTTATCATATGATCTTCCATCTTGCCTCCAGTGTCTGGTTAGCATGACTGCAATCACTCAGAAACAGCTGCTCACTCCTGACAACAAGGTTCTTTATTTTATTCTTTTCCCCTCAATTTTCCATTTTACCCTTTTCCTTTGGAGTTTTTTTTTTTTGTTTGTTTGTTTTAGTTTTATATATTTATTTATTTTTTAAGTGAAAAGATGACGCTTCAGTGGGCAAATGAGAAAAATGAGGATGATTTAGGATAGGTCTGGGTGTCCAGGACTGATTCACCACTTGTGCTACTCCTTGAAGACTTTATGAGGGTCGAAGAGGTAACTTTATGGACAGATGAATAATGGAAAGTGAAGGTTTTCAGGGATACAAGCAGATGTTTGTGTAGAGGTGTCTCCACATTTTCCTGGAATATCAAATTACTGGTTGAATGGCCACCTTTAAGGGCAAGTTTCAAGGCCTCTAGTTCCCAAGATGTATTCAAATTACACATGGAAATAACTCTACAAGCAGTAGAGTTATGCAGTGCCATACTGCTAGTGCTCCAGTTAGGACTAGCTGTTTTCATGTCATGAATGATCTAGCAAAGTGGAATTCTGTGCTACTCCTTGACTGGCTCCAGGTCTGTTTCAGCATTGAGGAGATAATTTTGACAATCAACATAAAGGAGGGCCTGGAGATAGTTGTTGACTCATCATGGAGGTGGTTTAAGAGCAATTAATGGAGCATTCATAATGGTTGCTATTGCCTAGAGGGCAGGGTAGCTCTGATCTTTTGTTCCTTAAATAACTGTTCTTGCTGAATGTATGCATACTGTCCTTCAATAGGCCCTGGCCAGCATGAGCCTGAATACTCAGCCCATTCTTAATCTAGAGAAGTTTCATGAGGGCCAGGAAGTGCCTCTGCTGCTGGGAAGACCACAGAATGATTTGCAGTCTACTCCCTCCACAGAATTCAACCCTTTGATCTATGGAAATGATGTGGACTCTGTTGATGTGGCTACCAGGTGAGGCTTAACAGGAAGGTAGCATTGAATCTTCATAAAAGTTTGCACTTGAGGGCAGCACAAACATTTCCATGGGTGAAACAGCATCTGTCAGGTACTATTGTAGATTCCACTTGACATCATGTGGGGAAAAAGAGCAGTAATTACAGTGTTTATCTCATATCTACTACCTGCATGAACATAACTGTGTATCTTGAAGGGGTGTTTTGCTTCTTGCATTTTCCTATAGATCATCCACTCTACCTGGATTTGTCAGTCTGATACTGTATCCTCACCCTAAATCACAAGCCTTGAACTACAGAAAAAAAAAAGCTGGGGACTTAGTTGTTACCTCAACTAGCAGAAACAAGAATGATACCCGGGTGGGTGTTTGTGTTAAGATGGTGAATTAGAACAAAGTGATTGGGTTTTGGTTTGTTTGGATTTTTCTTTTATTTTTTGCAAGACTTTTTTTGTTTCCTAAGAAGAGTTGGGTTACCATTCTTCAAAGGTTTAAACGTTGTCTGTGGCATACCTTTTAAGGGCTCTCTTTCTTCTTTTTTGTTATGCTCTATATTCTTATCTAATGTATTGTTCTCTGTTTCTTTTTAGGGTTGCTATGGTGAGATTCTTCAACTCACCAAATGTTTTGCAGGGTTTCCAAATGCATACTCGCACTCTTCGTCTCTTCCCACGACCAGTGGTAGCCTTCCAGGCAAATTCTTTTCTTGCCTCTAGGCCGAAGCAAACACCTTTTGCAGATAAGCTTTCCAGAACACAGGCAGTAGAATACTTTGGAGAATGGTCACTCAACCCTACTAATTATGCTTTCCAAAGAATTCATAACAGTAAGTGTTGGTCTTGCCTTTCCTGCACTTGGATGTAATACAGGAACTTAAAAACCAGACATTCTAGGGAAGGATTTAATATTATACCATATTACTCCTGCTGGGGAGGAAAATCTAGTTCAAGGAATATTTTTCTCTTTTTATGTATGGTCTCATGTGTTTCTCCCAAGTTAGCCCTGGTATTGGTAGTTGCTCCCCAAATTAATTTTACCTCTTGTTTGATTATGGAGAAGTCTTGTAGGCTTCTTAGAGTAAAGTGTCCCTTTGTGCAGGACTCAGTAGAGGGTAATGTCACTGTGAATGAAGCCTTTGACACCAGTAAATGAGTTTGATTAATGCTCTCCTTGGTTTTTTGTGCAGACATGTTTGACCCAGCCCTAATTGGTGACAAACCCAAGTGGTATGCTCACCAGCTGCAGCCCATCCACTATCGAGTCTATGACAGCAATTCACAGCTGGCTGAAGCCCTGAATGTCCCAGCAGAGAAGGAAACAGATTCTGATCCCACTGATGACAGGTTAGTGGGGAACATGCCTGTAGTCACATGAGAATTATTTCAGATTGCTGGACCTCTCCTACTTCTCATTTGCAGCCTTTTCCTGTAGACTGCCAGGCTGTTGTTTCATTTCTTGTCTGGGCAGAATACTGACACTGAAGTAAATTTTCTCACTGCTCTGTTATCACAGCAAACCTCTTAACCCTTTGCTACTGTAGTCATTTAATGTGATTCTCCATACTTATTTTCCTATTTTCTTTTGCTACCTGTATGCCATTTGACATTTGTCATTTCCTCATACCCTAATTCTCTTTTCCTCCGTGCTGTTCTTTCTCTGGTTATTTCTGTTGCAATCTTGTGAATACTGTCACCCATACTACCGCTTTTCAAATCTCTGTTTCCTATCCATAGTTAAGCAAAGCTTCTTAGTACTACCCACTGCCTGTGACCACCTTGTGTGTTCACTAAAATGAAAGGAAACTTTATATAGTAGTTTTTGGCCATATTTCTTGGAGTTTTGTGTCTAGTTTTATTCCCTTTCATTCCTTCCTGGTTTGTGAGATCTTTCAGCCTTGGACTTGCACATATTTTGCATTCTACGCAGCATCAGTGCTCCTAACAGAATGGGATTTATCACTAGTGTAAAAAGGAAATGCTTTTACTTGTGATCCCCAGTTCCCTTGAAGTTGTCCTACATAAACACACACATGTTTTGTGAATTAATACACTGTTCTCTACTCACTTATGTTTGGCCTCATTAGCTTTGCTAAGAGATTTTAAGTGTCGTCCTGTAACTCTTCACATTCCAGAAAGTTATGTTTTTTGCTCTTACCTTTCATGAAGCTGGCCTGTGAAATTTGTTTTTAGCTACTATAATACAAGATTTTTAGGAGGTCCATGAGAACAGTGCTGATTCACATCTTTAAAGCCTGCTGTTGCTTTGATGCTGCCACTCATCTCTCTCTCTCACCTGTTGTGGCAGTGGCAGTGACAGCGTCGACTATGACGATTCAAGTTCCTCCTACTCCTCCCTTGGTGACTTTGTCAGTGAGATGATGAAATGTGACATTAATGGTGATACCCCAAGTGAGTAACTTTTGCTTTTACTTTCACAAGGTCTGCATAGGTTCTCCTTCCCAATTCATCTGAAGCGCTTTGGGAAAAAAGGACTCCCCTAAATCACTGAATCAGAACAAATATTGTTCTATTGTGGTCTTGCTCTGACATAAAAGTGTGTGGGTAGACTGAAAAAGGACATTTCTCCTGCTTACAAACAACTTCCTCCAAAGGACACTGTGAAGAGGAAGAACAGAAATAGGTGCTGCTGAACAAAACTGGTTCACAAGATCTGGAAACAACCTGCTACTGCCAGTAAATACTGTGGAATATGGAAAGCAGAGTGTGAGCTCTCACCTGCCCTTGCATATTGGTTCTCAGTGCTAGCTTTAAAGTATTACACTGTCCTAGTGGGAACAGAAAAATGCATTCTCTGTGGCTTATATTGAAGCTGCATAAACACTCACTTTGTTCAATAAACTAAATCTAGAAGTCCCAAAACATTTCCCATGTCCCAAGGACAAGTGGTAATAATTATAAGCTGCTACAAAAGAAACTCTTCTTGGACATAAGGAAAAGAACTTAATGGTTATTGTAGTTGAACAGGTTCCCAGGATCACTGTAGAATGTCAAGCCTTCAAAACTTTCAAAACTCAGTGGGACAAAGCTTCGAGCAATCTGCTTTAATTTTGAAGGTGCTCCTGCTTTAAGGAGAGAATTGGAATGGATGGCCTCCGAAGGCCCTTTACAACCTAAATTTTTATGCAAGTTGATTCTGTTGAGCAGTCCTCATCTTCTAGGGATGTTTAGTTAGATGGGCAAAAGGCTGAGGAAGGCAATGTTGTTTAATGAATAATGATGTGTTTGCAGATGTTGACCCCCTGACTCATGCAGCTCTTGGTGATGCTAGTGAAGTGGAATTTGATGATTTTCAAGAATATACAGGGGATCCTGATGAGCAGACCATGGACAGTGAGAACTCCCAAGAGAATAACCAGCCTCGTTCAAGTTCCAGTACTACAGCCAGTAGCAGCCCCAGCACTGTCATCCATGGAGTGAATCATGTGTGTACTGAGATGAGTTCAGCCTCAAGATCAGCGTATTAGGATATAAAGAATGGGAAAATGCACATGGTTCTTTCTGAGAAGGGCAAAAGCTAATAGGAGTCTGACACCATGCACAGATTAAAATTGCATGCTCACCCTGGACTTTCTGAGCAAGGTGGAGTTTGCTGGTACCCTCTTATGCTGGGATAGACCATTCCTGTAGAAAAAGTTCCAGTGCATTGAAAAATGCAGCATTAGCAGAGAGAAACAGTCCAGCTTGGGACTGCAGGAATTGCTTTTACAGAGTCTGGAAAGACCTGATGTCTTTAGAGGAACAGGGAGTGGGGTGGGAAACTCATGAATTTGTGGTCTTTTAAGAAGAATGGGAACATGGTAATGGAAAGCCATTATCCTGAGCTAACACTTCCTAGTCAGAGCTGTTTTGAAGGGAAGTAAGTCCCTAGAGCAGTGCACAAACACTGCAGTGTATATAAAATATAGTTTAAAGACATAGATAGTGGGGGTGCGGTGGGGGCACTGTAGCAAGCAGCAAGGACTGTGCAGATTTCTCAGTTTGAAATAATTGTTCTTGTCCTGCCCTTCAGTTGTATGTAACGCAAATTAGCGAACAGATCAATGATTTGACTGGTCCACAGGAGGCATCAGACTCAGCAGAAATAGAAGAGAAGTTGGCTGCTGGATTTTCAAACCATCTCTCTTCCTTGCCACTGCAACCAAGCTTTCCCAAGATAAGCTTGGATCGTCGCGAGAGTGACATCGCAGCTGGCAGCATGAGCTCCTCAGAAGGGGTGGTGAGGAAGCGAGAGTATGACAATCCATACTTTGAACCGCAGTATGGTTTTCCTACAGAGGATGAAGATGATGAGCAGGAAGAGAGCTACACCCCAAGATTTAACCAGAATCTCAATGGAAGCAGGCAAGTCCTTCTTGTCTCCTGCCTTTCTGTGCAGGACTCTGGGGTTTCTGTCTGTTTCATGTAGTTTAACGCTCATGCACTCAAATGTCTTTGGCAGCTGAGATGTATTGTTGATGACTTTCATTTAATATTAAAATGCTGTCAACCCTTCTGGTTTGAATAAAAGCATTTGCTTAGTCCCCAAGTTCCTTACTTTTATGTAAGCAGTAGAAGCTATGAGAAGTAACAGTTCTTTCTAGAACATTCTAGTATATACTGATTTCTGGAAACTGTTTTGGTAAATATTTGTCTTTTGGGGGAAAGATACTGCAGTGACTGGTGGCAGTGGGTTTTCTTATTACTCCTTTCAAACCAGAACCCTTTCACTTGCAAATCTGCCAATGCCCTTTTGTAGATGAGTTTTCAGCATGCCCTGAAAGGCTTATAAAAGCCTGAATGTAAAGATGTTTCATTTATCTCTTTTTTAAAATTTTCCTTGTTTGTTTGCGTGTTTTTTTTTTTCTTTTCCAGAAGGTGCAGGTAGTGTGGTGAAACCTGGTGGGAATTAGACCAACATCAGTTTTCCACAACCGTACAATTGTTTTGGTTTGGGGTGGGAAGGGGGAACAGTTGTAATTAATAACAGTTGTACTTACGTTCTTTAATAACAGTTGTACTTAATTTCTTTAAAGGTCTCAGAAGTTACTTCGGCCAAACAGTTTAAAACTGGCCAGTGATTCTGATGCAGATTCAGATTCCAGGGCCAGCTCCCCAAACTCTACAGTCTCCAACAACAGCAGTGAAGGTTTTGGGGGCATCATGTCTTTTGCAAGTATGTACAATGCATTCATTAAGCTAGCTTCATTTATTATATCAGAGTGTACAGAGAGATGGAATAGAGAGATGGCTGGTCAAGAGAATGAGTTGTTTGTCAAATTGTTACCAGCTCACCAGTAGCCATGGTGGCTTACTGACAACTGCTGACAACTACTGCTCTATATATTCTTCAGTAAGAAGGACTTTGGTTTTGTGGTTAGCCCCTTGAGTTGTATGGCACTTTAGGGCTCAGATCAGAAATTTCTTCAGCTTCATTTAAACAAAGCATTGTGTAATTTTATGAAATTGATAAAAAAATCTTACAGTAATATGCCTTCCATGCTGCCATGTTGTGTGCTTAGGTGTGAAATTCAATTCCTTGACTGCCTACTTTCAATTATATTTTAATAAAAAAAACCACAGGTGTGGAATATGAATCTAGAATCTCTTAATGAGTGACAGAAGGCATGGCCACTTGAGTCTTGCACTACAGTAAAAACCAGTGAAAGAAGTTTGTAGCATTGGGGAAAATATATTAAATGTTTCTGGTAGGATGACTTTTACTAATATAAGGCTACAAAAAAACCAAAGAACCAAAGAAAATTGAAATAATATGTTGATGCTTTAATAACTTGAAGTGGTAATCAGCTCATTTATCTAAATGTGATGCCTTCAGGCTGTCTATGGGCTTAAGCAGATGATGATGCATAATTGTGTCCTTTAGATCTGTCTGTACCAGGAAGAATGTATGTTTTTTCCTAATAAATGAAAAGCTTCTATTTTAAAGCATGGTTCCATGGCAGATTTACAGTGTTTCACAAGACAGTGCACAGTCCTCACTTCAGAGTTACATGTTTTGCAGATCTGAATGTCATCCAGTTTTCTCGTGTGACCCAGCCATTCATTTGCTCCCAAAAACAGGATCAAACTAGAAGGTAGACCTAAGGTGATGTGATCTAAGTGCAGGAAGGCAGGAGGATTTTCCTGTTACATTTCAGACTCAAAGATCCAACATCAGTTATTGTGACACGAATGCTAAGACTTATGTTTTAGTACTGTTTAGAATAATCTGATTAGAGATGTGGTTGCAATGTAAATGAGGTCATGTTATAGTTGTGAGACTTCTGGGTAATAAAGAAGAACTTAATCATTAAGGATCTGAAATAAGATGGTGAATTACAGGATCTTTGTGTGTGCAGTGAGCAGTAGGCATTAATTGTTTTTGTCTTCTGTCATAGGCAGCCTGTACAGAAACCACAGCACAAGTTTCAGTCTGTCCAACTTAGCCCTACCAACCAAAGTTGGGAGAGACAAGAATACTCCCTTTCCTAGCCTGAAAGGTAATAATTTTTCCCTTTGTCTTCTACAGCCTTTTCAGTTCTTGTCACTTGGCAGTCTGAGGTCCTACCCCTAACAGGAATCCTGGGAGTGATGTCTTTTGGTTGTTTGGGTAGTACCTGTGTTAAGGAGCAAGACAGTAAATTGTTATGATACTTCTCAGTCAGTCTTTTTCCCAACAGCTGTTGGGATGGGAGTGTGTCCAGTCTAGGCTGAGTTAACAGATACAAAACAAAACCAACATTCATAGTGTATTTTCTTTTGTTTTATTTTTAAGTACTTAGTATAAAGAATGGGAACGCAGAGGTAGGTCCTGCTTTTGTACTGCCACTATCTTCATGCTTAGCCTTAGATATTTTATAAGAGTGATGATGCTGCATTTGTGAATGGGGGTAATGCCAACCTCCCATAGAGACTGCAGATTACATGAGTTTTGAAAGTATTTATCACCTTTTCAGATTGCTAAATCAAATTACAACCATGCTTTCAGTTCTATGAGAGTGAAGATCAATCCCTAGCATACGTGCACAATCTTTTCATTAGAACATCTCCTGTTTGTCTGCAGTATCATTAGATAACATGTCTGAATGGGCACTAGAGAAATGGCCCTCACACCCTGGGTGTTAGACAGCCTGGTCATCCTTGTACCAAATGTAATACACAGGGGTGACTGAGCTTGCACTGGTGTTATAGTGTTGAGACCTTTTCAGATGCTATACTGAGAGGTTTTATTTTGCCTTTTGAGTTATTCTATCTGATTAGAATTTCCTGCTTTTGTTTTAATGTGTTGATTTTTTTTCATTTATTTTTTCCTCCTCATCACTTTTATCGGTAAAGATTACTTTAATCTGGAATTGGGAAGGGATGTGGATGAAGGTTGGTATGGTGTTTTGCTGACCTTTGACCTTGTAGAAACAAAGACCAAAAGCTGGATTTTGTGTTTGTGCTTTGGACTTTGTTTTTGAGACAAGTAATCATTCCCTGTGTGTAAAATGAGGAGTAACAGGACTGGTAGGGTGAAAACACTAGCAGAGACTCTGCACAGCTGTTTTTGACAACCTTTTACCAGTTGGTTATGTTTTCATGTCCAGTTGTACTGGATAAGAAACATGCTTCATGTCAGGGTTGTTTCCATGGGTAAACTTAATGACCGATTCCATGCATTGGAAGAAAACAGTGATGGGGTTTGCCATTCCTCATTCATGCTTTGTGCCTCATCTTCTGCACTTTGGTGTTCTTTTCTTGACTGTTTTAATCCTGTAGGGCCTTTAATGTTACTGTGCAGATATGAGAATGGGATTTCCATGGAGTAGCTCAGTCTGTTTTATGCATGTGCAAGTGTGTCTGAGTGAGTGCGTGCGTGTGTGTGTTCATTTACATGTGCATGCTGGCTCACTGGGATTCCCACTGGGCATTTCAGTGGTTTTTAGATGTTTTTGTCTCTGTTGTAGAGATACAAAGTTGCTGCATTAACTTGTTCTTGCCAAGTGTGTGTTTCTAACTGTAATGGGAAATGATGCTGGGACTCCATTTCATTGCTGCTGTTTGACCACTTTCCATCTTCCTTTTGAATTTTTATTTCACGTGCATCCATTGATATTTTTTCCTTGGTGATGCAGATGGTTTTTGTAGTGCCATTCGAATACAATATGTCCTTGAATAATGTCCTTGAAGATGCAATACACTGGTTCCACGATGCCAAATTTCAAGTCAAGCACTATCTCTTAAGTTATTCTGGCCCTTGTGGTCTTAGGCTTTCAAGCATCCTTCCTGCTCTAGTGTCATTTGGGTTTTATTTTGAGGGAGGGCTGGGAAGAAACCGGTAGTTGGATTCTTTTGATGGTGACAGTGGGGAGTGTAGATATTTCAGTACACTACTAATTGTGTATTTTGTGTCCCAGTATTTGGGTTAAATACTATAATGGAGATTATTACTGAAGCTGGCCCAGTAAGCAATGAAGGTGGGTTCCCTACAGCATGAGCTGTGCATGATGTAACAATTTCCAGCATTCCCTGTGCCTGACTTGGGCTACCTTTCTCGCTGGGTAACCAGTACCACATGATCTATACTAGTCACCCTCAATGCATTATGCTTTTACATATAGTGACTAATTTGAAGATGGTTCTTGTTGTGGAACTGCATGCAGAGCAGCCAAACTTTTCCTGCCTCTCACCTCCTGCTCCCATTGCCGTCTTCTCTTTTTCTCTCTGCATTACTCCCATTACTGTTTTCTGCCGATGTGTGATGCTAGAATATGATATACGCTGCTGCTTTTTTGGAGTTTCCATTTTGTTTCAAGTCTGTTACCTGTAATTCGAATAGGTGTGTTAGCCAACTTCAGTGTTGCTTGTTACTGTCCAGGGATCAGTTTGTTTTCTTCCCACCCTTTCCCCTCATTCTGTTTCCTCTCCTCTTTAGGAAACAGACGGGCCCTTGTTGATCAGAAGTCTTCCGTCATAAAGCACAGCCCAACAGTGAAAAGAGAATCTCCATCACCTCAGGGACGAACTAGCAATTCCAGGTAATATTTTTTTCCTGCTTTTCAAATGTACAGTGTAGTTAGAGTGGCCTCATATCTGGCCAATGTTTTCTCAGAAGTCTAGCTGTTGAAAACCAAACAGTACTTTTCTGTTGCCCAAGACCTGGACATGTTATTGGCTAAGAAGATTTGGTACGGATGTCTTACAGTTAATAGTGCACATGCGTATTTTTCTGTGCTCCAAAATGTATCCTCATTCTGTCTGAGATCCAAAATGTTGTAGGTTTCTACTTTAACTCAGTAGTTATCCTTTGTAATTGAGTGTTCTGAACAAGGTGATCTAACCCATTGGAGTTTCAATGCACCATGCAGGGGGATCAGCTGAGTCCAGTGAAGAAGTTTGATTCCATAAATTCATGTGAAGTGCTTTTCTCAGCCTTGGGAAGGGACTGAGAATGGTGAGAGTAAACATTACCTGACTATGCCTGTGCATTCTCCTCCCTTTCTTATGTAGCAGTCATGGGTAGAGTGAATTTATTTTGATCTACTGGGTTTGGGGGACAAGTAAGAATAACTGCAGTTCAGACTGGGGAATGCAGTAGGCTGCACGGGAGTTTCCTTCTTACCTTTCACTTTGTGACAAAAGAAGCTGAGAAACATGTGCTGCACAAAACATGTGCCAAGGCTGCTGCAGTAATGCATTAGTAGCGCTGCACTTCCTCTTTCAAAGAAAGCCTACTGCTCAGATGTAGGAGCTGTGGAAGAAGCTTGAGGCATAAAGGATTCCTATGGATTCTGAGGGGTGCTGCAAAAGTGATGGGTGGAGTGGTAACTAGAGGAAAGCCTGATTATGGCTTTTTATAGGAAATAAAGGACAAAATAAAGTATTTGATACTACACCTATGGAACAGAGCTTGACCTGTGTGCAGTTACATTAGCAGCAGACAGAGCTAGATGTCAACTGCTGTTGATAGGGAAAGTACTTCTGTGTGTGTGCCCTGGCCATAACTCTTTTCCCACGCAAGGCAAAGTAAGCAGAGGGTAACTAACTTTTGCTTGCTTTCTCTTAAATGTCTCAGTGAGAACCAGCAGTTCCTGAAGGAGGTGGTGCACAATGTTCTTGATGGGCAAGGTGTTGGCTGGCTGAACATGAAGAGAGTCCGACGTCTGCTGGAGAGTGAGCAGCTCCGTGTCTTTGTACTGAGCAAGCTGAACCGCACGATCCAGTCAGAGGAGGATGCTCGACAGGATGTCATACAGGACGTGGTCAGTGCTGAACTCAGCTGGCTCCTCACACTGAGTGTCTGCTGAGGTTCAATTCACAGGAAGTTTTTGTTAATTGTGAAAAGCTGATGTTACCGCAGGTTTAGGATTTATGTTCTTGACACACTTTCTCACATCTGAAGTAGCAGCACTAATGGGGATTTCATTGCAGGAGATCAGCCGCAAGGTTTATAAAGGCATGCTGGACCTGCTGAAGTGCACTGTGTTAAGCCTGGAGCAGTCATATGCAAATGCTGGCCTGGGAGGCATGGCCAGTGTTTTTGGCCTGCTAGAGATAGCACATACTCACTACTATAATAAAGGTAAGAAAAGTGTTCATGAGAATACAGTATTCATGAACCAAACAAGATTGGGAAGGTAGCTGGTTTTGTGCCTTTTGATATTTCAGAGCTTTTCCAACATTCCAAAATGGTGAGAATTGTACCATTATGATTCTTATAAAATTTAAAGCCTGTTTTGTGTTTCTTACATGCATGTTACTGGACCAAAGCAAAATAATGGCAATACTGATATTTAATTGAAAATGAAAACTGCAGTGAGATACAAAACCTGGCACTTCTACAGCTGAAATGGAAAGTCTGGGAATGAGGACCTTCAGCTAAAACTGTCCCAGCCACAGACTGTTTCCAGTCTTGGAAAGCTGTTGCAGGCAACCTCAGTAGGGAGGGAGGTACTTGTAATGTGGAACCATATGAGACTTATATCTCAGCAACCACATTGCACTACACAATAGTTAATTGTTCTCATACAACTAAATACTCTTAGAGAAAAAAGTCTGAAAAATCTCTTTATTTTTCAGCTCTTTCTTAAGAATCTGTTTCTCAATGCAAAATAAGAAAATGCATGCTAAGGAAGAAAGCAAAAGATGACAAAAAGCTAAATCTCTGCTTAGTATGTGACTTTTCTGTAATCTCAAATAATGAATAGTTACTTGTTTCACTGTAGCAGAGGAGTAGCATCTAGTAAACCCTTTATAGTTGGTGTTCTGGGTCTTGCATCAGGGATTTTTTATGAGTTGGCTTAGGTACACCCTGTGTTCCTTTCCAGTCATTGTTGGAATGCTGAGGAAGGTAAGGAAGGCTGTGCTAGTGGAACAGTCCTAAATGTGGAGAATGGGCTGATCTTGGTAATTGCAAGCTTTTAGTCTGACACTGATTCCTAAGGAAAATTGGAGTGGCTGATGTAAAACTCAGTAGTTTTAGAGTGAAGACCAAATAGCATAATTTGATGGTAAGTAGAGTTTTCCCAGTAAACTAATTGTGGTCATGACAGACAAAATTTGGTGCAGACTTTTAAAGACTCTTCTCGTGATTGCATAGCACCTTAATTTGTAGTCAAATTTTAGCTGTTAAATATGTTTTACTTGTTTTCAATTAGTTGAAATTAGTATTTATTTTTAGAAATGTTTTATAGAGGTTAGACCTTATGTTAGTATTATTTAACATATAGTAATAAACCAGTAATCCTACAGGACATGATGGATATAGCTTATTTGTCTAGAGTAAGCTAAGTCTTAATAAAGCATGGTTGTGATTAAGTTATTATAATATGGTCAAACTAAGGACTTGTTTTTAGGAACAAGGATAGTTGGCAATAATAGTAGGATTGGGAGGTATATCCTAGGAAGCAGTCTCCTGCTGCTGTATGTGAACTTCCTACTATTAACTGTGTCTGTAAAAACTGGGAAGGGGGGCACTGTGTATCTGTGAATACACATTTGGAATGCAGCTACTGTGTAGTATGTTGATGTATCAGTAACAAGACCCACAACTGAGGTAGTGCTCCCAGTTCTGGTCTTCACATCTTGCAGAGTTGAGGAGGTTTCTGAAAGATCTGCAAGGAATTGGGGAATCACTTTTGCTCTGAAGGATGGAAGTGTTCAGTCTGTTGAGTGTTAGGTGTTGATTCTTTTCAATTACTGTCTAAATAGAAAGGTGTTACTGATAGCAGAATCTTAAATCCACTGAACAAAGGTATCACAAGATCTAGTGGTATGACAGATTTAGATAATAGGATATGAAGGTTTGACTGTTAGATTCATCAGGTATTGGAATAGTTTGTGCAGGAGGCTCTTTATGGAAAATGTGGTTTTAATTATTATTTTCTGAAGGTTTTGCTGTAATACAAACTGTGGGGTTTGATACAGAGAAATAATCCAAACTGCTTTTAGGGACATATGGTTATAGGAAGTCTCAGAGGTTGATGGAAGAGCTATAACTGATTGGTATTTTTGTTGGTTTTTTTTTCCCTAACTGAAGTTTCATTTAGTGTTACTCATGAAACTGATTGCATTTGTCATCTTTGCACTGTGAGAGGAACTTATTCATCTTCTATAAATTGTATTCTTGGTAGTTCAGGCAGAGTTGTTTAATTTTTCACAGTTCAGCAGAGGAGATGCTACAGTTACTGTGTCAGAGAAGATTCCTAGGTTTCAGGTATACAGAAATGAGATACTTGAGTATCCGTAAAACAGTGGCTTTCTCCTCTGCTGTTACCACCAGTGTGTCAGACTATCAGCAAGCCATGTTGGCCTATGGGAACAAATGTGGCACTGAGCTGTTTCAGTGCCAGGCTTAATGATTTAGGTGAGACCATCTGTCTCATCTTTCTTCTGCTCTCATTTCCTTTTTCCTTATGTTTCTTTCTAGTTATTTATTTATTTTCTCTCAACACTGTTCTTTTTATTTAAAGAACCAGAAAAGAGAAAACGAAGTCCTACAGATGGATCTGTCACTCCAGTTGGCAAGGATCCTGCATTGTCCCCAAGAGTGGAGCCAAAACCTGCGATGCAGCTGCCGGTACCTCAGCTAATGCCAAAGCCACCGAGCCCTGCAGGCAAAGGGCCGAGGGAGTTTGACACAAGAAGTCTAAAGGAAGAAAATTTTATTGCTTCCATTGGTGTGTATTGAGGTGGATGTGAAGTGCAGGGGGGTCTTCTGGTTTGGCATTAGGTTCTGTTTGCATTCTCTCCATTTTAACACTGCATTGCTACTGTAACATGCTTCATTTACACCTTGGATCACAAGGAACAATCATATGTGTTTTCACCCTCCTCTCGGATAAAATACCCACCCCAATTTTCTCCCAGAAGCTCTCTAATCTTAATTGTTTCTATATTTAATTACACCTTAAACAGCCTTATTTTTTGCTCTACGATTGCTGTTTTCAAGCAATGGGAAATGGCAAAAGAGGAACAGGGACAGCAGGACTTCAGAAAGGGCAGCTGTGGAAGGGAAACATGAAACAAAGGTTTTCTGTCGTTACTGGCTACCTGTGAATTATGTAGATTGTGTTCTGATTTAAGTGGGATCCAAAATATGCTGTTTGTTAGCAACAAAATTTACAAAAAGATTTTAGCTATAGTGTTACAGTTTCAGTGAGTGGGACTGATGGATTTTCCTTCTATGCAATAGCAAACAGAATGTGTGTTCTTCTAAACAGCATCTGGTAGGCTGGTCACTGGGGATTTTCCTGTCTTACTCTTAGATGGTCTAGCTTTTCCCTATATATTGGGAAAAAGTTTGAAGTAGGCCTTTCAGAACTGTTTTATTTAAAAAGGGCTTTACAGACTTTTTTGGTGGAGGAGAAAGAAAAAAATTACTTTGGTTGGATCCTGTGGGCTGTGAGTTGTAAACATGAGAAGTACCATCAGCATATGAGAAATTTTTTGTCAACTGCAAAAATATATCATGTTGAATTATAGACGTTGCTTCTTACAGCCTGTTTAAAATAACATTTTCATGGAATTACTGTATGAAAGATTAATCTTCTGAAAGTGTGGTGCTGTGAGGATTTATATGTAGTTTGTGACATTAGACAAGGGAATGTGTGTGTTGAGCAGCTAAGTGACAGGAGTGCAGACATTCATTCTTACACACACATAATAACTGCAGGCTGGGTGCTGTCGAGTCCTGAACTGATGCTGAACCCCTCTGACTTGATTGGCTTTCTGTTTTAAGAGGTAATCTATGGAGGCAGTTGCTCAGAAACTAGTCTTGCACTCTATTTGAAAAGCTGTCAGAAGCTGAAAGAGTTTCAGATTCATATTTCCAGCAAATCAGTTAGTTGTTTGGTTTGCTCTGGGTACTTCATTACTTTTCTGTAGAAGAGAAAAAGGAAAGCATGCTTCTGGAACAACTAAGGGCTCTAGGACAGTGTTCTTTTAAGGAATGAAGAGAGATCTTTTGATGAGATTGCTAAGACTGCTTCTTTTCCTTAGAAGAAATTAAAGCCTCATAGAAATATAAATCACAGACATCAAATAATTCCTGTTTGTGAAGCATAAGAAGTGCTTTTCAAAAGAAGCTTTACGTAATATGCCATATTGACTACTGTTGCCAGAATATAAGCCTTAAACAAGTCACAGTCTTCAAGCACAGGCAAAGGTGCATTCTCATTGGTGGTTCTGATGCTATGATGGTTTCCACTTGTCTTTTATGGAGCTAAATTTCAAGAAGGATATGGTTTTACCTAGACTGACCAAGGTTCAAAAGACTTGAATGTTTTTCCTGAAGCCTTTTTTTCTAACTGCTTTTGTGTTTCACCACAAATCATGAACTGGTATGCAACTCACTTTTTAGGAAATTGCTGTAAAAACAGTGTAGTCTCCATGTTCATCTGACTCGTGTGATCTAGAAATAAAGGGTGTTTCTCTTGTGTTGCAGAGAGATAATTTAAAGCTGCTTGCCTATTATACTTCCTTTTTATTCTGTCATGGAAACTTCAGAATAAGACAACTTCAGATATACAGGACTGGAGTTAGTCGTGGCTTAGCTGTGAAATGCAGATGTTCTCATTCACACTAATTTATTTAGGGAAGAGCATTTGGTAAACATTTACATGTTGCTGAAATAGCAACGTATTTGTAAGTAGTTCCATGTAAACATGGGAAAAAATGTTTTTATGTGAAGATGATCCAACACTGGAACAGGTTGCCTGGAAAGGTGGTGGATGCTCCATCTGTGGAGAAAGTGAATATCTAACTGGACATGGTCCTGTGGCAGGCAGCTTTAGTCAATCCTGCTTTAAGCAGGGAGGTTGGACTAGATGATGTTCTCAGGTCCCTTTAAGCTTCAGCAGTTCTGTGATTCTTTGAAGTTTGGAAGGTACTTACAGCCTCAGGTTGCAGATATGTAAATAAAACTTTGAATTAATCTCTTAGTATTGTATAGATGAAATGCAAATTGGGCTGTTACCCTTTTTACCTAGATAAAGGAGGAAATACTAGGATGAGAAGTCTTCAGAAGGATGGAGTAAAATAATGTACAGCTCTGTTTGCAGTAGTTATATGTAAAGTGTATGTTAGTATGGTGATTAAACTGCATCTCAAATCTAGAGCTGAATCTGTGGTAGCTGAATCCGTGCAGTTTCCTGGTACTACAGGAACAATGGCCATAAAGTTCACAGGGTTTCCTATTTCTGACGTGAAGTGGGATGGACTTTTGCCAGCTGAGCTTTGATCTTGACTGTGGTTTGATACCTGATTCCTACCTAGAATATTCAGTGTGAGGATGATGCTTCTGATACTCACCAATTGCTTACTTCTTGGGTTCTTGTCTTCCAGGGTTCATCACCTGTACTGTAGGTCATCACCTATAGTGTAGGTCTTTTTGTTAGGACACTGCTGGCTTTAAGTTGATAGTTAATTAATTTACCCCTTTATGTTAGTGATAAGTTTGGATTATTGCATACTTTCCATAACTGTTAATGAAAATGTCAGTACTTACTGAAGTTTCCATTACTAGTTTTTAAATAATTGTTTAATTCAGTCAGATCACTTTATTTTGGCTGGTTTTTTTGAACAGAAAAGATTGTGCTACATACTTCATCCTCATCAGGTCCTTTTTGGACCTGCTGTCCTGTTTAGTTCAGGGTCATGTAACAAAGCCGTAAGTGTAGTATTTTATGCCCTGTGAGTTTAATTGAAGTTTTGTTTTTCTACTTCAACTAAGTAATTGAGAGTAAAATCTAGTCTGTTTTTAATGTGCTAGGATATACTCTATACTAAATTAGCAGACAAGTCAGCTAAAAGTAAGTTAATGGCAGGTGTTGTAGCTTTCAGATTGGTAATTTTTAAAGTAAAGCCATATAGACTGAGCATGGAAGAGGCCAGATGTTTTCAAAGCCCTTTAACAAACAAATTCAGTCCATCTTAGAGATTGTTATCTCTGTCAGTGTATGCTCAGCTTGATAAGCCTGTAGGATGCTGTTTGGATCCCTCAGCAATTTTATCTTACCCATCTGTCTATTTATGAGAGTTGAAGGAACATCCATCAATCATGAAGCAGAGCTAGAAATTGGTAGGGTAGAAGCCATCTTTCTAGCTTTTTGTACCTCATTGCATTTGTCTCACTCCTTATGTCTTTTTTCATAATACTTTGGAGCCTTCCTCCATACTTGTAACCTATCCTTTAAAATTTTTTTCCAGTGGACATTTTGCTCAATAGAACTTATTTAGAGCATGTCTTGCCCTTATTTCTGCTGTTTGCAGGGTGGAATGGGTTTCTAACACACTTAAGTGACCTTCCAGTTGCTCAGGAAGTTTTCTTAAAGAGCAGTAAAAGAACATTTTACTTCTTTTTCCTTCCCTTTGCCACTTTTCTAAGAGGATCTTCCTCTGCAGCGTCCCCAGCTTTAATGGTGCTAGTGAGAGAGGACAGTGCCTAACACTTAGTCAGCTCACCCTGTCAGCTTGTAATGTTTCCTTTGGCCAGCAGGCCAGCACCTGGAATGATCTGATATTTCTGAGCAGAAAAAGTGACTGCATTTCAGAGAGTTGAACAATGCGAGTGATAGAAATGTGCAAGTGCCTCATCACTGTTTTGTCCCAGGGCTAAGTTTCAAATTCAGTTTTAAGAAAACTTCAGACTGTTTTGCTGGTCTGTGCATTGTATATTCTCTTATGGAGTTCGTCAGCTTGATTAGAGTGCTGTGACTTTGAGTTTTGGAAGTTGGAGTGAAGCATGTCTGATATCTTGCTCATTTTAGTTCTTCACCATTTTCTGTTCTCTATACCCTGATAGGAGCAAGTGGATGCAGAGAAGTTCAGCTCTTTGCATATAGGACAGGCTCATAGGCAGAGCCAGGCATTTATTGACAGTGTTGTCAGATCAAAAATAACTTGTAAACTTTGTGATAATATGTAAGATATAATATTGATTAAATGTTGTGTTAACCTACACTTTAATATTTTTGGAATTGCTGCAGCTGTTTTTGTCTTTCTCCTTTCAGTGATATAAACTAGAGACATTAAAATGTTTCTGTCAGAGTGTCTGTGATGCCTACGTTTTAGAGGAGTAAATATCTGACAGTCTTAAATCCCTTTCTTAGAAAAAGTGATTAATTATTTGTTCATAAGAGCTTTTTTCCTTAGTTGATTGACTGCTGTCAAAGTGTGGCCTGAGGAGGGGAGGGGGGATGCACCACCACCACTGTATGAAGTCATCTCTAATATTTGAATACTGCTACTAAGAGATGATGCAGTGCTTAATACCTAACATTGATTTATTTTTTATTTTAAACTGATGTTAATTAACCCTTCACTCAGTAGTTGTCATAAATTCTGCCTTTTTTTTTTTTGGAGGTGAATGGGTGGGGTTTTTGTTTGAAATTTTTTTCCCCATTTTCACCTGTCTGACCAGCTGCTGACTCTTTCTCTTTCTCTCCTGCTTTCAATGCATCTTGGGTAGAATTGTGGAACAAGCACCAGGAAGTGAAAAAGCAAAAATCTTTGGAAAAAACGAGTAAGGAAATTTAAAAAAATGTAGAAACTGACTCCTCCAGCCTCCCCATAACTGCCAACTCCCCAGGTGCAGGGTGAGCTTGCATCTATGGCACACAGGTTTTATACTCACAAGAACAAAATCTATCAAGAAGGTCTCCATTAAAGGACCAAACAGATCTGTTTGCCCTGAGGAAATTATGTTCAAATGTCTCTTCTTTTTTTTCTTCCCCTTTCTTTTTTTCTCCCCCAAATGTTGCCTTCAAAGAAGAGGAAGCAGGTGTTCTGCGTCCTTACCAAACAGATAAATATGGAAGAACTTTAAGATACTCCATCTCCTTTCTTAAAGTTAAAACTTGTTTAACAATTTGTTGACATGGATATATTGATTGATTACTGGAATGAAGAATTCCTGTTTGTTCAAGCTGTGGGATGGCGAATTTTGTTAACTGGCATCAACCATGAGCAGTCAGTCTGCAACAAGAAATACTTCTGAGGGGGAGAGAGAAGGTGTATGTGAAGAATTGTATTTAGTGATGGCTTTGAGAAAGTAGCTTCGTAATAAGGAATCAACCTGATTTTGTTTTTCATATCCCTTGGCAAAGAAGGAGTGAAATAGTTTGAGAGTGCTGCAGAGTCTAAATCTGAACATCTATTGAAATATGATAATGAATAAAATACTGAATATGTATACTCTGCAGGTGCAATACCAGATTTTGCTCTTTTGGTTGTCACTGTTGTAACTAGGGACGTACAACATAAGGGCAGCAGCCAATTTATAACAACCATGTTGTGGTAGGTGTTTCCTAACCATAAGCTTAGTTTGTACTTTGCAGAGCTGATGCTGCCTCTTCTACAGACTGAAGTTTGGGAAGGATTAATAGCTGAGATGAATGAGTGAAGATTCCTAACATTCTGACTAGGCCTGGGCTTGCTTACATTAGTTTTAGGCACCTCAGTTAAATACTTCTATTAAGTACAAATTAGCATGTGGAGTTAGTTCAGAGAGAGTGGGGGGAATGGGGCACCTGTGCAGTACAGCTTCCTGTACTTCAGTTGTGCATTGCTGTCTGCTGAGGGAGGAGTGTGCAAGACAGACACACAGCACATGCACACACCTGCTCTCCCAAACTGAGCCTTTCAGGTAGGTGCCTACATTGGGAGGGATAAATTGAGGTTTTAGTGTTCCATGTGTATTAGACATACAGCTCCATAAAGAAGGGAAAGGGAGGTTTTTAAGTGTCTGTAAATTGACAGTGACAACAATGTGGTTGTGGCTACTGTGCTCCTTAAACTCAGTTACCGCCCTCAAATATCTGAACTGCTTCAGTCAATTTCAATTCCTTTAAAAGTCAAACTGTCAGAAACATATCTGAATTATGTGTTGGGACAGGAAACTCCTGAATTGCTTAAAACACACAGCTGAAATTTCGTGTTATTGCTGTAGTAATGAGATATAAAACTTTCTGCTGTATCAGAACTAGGAATGATGACCACTTGAATGAGTGGATATAGACCTCTAGAAGTGAGCTATGTGTATTTCAGTGGAAAATAATATTCCAAATTCTTAGAAAAAATATTTTTAGTTATTTTTCTTCATAAATTTTGTTTATGCTTTCTCTTTCTTAGAGTCTTTGAGGAGTTGATTTACAGTAGCTAAGGCATTTGGGTCTAGAGGCAAAATACTATAACAAATGAAGAATACTTTCTGTAAACACTTTACAGGAAGAATTGGTGGTTGAGTAGTAAGCTAGTATGGTCTGCACAGCCCGCTTATGGCTTTGCTATTCATGAGTTTACATATCATCTCAAACTCACTCCCACAAATCTTTGTATATTATCCTTCTCTCTCTCTCTCTCCTTCCTTCCCTTTTTCTTTCCTTTTCACTGTCTTATCCTCTCTAATATTACATATAATACAAACATGTTCATAATTCCCAGGTTGTTGTGATCAGTGGTTACATAGGTAGTGACATTGTTTAGAGATACTGGCTACAGACATGGGTATATAATACAAATATTCCAGCAGCTGATCTTGTCTTCCTGTTACTGAATAGTTGGCAGATATGGCTATGGCAGAAGTATTGCATTCAGTCTTTTCCCCTTTCTGAGAGTATTAATATTCTGTGTACAGCCTATAACACTCTTTTCTTGCATTGTTATTTACTTCATTCAGTGCTTATCCAAATTTCTTTTCAGGCTCTACCTCTTCCATCATTCTCTTTTCCTTCTGCCATCCCATCTGAGGACAATAGATGATACGATTCTAGAAGTGCATGGGAAATTGAACATAGAGTTCTTTATCCTTTCTTTTTGTTTTTTGGATCTTTGGGTTAATGAATGCATGACTTAAAAGCTTGCTGTTTTCCTCTCTCTCTCCTACCTATGTGATTGCCAACTCTGGAGAGCCATTTGTTCATGTAATTGGGGAATGTTGTGAAGTACAGCATCATACAAACTTAGTCTTTGACAATCTTACTGGGTAACACCAATTGTCACTGTTTACTTTCTTGTCATGTGTTGCCTGATTTTTGCCTAGATAGTTGCAGTGGGCAACCAAAAAAACTCAGTCCAGGACTTTGAGCAATTTAGCTGTTCAAAAAAGGATTCTGACTTTTAAGTAAATAGGTATTCTTTTTTATTACCAAGAATTAAAGGAAGTGGCTTCCTAGAGTTGAATGTCCACTGCTCTGCATGTGTTATTGTAACTGGAAGCTACTTGACTGTTGTCTGTCCTCTTATCTCTCTTGAATGGTTAAGAAAGGTACTGTTTAATTATAGTCACTCCTGGACTTTGGAGTATTTGAAATTCAAACTAATGGTGGAAGACTAGCAGATGTGTTCTGCTGGCCTTGTTGTTTTCAGTACCAAGGAATAATAAAAAATGCATTAAAAGTCAAAGAAATGAGAAAGCAAATCTGTTTCCTTGGTACTGTTCCTGCTTCCAGTCTGTCATCTGCTTTCTCCTATGCTGTTTTTTCTTGGTACAGTAATTATTTACTTTTTCCTTTGTTCAGGACCAGAAGGTGTGAAACAATTTGATTTGGGAGAAACAGATGAGAAGAAATCCCAAATCAGTGCAGACAGTGGTCTCAGTTTGGCCTCAGGTTCTCAGGTCAGTGGCTCCTACACTTGCTTTGTTTATGTGGTAAGAGACAGGATTCTTCTATTCACTGCTTAATTATGGGAAGACTTGTAGTGTTTGAGTATTCTTGAGAGGCTCATTTGGTAAAATTTCTTTGCCCCTTTCTCTAGGGCAATTCTGTTACAGGACACTATGGTCTTTTTGACACTCAGACAATAGTTTCTATTTGATTGGCTAAGTAAACTAAGGAAGCATAAGGCATGTGATCCAAGAGCCCAGAAGAATGGAAAGTGATATTCTCTCCTTATGGTAAAAACTAATGTGACTCTTCTTGTCCTTTATATGTTTTGATTGCAGAAGAGTGATTTTGACTCTATTCCTAGTGGAGGACCAACAGTTATGGTCCGAAGTACAAGCCAGGATTCTGAAGTCAGCACTGTGGTAGGATATGCCCAGAGTGGAATCTGGGTGTGATTGGCTGCTTGTTAAAGTGGGGAAGGGCATTTGGTGCCTACATTTCATAGGCAGCATAGTGCTGTGGCAGCATAGTGTCACACATGCATCATGTACTCTGTGAGTTCTCTCTCCAGAGCCTCTGAGTGGGTGGCAAGCATTTGTGTCTGACAGAACACACATAGTGCTTGCTTCATGAACAGATTACAGCCTTCATATATGGTGCTCATTGCTGTTACACATTCCTACATATTGGTGTATTTATGCAACTGGTGGATTGCAACAATTCTATAAATATGTCTTAGTTGTGTATAAACCATCTATAGAAAATAGAAGTTTAAAAAGGTAACTTGAGAGCAAAAAAGGCAGATTGTTTGATGCATTAAAAATAAGAGTAAATTCTCTGATATATGATCTGTTGAAGATAATGGCTTTATTTTTCTCCACAGGTTAGTAACAGTTCTGGAGAGACATTGGGAGCAGACAGTGACTTGAGTAGCAATGCTGGTGATGGCCCAAGTGTGGAAAATGGTGGCAATTTAGCAGGATCCAGAGGCACTGTGTCAGACAGTGAAATTGAGACAAACTCTGCTACTAGCTCTATCTTTGTAAGGGCATTGCAGACTTCCTTTTTTTTTTCCCCTATCTTTTTTTTTAATAGATCTTGTACAGTAATAATTCAGTGTGTGTGCACGTACGGAATAGGATCTCTGATTCAGTTCTAAGGGTTAATCAGCAATGACTTACAATATTACAATGTCAAAGATGTAGTTTTGTCTGGAACCACATACGTTTCTTCATTTCCTGTGCAATAAATGGTTTTTTGAAAGTAGTAGATTCACATCTTGCACCACTTTAGAGATTCAAGTAATGTTTAATATTAATTCAATATTTCTCTCAACCAAATGGACATTTGATGGGCATTGTTCATCCTTAACTAAATGGAAAATTCTCTGTTTCTTAGGAGAAGCTGATTGATAAAGGAGTGATCCATTTTAGTTTTAGCAACTGTTCTGTTTCTTTAAAGTATTACTTTAGTCCCATTTGAAGTGTAATCATAATTTTAAAATGTATTTGCCTAGTTGGAAGATCTGTGTGGAGTAAAACCCAAATAATTTGTGAGCGCTTCATTTTGTAAAGTCCTTGATTATTGTGTATAACCTCTAATATACATCTTACTAAGAAAATAATGATACACTTGATTTGACTAAATCAAGCTCTCAGTGAAACAAGAAAACAACTTGCAGTGCCTTAAGATTGGTCTCACTGTGTTCATTATTTTATAATCCTGATAAGACTGTAAAAGCCTTTATAGGGCTTCTATTTCTAATGTTAAGAAACAAACAAAACCATTGTGTTTCATGGCAGATTTCTACAAAAAGCATGAAAATTATTTAACCAAATCTGCTTCCTTAGTTGTAAGTGGGTGCCCTCTCAGTTACTGAAGAGTCAGACTATTTTTTAACATTTACTCCCCTGTGTTTTTCTACAAAACTAAATAGAATAGAACTAAATAGAAACTAAACAGGATTCTAAGAACCCTTGCAAGAGATTTAGAGCAAAGATGATGGGTGTATATGATGTGCAGTGAGTTCAAATGCCGCACCACAGTTTACCTGGTGGTAGAGAAATAAATGGGCCAGCTTTGCTGTCACAGTTCTTGCTGGCTGGTTGTCCCAACTGTCACCCTTCAGGCCAGATGATATGTAATTACTTGCTTAATGTCACACTTTTATGAATGCACAAGTATGAAATATAGGGGATGACAGAAGAGGTTCTTTCCTTCAGTCTGGGGCTTGCATTTTTCTTTTGCCTCAGTTTTCCTTCAGGGAAGCACTGTGCCTCCTCTGTGTTTTGGTTTCTCTATTTATATCTCTGATTTTTCTCTGGCTGACTCTGGATGTTTAAGTGTATTACACTACTCTTTGAACAAATAAATTGTTTTGTGCATGTTTGCAGGAGAAGCTTTTTTGAAGTATAGCTTGCAAACTGCATCTGTTAATCCCAACAGCACAAGAGAGAACCCTGCAGGGTGCGGAGTTAAATTGCCAATACCTCTTGTACTATTTTCAGGCCAAGTCTCACAACCTGAAGCAGAGTGTGAAGGATAGCAAAGGGAGTACTCCAGGGAGAGGTCCAGAGGATGGGAACCAGCGTGTCTATCTGTATGAAGGACTTTTGGGTAAGCTACTATATTTTGTGGGGAGGGAATATTTCAGGTTGAAGTTCAGATGAAATCATGTCTAGGACAGACTAGAATTTTCACTTCCCCTGACACAGTTTTTAACCTCTAACTGTTGTCCCTGCTGGTGGAATAGGAAGGCACATCAGACCATTCAGACTAAAGCCAAAGTTTTGCTGGGGAAATTGAGTAAGTGTAAAAGGAGATTGGTGTGAGTGGTGTAGTTTGCATAAAATTAAGTCTGTCCAAGTCTCTTGCTCTTCTTAAATAATAATTCTTTAAACAGTGTGAAGAAAGGGAGATGGAAGTTAGCTGTGTATGGAAAGCTAAAATATGTCACTGATCTTGGAAAAAGATCATTCAGCTTAAGTCACTGAACAGAGGGCTAAACTCAGAATCCTAAAGGGCTTCAAGTGTATCCTTGAATTTGGAGTACATTGCCTTTTTTGTATTTTGTCTGGACTTGCTGTTAATCAAAAGCTCTCTCTTCCTGTGTTTTTCATCCTTCCCATTTATCGTTCCTACCTGCTTGGAATGGTGCAGGTAGGGATAAAGGATCTGTCTGGGACCAGTTAGAGGATGCTGCAATGGAAACCTTCTCTCTGAGTAATAATCTTATCTTTCCACTTCTCTGTGTGTTTGCTGTGATCTGTGTCTGTATGTGATATTCCTGTCTCTTTCGGGCAGTGCTAACAGTTTATGGAAGAAGCTATACTCCTTAAAGAATAGAGATGAGAGGTACTTTACTGTAAGGGATTAAAAATATTGTGCCATTAATTAGAATGAGAGATTTGTCTTGTCTTTTCTTTTACACTTTTCTTCAGTTGTGATATTGCTTGTGGTTTACAAGTAATCTTTTTTTTTTATTTTTTAGTATAGTTTCATTGTGTGTTGGCTTATGGTATTTTCAAAGAGTGGGAATGAACAGGAATTAATCGTAAAGTATCTGACTGGAGCAAACAGAATAAATGCTCAATTTTTTCATGCGTTGCACAGGCAAAGAGCGTTCAACTTTGTGGGACCAGATGCAGTTCTGGGAAGATGCTTTTTTGGATGCTGTGATGTTAGAGAGAGAAGGAATGGGGATGGACCAGGGACCTCAGGAGATGATTGACAGGTAAATTCTTTAGTAAACCTTTTTCCCCCTCATTGTTTCACCTGGGGCTGAAATAGTAAAAATAGTAGGGAAAAAATTAGTTTAATTCTGTTTAACATGCTACTGTCACTTTGTAAACCTTGTTACTATACCTGACTATTCCAAAGGGAGTCTTTTCTTTCTCTGCTGGTCAGTAGCTCCTGATACTTGAAACACTTGTCTTTAGTTATGACATATATTTTTTTTAACTCTTGTGGTGAGATATTTCCAAAGAAATGGATAATGTAAGAATAATAACAATATGAATGCATGGAGTAGACTAGATCATTAGTAAAGCAAGATATTTCTGTGGCAGGATGGCTATATTCTAGAATGATAACATTGAGGTAAAGTGAAAGAATTAAATAGTTCCAGAAATGGCATTTTGAGCCTTCTCAAAATGCAAAGTAACTTAAAGGTGTTTTCAGTTTGTAGTTAAAACAAACAAAAAAACCCATGAGGAAACCACTCTCTAGAAAGATCTGTGTGGTTTCCTAAGGCTTGACTGCTTCTATGATACCAGTCTTAACTAACTTCCTCTTCCTCCCCCCAGCTCTGTTAACAGCTGATCATTCTGTGCTCTTGTCTACCACCTGCAGCTCTACTGCCTCCATCCATGCTATCATGGAACATGAAATCTGGTAGCCAAAACAAGAGCTAGTTTGGGGTGCTAGTTTCAAAACTATTATTCCAGAAACTGCCTACCTTACTGCAAAAAGAGAGTGCCTGGTGCACTTCCTTCATCAGCTTTCTTGATGTGGGATAGCTCTTGTGCTGAGTTATGTGTTCCTCTTCTGACAGTTGTAATTGTCGTGGGGCTACAACTGTGGAGAGCAGGAAATGGATGAGCCCAGCGTACCACTAACAAATTTCCCACTGAGCAGATGTTATTTACTTCAACTAGTTAATAATTCAGGGAATGTTTAATTACTGATGACAGTCTTTTACTGGAAAATGCCCATCTGACTTAGTGTTTTTAGAGGTTTTATTTGCTATACACTTTACAAACAGTGCTGTGTCCTCTGCTAGTGCTTTAGTGAAGTGGATGTAGAATCCCTGTGAGTCTGCTTCAGATGTAGCTCTTCTTGCAGGTATCTTTCCCTGGGAGAACATGATCGAAAGCGTTTGGAGGATGATGAGGATCGTTTGTTGGCTACACTGCTGCATAATATGATTGCTTATATGCTTATGATAAAGGTGACTCCTTGTTCTTTTTAATAGATTGCTACTCAGATTTAAGCAGTATATTTCATTGGTCTTGTCTTGAAACCATACATCTCTGTTTATGAAACTCAGAACTGTGGATAATAAGGGCAGTTGCTAGTAGAAACTGCAAAGTTGGAAGGCTTTCTGTTACTGGAGAGATAAGTTTATTTGAGCTGTCAAGGGAAGCATAATTCTGCAAACCCAACATTTCGGTACTTTAATTTATTTTCTTGTTTTGCATAGTAGAGCCTAGTAGGTTTTAATTTTAAAATATATTGAAAAATACAGTGCTTGCTTTCAAGCACAAAGAATTCTTGTCAAAGGAAGGAAGCAGATTGAGTTTGTTTTATATACTCCACAACATTAAGGTCATAATGCAAATGTGTTAAAAAACAGTGTTTGATCCAGCTTGAAATCAGCACTCAAATAGGAGTGTACTGTCTTTGAAGCCTTTAGTATCAATGGCTGGCATTCATATTAGCCTTTTGAAATGGCAACTGAGGCAGAAATATTTTGCTTCTGAGCTTGCCTGCAGCTCAACTTCAGGGAGAACCTTTTGCTGTTTTAAGACTCTCTGGGAGTGTTTGTTAGAGCCACAGCCTAGTGACCAGGAAACACATGGTGAAAGAATGAGAACTCAGAAAAATACCATGTTGTGTTGAGGGCTCCACAGCTGCGTAACTTGAGTCTGTGCAGAGGAAGAGGTGGAGAAGCTGGTCTGCCCAGTGAGACTCAGAAGTGGCAACACGAGGAGCTGAGGCTTTTGATGTCAGTAGTTAGAAGTGGTGGGTAGTAGAACTGCAGCTTGTGCACATGGGCAGGCAGGAAATCTCTTGTGCACAGCATCACTTACACAGTAGCTGGAAAAAGTGGGATATGTGCAACATGGTCCTGTACTGCTGATTAAAGAGGCTCTAGCATGAGTGAATTGGAGATATATTGTTTTGCTTCTTAGCAATGGAATCCAAGTTATGTTTGGGAGATTGGAGTTGCTTCCTTTGAATAGAGAAGAATATGCCACTGTCTGTATCTGCTTTCTAGGTGAACAAGAATGATATTAGGAAAAAGGTGCGTCGTCTAATGGGAAAGTCACATATTGGATTGGTGCACAGCCAGCAAATAAATGATATTCTAGACAAACTTGCCAATCTGGTAAGTAAAACAGTGATGAGTGATACACCTCTGGGATCGACAGTGAAGGAAATAAATTGCCTGAAAAATCTTATGTATATTCTCTGCAACACTAACTTAAAAGTATTAAAAATAATTAATTGAATTTTAAATGCTACTCTTCACAAGTATAGAATAAAGACTGTGACTGTATGACCCTGTTTATAATGTTTTAATGTTACACAGTTATCAGTTAGAGCTGCAATACAAATATGTATAAACATGACACTTATCTACTACAGTTCTGTGCAACACTGATGTTTTCTTAATAACTTTTGTTGGCAGGAACCTTTATGATAACTATGACTGTAAGAAGTGTTTATTTTTCTATCAGTTTCCAGGCCACTATAAGACTTGTAGCAATCAGTTTCTGTACAAAACTGTTTCCAGTATTCATGCGGCATAGAGCCGGTGTCCTCTTATGATCAATAAGGATGTAGGCTAAAGCTTCAGTTAGTAAATCTAGCCAGTTTTTAACACAACCATCACCAGGGTGGACACAAGTTAGGCTTTTTAAAAGGTAATTTCTGCCTTTGGAACTTAATTTTCTGCACAGAAAAGACACAAAACTATCTTAGAGTTAATTTGGAAAAATCAGACCAGTTTACTGCAATGATACCAGAACTCAGACACCTCACTTTCCCATACTGAGTATGGTACCACGTGGATGTTGTATGCTGTGATAACTCTCCCAGTCACACCTGTTGAAACTAAACTTACTAGAGTATCTTGCTTATGGCTTAGTCCAAAATTGTCTCCAATGAGCTCATTAAATCCTGTTAAAAATTCTTCTTTTTTTCATTTGTGTCACCTAATGGTTTTTTTTTTCAAAGTTCGTTAATGATTGCTTGTGGGTTTTTTCCTAGAATGGACGGGAACTCCCTGTGAGACCCAGTGGCAGCCGCCACATCAAGAAGCAGACTTTTGTAGTACATGCTGGGACAGACACAACAGGAGACATATTTTTCATGGAGGTAGAGACAAGAATAATACTAATGCAACCAGTAGCAGAAGAAATAAGAGAAACAGCATTAAAAATCTTACATAATGTTTTGTGCTCCCAGGTGTGTGATGATTGTATTGTGCTGAGAAGCAACATTGGAACTGTGTATGAACGTTGGTGGTATGAGAAACTCATCAACATGACTTACTGTCCCAAAACAAAAGTGCTTTGCCTCTGGCGCAGGAATGGTCAGGAGACACAACTGAACAAGTTCTACACAAAGAAGGTTTGTATCTTGTTTAATATGCACAATATTGCAGGGATAACTGCACAGAAAAAAACAAATCCTTTGTGTGTCATATTCCATGTTTAATCAAAAAATAGCACTCGCTTTCCAGCACTGGTTACTGAAATGCAATGGCTGTTTAGCAGCACCGACATCTGAAGCTGGCATTGTGCCCTGTCATTTACTTAAAGACAGTTGTCCACCAGAAAGTAATTTAAGAAATGACATGTAGCTTTTTTGTTAGGAGAAAGAAAGCATCAGGATTGCTAAATATTATGTGACCTTGCAGGCATGTGAAGATAGTAAAAATATTACAGAGGATTCATGGGCAAAACCTAAATAAAACTATGCTCTAGGAGTTAATTGTATAATTTTTGATCTTAGACTTATAGAATGGCTTGGGTTGGAGGGGACCTTTAAGATCACCTACTTTCAACCCCCCACTGCCATGGGACACCTTGCATTAGTCCCACTGTCCATGTCACTGACAAAGGTATTAAACAGCATCAGACCCAGTACTGACTGACACCCAAGGAACACCACTTGTCACTAGTTTCCACTTGGATGCTGAGCCATTGATCTCAACTCTTTTGAGTTTGTCCATCATCAGATTTGTTCCTTTCTAGTATAGAGTAGCTCAGCCTTCTCTGTGTCCTGTATCTTGGGCTATGGATAGAAAATTTTCTTAAATTTAGCTCTGAGGTTATGGCTTAATCTCAGAGTTGAAGGAAGATGAAGAGAAGAATATGCCATAAGGAAATTGATATGAGTAACAAAAAGATGGGTATTAAGTGTGTGACTAGCAATATTGATTGCTGGAAGCTGAAGGAAAGGGGGGGATTATTTTGATGCTTTTTCACAGTAAGAAACTGCATAGGCTTGGTTAGAATGTGCCAAGGCATGAACTCTTTACTAGCTTGTGTGGTTAAATGCTATGAAATAGTTTCTCTATCATCTTGCAAAACAAATATAAATACTAACTAGTCATTAGGTGTGGTTGAACTTGAATAGGCTTTTGGTTATTGAGCACCACATGGGGCTTGTTCTTTTTGTAGAATCTTAGAATCTTGCTGTTCTTTTCCCTCCCTTAGTAATTTGGAGAAATAACATTGTATTACTCTTCTTGTATCTGTTAGTGTCGGGAACTGTATTACTGTGTAAAAGACAGTATGGAGCGAGCAGCAGCAAGGCAGCAGAGCATTAAACCAGGTACAAGATTTTAAATGTTGGGAACATTGTTGTTTAATCTGCAGTCAGCGATTTTTTTTATTAATAATTCCTTTGACCATAATCTCCTTTTACTTGGAAATCTTGGGGTAGCTGTGCATCCATGTGCAAGTAGCAGATTGTTGTCTTTAGCAAGAGTATATTTGAAAGGTATTTTAAGAATTGGGCAATAATGTAGTATTAAAAATGTGTTGGAAAAGTGTTTGCATTGTGTTAAAAGCCATTCCCTAGAGCTCAGTGGTTCTGGAACAATTGATGATATTTCAAAAATCATTTTGAGAACACACTTTTTAGCTGAACTCAATAATGCAAAAGAAACTAGATGAAAATGTCTAGATCATTCACCTATTAATAACCTCTATTAAATTTTATTTTAATCATTTTTTCACGTTTTAATTTCTTAAAACAATACCATGGAATGCAGCTCACAAATGCAAGCCTCCTTTGTGCTGCTTATCTATCTGTACTTAAGACTGTGCTCTCTATGGTATTATGTGATTGCAGGGTCTTACTATGCAGAAATGAAATGTGGCATTTAAAGCAAACAAACAATACTCCAATATGACATACAATAAATACAGGATGAACTGACATTGATGTTACTTCATATTACCAGAATGAAATTTATTACAATATGTAAAATTCTAGTGGTTCTCAGAAAGCTGTCATTAGGGAGTGGACTCACTGAAGTGGTCTCTGCTATTCTTAGTAGTGTCCTTTTGCCATGCACATCAATAGGAATTATGTTTTTACTATTTTATATTCCCCTTCCACATACCATGACTCGGCTGACTGCTTTCTGCACTCTCTCTCTCTCTCTGGATTTTTTTTTCCTCCTTCTCTTCTTCTGTTTTTTATTTTTTCTTTATTAACATCACAGGCCCTGAGTTGGGTGGTGAGTTCCCTGTGCAGGATATGAAAACCGGTGAAGGAGGTCTTCTTCAGGTCACACTGGAAGGAATTAACTTGAAATTTATGCACAGTCAGGTATGAGGGAAATCTATGAGAAGACTGAGCATGAAGCTTTCTGCAGCACGCCTGTATACGTGTTTCCTCTTCCCAGAGTATCAATAAGGACAGGGGGTAGCTTGATGTGGGTAAAAAAACTTAGATATATTTACACTCAAACCCACAGTGTATCAATATATATATATGTAAAAATACACTGAAATTAAATACCCTCAGGAAAACTATAATCTGTTAAAGAAAGATGTTGATACATCTTTCAGCATCTTGTTTCTTGTGGTCTGAATTGTCTAAGCAGAAAACAAGTGTTAGCCTGTATTATGAAACAGAAAAAGTGATCAGTAATAACCTAAGCTGCTATAAAGCATCACACCGTGAACAAATCCTCGTTGCATAAGCAGTCAGCCTTAAAGATACAGTGTTTGAATATTGCAGGTACAGAAGGCAACCTTCTGCATTATATTTAATCTATCATATTTTAGAATTTTAGAAATTATCTGTAGAAGTTTGTATGAAAATAAAATAGGAAACTGGCTCTTGATGTAATTCACAAAAATAAGAAAAAAGTACTGATTCCTTTTTCCTTCCAAATAGCAGATATTGTGGGCATAGAGGAAACACAAGTAGAATTGTCATTTCTTCCTTTCTCTGGATGTTGTTTCTGTTGCTTCCTTTGATCCTTGTTTTTTATTTTGCTTTATGTTTTTTTTTGTTTTGCATATATTAAATGCATGCTATGCTAGACAGTAGAATCAATTTTTAGGGGAGAAGGGAGAGTGTGTGTATGTGTGTGTGAGAGAGAGACAGAGAGAAAGAAAGAAAAGCTTCTGTCAAGTTCTCTGTGGAGTGTTTTTTCCTTTCCTCCTGACTAGACTTTTCTCCCCACACAAGCTTTGTGTTTCTTTGAGGATACATCAGTGTAGATCCCACTGGAAGTGCACGTGCATCTCGAACACATGCTCAGAATCTTTAATACTTCTCCCAAGGTCACAGCAGTACCATGTGCCACTTTGGGTTCATATGTGCCAGTAAAAGGACTGGAGAGTTGTGAACCTCCCTCAGTTTCCTTGCTGTCTCTTACAAAGGTAGAACCTGGATTATGTCCAACCTGCTGTAGAGTTTCAGACCTTCTCTGTGATGGAACACTCTGCTTGACTAAGTTACAGATTTAATCTTTTCATTGGGTGTGCTGAAATACAAAGAACTGTAAGAGGAAGTTATCGGTTGTACAGAATAAATTTTCATAGTTCTTGAAAATGGCAGGTCTAAAGCCTTTGAAAATTAAACCCTGGTCTCAAAACAACAGTTTGATATCCTTATAGATGGATATAATAGAAATTACTTTGTCCTGAGGTAAGGGCACAAAATAGGAACGTTCTGTTTGCTACTTCGCCCAGAAGTCAAAAAAGTTCTGCTCAAACTGCTCATCTCTATGGAGATGACTCCATTTCATAAATGAAAAGGCAGGCACATTGACATTTGCAGTGAGAAAAGACATATGAAAAGGTAGCCACATCAGCAGCAGAATGTTTTCTTAAGTGTAGCAGGCATCTTCACAAGACAAAGACATTCAGTGTTAAGCACATAGTGAGCACACATGTATTTGTGCAAAAGAAAAACTCCGGATGCAAGCCTTTTTTTTTTTTTTTTTTCCCCTGAAAGACTGGAATGACATTCAGAGAGAACTTTAAGGAAAACTTGTACTGATTTTTAGTATGGGACTGTCTAGAGCATTACTTTAATTTTGTACAACAGATACTGAGACCTGTGCTACTACCAGAACTTACAGAATACCAGCTTTATTATATCCTTCCTTAGAGAGAATGGTGTTCTAATTTGCTGTCTGTCATGAAGATTCCTATGTTTTTTCTGGAAAAGAGTCTGTGCAGGTCAGACCCAGAACATATGCCAGCAATCTCCCTCACCTGAAGGGAGATTCCTTCTCTTCATCACCTTTCCAATGAAGCTGTAGCCAGATGAGTTGCCATTACTTAAAACAGATATTGAAACAAGCGCAGTTCAGGAAAATACACGGCGTTTATTCAAAATGTTTAATTCTTGGTCTGTTAGATTATATTGCCAGCTGACCATTCAGTACCATTTAGGGGATCTGAGATACATATCCTTGTTTTCCTTCTCAAAGCAAAGTGTCTAGACAGATATCAAACCTGTCATTTGAGAGTATCTGTAGAATGGACAACTGTAGCAGTTACATAAAGGACTCCTACTAGTTGCACCGTGAAAAAAAAAAAATCCCCTCCATTTTCATAGTCTTTGGAGCTAAATGATGTTGGCATTCATGACACTTATCAACCAGTCTGTTTTCTTAATAAAAGGTCTACTATTCTGGATGATTTTTTCTATTAAATTCTTGTATACATTGTGTGAATAGCTCCCTAAGGTGGTTGATTTCAGAATATTTATATAACCATCATTAAAACCAGGTTCCTACAACTGGTTTTTGGTGTTGAAAATGGCATTTTCTATTTCTGTTGGGTTTGAATGGGGACACTGACCAACAAAAGCCTACAGGATCTCATCAGGCCCAACTTTCTCTTCATCTTCCTCTCCTTAGTTAGTATGAAGGCCTTGTTCTTGGCTATCTTTCCAAGTATTCTTTTCAGTATTGTGGCTTTCTAGCATAAGGGATGTCTATTGCTCTGATTGAACATCATAGAATTCGTTTAGAACATAGGAAGAGCGATTTCCACTTTTTAAAAGAAAAATGTAAATGGAGTCTACATGAGAAGTCTGAACATACTGCTTCAGTGTGAAGCTTGCTGTTTTTGAAGGCTCTTGATTTGGTCTGTGTACTTTCTTACCATCCTGTGAATTCCTTAGGCAGTATATCAGATACATGGTGGGACAACATGTTATTGACATGTGAGACCTGTCTTTAATGTTCACAGGTTGTCTCACCATGCTGCAGCACATGTAAGTTTAAGAATAAAAAGTGTTGAAGTCTGTCTGTACCTAGGAGGTTAGAGGATGTTTTTTAGAATAGGGCGGAATCAAGTGTGCCTGTGGCATTGGCAGATGACACACCTGAGTTCACATCTACAAACTCTCTTGTAGTATTGGGACTCAGTAGCCTGTGCCCATTATGAATTAATCTGTGTCAAAAATAGATGGAAGCTTAATAAGATGCATAAGGCACATGCCCATCTACAGTAGGATCCACACTGAATGCTCTGTCTTGAGGAACCAGTTTCCCTAGGGTAAGTAAGTAACTGCTATTTCCTTTATGTGTGTTTTCTGATGGAGTGAGAGGAGAGCATCTCTGTCCCTTAAACAATATAGCAAGAAATTGCTCTTTAACTCATATCTTTTGAAAATGAATTGTAATTGTGACAAACTTGACAAATTTTCGTCTTGCTCATAGGTCTTGTGGAAACGCAGCACTCCATAACATTAACTCAGATCATGAGCACCTGGGGCAGTCAAGTCTCTTAGGCAGTTTTACTCTTCCCAAATAATATGGCTGGTGTTTTGCCTGAGCCTTTCTATTGAGTGTCTGAATTTTTGTACTTCAGACTACTGGCAAAAACTCTTCACAGAAAAGATTACAGAAAAAACAGAACTAAGTGCAGTCAAGAAAGTATTCTGTTATTGATTTGTTTATTCTGTAAGTATACCTCAAAAACAAAAATGTTTTTGACCAAGTAAACTGATACAGAACATGAATGAAAGCAGGCAAGCAAAGCAAAGATGGGATTAGGTCTCCTTTCCCTTGAGTGCTTGAACATAAGCAGAAAGAAAGGTTTTTGGTTAAGTAAGTGGAAGTTTTGGGTTTTTATGTTGAACAAAAAATATCTTAGGTCTGTTGGTTAGTTCTCTGCCAATAAAAATAACAATAAAATTCCTTTGACTTGAAAATCAGCATGCCTTATCTCAGATGTACAGTACATTTACTGATCTCTCTTGATATAGATAAGTCTCTTCAAAAAACCTCCGAGCACTTTCTAGTGTTGACATCCTTTGTCTTTTATACCTAGCATATAATGCATGACGGCATTGGTGTTGCTAATATGGGATTCAGGAGGGTTGCAGAGTTTTCCTTTCCCTTCTTTCCAAGACAGTGAAGTTTCTCCAGTACCATTTTAAAAAAAGGTCCTGAGATCACGGTGTCCTAAAGGTGTAGGGACTCAAAGTATCAATCCACACTATTGTAATACAGTTTTGCAAGGACCTCTCTAAGGTGTTTGACACAGACACTCCAAATATTAGGGCAGTGTTACTCTTAGTGTTTCTCTTGCCTTGAAAAGCAAGTCTGTTAGAAACTGGGATATGGATTAGAGTCTTTATAGCACTTGCTAAAGCTTCTTATGTCTGTGTACTGACTTTGACCCTTCTGGAGATGTGCATGTAAGAAGGGCCTGTTTTGTATCTTCAAATAGATTGGATGTTAAACAAACTCATTATGCAAAGAGAATTTGTTTATTCATGCAGTCTTGGCAGCTACGTTCTGGACTGAAAAACCTCATTGTGTAGTTCAACTGCTTTTGTCTTTTGGGGTTCATGTATGTAAAACATGACTTTAAGGCAGGTTTGTTTTCTAAATGACTTGCTCAGCTGGCAGAGGCATATGTGAAGTGAGCAAACCATAGAGAAGGATCCAAACTCTCCCATCCTGCTTAAAGCAGAAAATTGGTACTGACTGTTAAAAGGAGATGGTTCCAAGAGTAACTCTGAAGATTATATGTCATAAAGTGTAGCAAAATCTTACATGGCAGAACTGTCAGGGAGAAGAAAGGTTAGTGGTTCCTCAATGGATTCAATTTGAATGCTTGCTACGTTAGTGTAGCACATAGGTTAGGAGGATCAGTATCAGGGTGGGAAGTATAGTGCCCCTTACCTGCCCTCTGTGCTGGAGGAGGATGCATGGAGGGGCAGAAACTACCTGGGATGGATCAGAGGCTACAAAGAGTGCCAAATTTGGGAGCCAGCTTTATTCTCGTCCCCCTCTTTTGCTGTATTTCAGGTGTGTTGGTATTCTTTTTGCAATAACTCATTTGAGTGCCTGAAGGGGTAGCAATGTTGGATATGTCAGAGTTACTAACTCCTTCGTTTCTCTTCCATGCTTTCTCCTCCTGCAAGGAGCGGAAGGTACTTCATCTTCTGCTGTCTTCGCTTCTTAGCACTTTTAAGTTTTTTGTTGATTTCTAGCATTGTGGCAAGTTTGTCTTCTGAATATTTATTTCACCCTTTATTTATATATTAAACTGTAAATGAACTGGTAGTGTATGCTATCAAACTTCAGGTTGTATCTGTCGTGATGATGTTTTTGTTTAATTTTGATTTTTGGCTTAAAAAAACCTCCAAACCCAACTAATTTTATGTTACTTTTCCTCCTGTTTTTGTAGGTTTTCATAGAGCTGAATCACATTAAAAAGTGCAATACTGTGCGAGGAGTCTTTGTCCTGGAGGAATTTGGTAATTACATTATTTTGATATTAGGTCTGTACTCACATGGCAGTAACTCAAATTTCCAGTCTTCAGATTTAGAGTTGCACTGCAATTTCAAAGATGGGAGAGAATGTAGATTGCCTGTAAGGAGTTGCCTGAGAGATGGGTGACTTTACATAAAAATTTGCACATTAATTTTTATCATATTTAGATTTGTGATATAAGTGCTTTTTATTATTAGACAGAGAAAAGGTCCTGAGTCTTCTGAAACAAACGAGAACCAGGCCAGTGTGTGCGTGAATTGTCTTGGTATCTTCCTTTTTCATCTGAGAAACCATATTTTCAAAGCAGGATTTAAGTTGATCTTTCGCAACACACCATGCTTTCATTACAAAGAATTACTGTTAATTGCAAAGCTTTCTTTTTGCTCTAATGTAGTTTAATTTTTGTTGAATGGAGCAGAAGCTGTTTTGTCAGGTTGTACTTTATTTATCGTGTGATTTTTATTTTAGAGCGTGAGTGGAAAAGTAAAGGTTAAGGAGAACAGAGAGTTTCTGCTATTTTGATCAGTTATTGCTATTGCAGATCTGCCTACACCAGAGTCTGGGCAAAATTTCAGGTTACACTTCAGTGTTAGTGTCAGTCACAATGTCCTTAACTCGGGTCTGAAAAATATGAGTGACTTCAGGTGCAGCTCTCTGGAAGGGTGATCCACGTGCTTCTCTCGAAACCCAAATTGGTTTATTCTTCCAGCCATCTTTGAGACATTTGTTTAGGTCTTAGGAGTATGTATGAAACATATGAAAAGAAGCTGAAATTTACAACATTCCATAGTAGATCAGCATGAATACTTTGGCCATTAATCAGAATCTGAATCAGCAGCTCCCACAACCAAGACTGTCATTGTTCTTTGGTAATGTGAACAAAGTGTTCTGGCTGAGGGATTCTCCCTTGAATTATAGAAGACTATTAACATGAGATTTCTGAAATTAGTGTCTTTGTCCATGACAATGTGTTGTTTCCTTTGGGTGACACAAAGTTCTAAGTGATAAAACCCTTTTGACTGTTGCAGTTTGCTTGTTGTTTACCGTAAATCTCCCAGGTGTTTCAGATTTGAATTGGTGAACAATTTTTTCCCATTTTTTGAAAATGTTCACGGTTCATATGATCATATCTGTACATTTAAACCACGAGCATTTTCTAATAGCTTAGATGTTCATAAGTTCTGTTCAATTTCTGTTTCTTTGATATCATGTTTTCACACTGATGGGCACGATTCATTTTATTACTTACAGAAATTTCTTGAGTCAGTAGAAGATTATTGATGGGTTTTACAAAGATGAGAATTCAGAAGCCATAAAATTAGCTTAAAGAATGGCTTCAGCTTCTGAAATCTTTACTGAAAAGAAATTACTTGCATCAGAAATTAATTTTTGGATAATTTTTTGAGGTTTTATGCAAAGTCCTTCTTGTAATGGTTTGTTTATATTACACAAGAAGAAAGACAGTGTTTGACTTGGTTATTTCTAGTTAATTTGTATTGGCGACTCTGTAACAGAGCATTTAGCCCCTAAATAATGTCTGTAAGACATTAAGTAAGAAAAAGTACTTCTTGTTTTTTTAAAAAGATTTTATAATCAAGGGCCTATTGCAAAAAAAGGAATTGTCATATGGAACTTATAAAAGGGTAATTTTAAGAAGTAATTAAAAATAACCTGAGAATTGAAATCTACAAGCAAAAACTGAGAAGTTAAACAATTTGAGTTAAAAATGTCCTCTCTCACAAAATAGAGGTCACAGACAAGAACCAATTTAGATGTGCCAAATGAGATTGACAATTTGCCCATCGAGCTAATAGAGAGAAAGAAAAAAAAAGGAGGATGTTGCAAGGAAGCTAACTTTTCTTCTTATGCCGAGATTAGAGTCTACCTCACAGCTGTTTTTTGAATTGTTGTAAAGGTGAGAGGATATGACAATCTGTCCTGTTCAAGATAAATGAACATGTTTGGTAGTAGTAGACTAAAAGCATTCAGTAAAAACTTGCTTGGACTTCAGAAGAATGAAGATATTTAGTGTTAAATGTTGTAAACCTTGCCATCATTTTTTTTTATAGTACGAGCATATTGAAGTAGTAGATGATCTTAGAAAGGTAGAGTCTGGTAAGTGTGCATGCTCCAGTCTGATAAGAAGTACTTCAAAGCAAGATTTTGATTTTACCAAGCATGAGTGCTCCAAATTAGTGATAGCACAGGAGGAAATTAAAGGTCTGTTTGTGTTAATGCTGGGTTTAGATGGCAGCATCGCAGTTGGACTTGTGGTTTCAGAGCAGAATGCAAGCAGAAGTTCAGGAATTGTGTCCCACAGATGAAAGTGTAAACTTAAGTAAGTGAGGAAATGTAAGGTTCTTCTCTCTGGAATTTGAGTTACTGCTGTGTACTTGTGCTTTACTTTCTTGTGGCCCCTTCACCGCCGCTGCTATGAAAACCTTCATTCTCCAGCAGGTAAAGTGATCTCCCCTAAACTCATTCTGTGGTAGCACCATATTTTCATTTACAGGACCAAAGGCTGCAGGATGGTGCCTAATTTACTCCCTTCACCCACTCAGTTCAAAAGCATCAGGAATAACTTCTAATGTTAGAAGAAAAGTGCTAATCTCTCAGTTTGAGGCTTGAATCTTTGAAAGCTTCAGTCTTTTCTTTGGGTTTTTTCCTTGTTGTGGTGGGGGTCTTTTTATTTTTAATTTTTTTTTTTTTGTGGGAGGGCAGTTTCTTTTTTCCTTCCTTTTTTCTTTGTATTCTGCAGTAGTAGTGCTTTGACTTCTGTGTTTGTAAATGCAAACCCGCTCTTCTTAATCTTCCTAACTCAGTTCTCTCAGGAGAATTTTCTGCATTGGAAGGACTGTGAAGGAGTACTTTAAGTAAAGACAAGGCAACTTACTGTGAAGTGGGGAGACAGTACTTGTCTAGCTGCTCTCCTGTTCCCTCTCTTCCTATTCTCAATTATGATACAGGACTTTACAGCTTCCCTTCTCTCCTTCCCTCGTGGCACAAGGTCCTTAGAGCTTTCCCTTCCTGCTTTTTGAAGAGTATATGAACAGTTGTATGTTATCCAGTGGGCAGTGAGACTTACACAGCTGTAAAAGTCCTGCCCTATTTGGCTGTGCACCAGCCAAATGTTTATCCCCTTTATCCCCTGGTGACATGGAGTTAATTTGGAACATCTGGTGCCAACGGGTAAGGTAGCTTGGATGTGCACCTCCTTATCTCCCCAGCTTTAGTCGCTGGTATCACTGGAGCAGTGCAGCCTGGGTGTGCACTTCCCTTGTTTCGCAGCCCTTCATGCAACTGCCAACTCCAAGTGAGAGTGAGAGTTGAAAAATAAACCAAAAATATTACTTTTTACTATCATATTATGTACTTTTCAATAGATTCTTTTCAAGAATGACAATACCAGGACATATGGGAATTAGTAGGTACTGGTTTATATTTTGAGAACTTTTTCAAACCCAGTCTGCACTGCCTTGGCCCCTTAGAGTGTGATCCATCTCCCTCTCCAGCATTTAGCTGTGTCATACCATAGCTGAAGAGATGACATCTGCATGGATAGGTTTTGTTGTGGACTTTTCCTGGTTCTTCATACTGAACTCATCTGCCTCTGTTTCTCTTCTTGTCACTAGTACTGCGTGTAATAAAGCATTTATCCTTCCTCTATGAACCTGGAATGATTTGATTTTGCATAATTTTTGTACTGCTTCTTCTAAATTCTTTTGTTGTGACACAGAAATTTCATGGCAAATTCCAGCTATGCTGGAAGGGAAGTACTGAGAGTTGGTCTTGGTATTCCCCTGATATTGATGTTTTCAATTTGCCAGTTGTATGTTCTGGTGTGGTCTTTGTTCTCTTCTGGTGATTTCCCATGGTATCTGTTCACAACATTTGCAGACCAAGTGCGGGCCAAAGGCACAGTTCAGATGCACTGCACACAAACAGGGTGGTTACAGTTTGCTTTTTTATGCCTTCCACAATGAGAAAAAAAGACAAATTTCCTTTAGCTATATTAGGCCAGTTTTCTTTCTATCAATTTGAAGCAGTGCAACGGAACAAGGGCAGATTTTCTGGATAACAGATTTTTTTCATCGATGCCCTGATCCTCTTTTTATATATAGATTTCTGTAAACCAACCAGCTTGGTATTTTAGGAATATGTGTCACTGAACTCAGCATTTTATTTTAAGGCAACTTATTTAAAAACTATGAATGTCTTTCATGAGTATGTCAAGTAAATACCATCACACACATCCTATACAGCAGAAAGAATATCTTGAGAAACTTAAAATAGAGCTGGAAAACAGTCTTCCAGTTAAGAAAAATTTCTCCCTCAGCTCCTTTTTTCCCTCCTGGATTTCACTAGCTTACTATACAGTGTCCAACAGTTATTTTGAGATCTGTTACTCAGAAGAGGATTCAAAGATCTCAGGGGTGAAATCTTTGGGACTCGTATAGTGGCAAATTCCTATGGAATTTTTGGGTTTTGTTTTATTGTAGTAGGTGTTAGGCATGTTTTGTCATTAAGCATATTTTTTCATTATTTTTACTGTCTAGCAGGAATAAGCAATATGAAAAAAGCCAGAGTCTCTTAAGAACCGTCGAATATCTGCTGTGCCATACAGAGGCAGTGAAAATTTTTGCCAGCTTGAGTAATTTATTATGACATTACCAGTGTCTTCCAAGGATATATGTAATGTAAATTAAAGAAGTAGAAGTATGTAGAGGTGAGGGATAGTGGAGTGCCCTGTACCTGCACCTGCTGTCTGCCTGCCTCCCTTCCCTTTCCCATGGGAACATTGTGCTATTTCTTTCCCATTTGCCTCTCGTTTTTTGAACTTTTTGTTTTGTCTCTTGCCCGTCCGGTTTTAGTTCCTGAAACTAAAGAAGTGGTGAGCCACAAGTACAAGACGCCAATGGTGAGTCTACTGTGATGCCTCTGGTGGTTCTCTAGAAGATGTATCTTTACATTTTCATGTGGAGAAAAGAATTACATTGAGACTGCAGGATTTACAGTGAAACACCAGCTGCTCTTTATGATGTTTTCATTACAGGGAGACAGCAAAACTCAGTGATTGTTGGATCTATGAAATTAGAGGAACTCACCAGTAGTGCAGAAAGCAGTGTCTCCTTTTTTAAGACAGATAAAGATGAAAGGTTGCCAATAACTTCAGCACAATAAGAACTGGTGGAACTGTTAATTTTAAGACAGTGCAGAACACAACCCTTACTCCATAGAACCGATGGAAAGGGAGACTACTTCCTAAGAATAAAATGATTGTTAACACTTCACAAAAAATTCCCATTTCCTCATGAGCAATGACTTGTGAGAGAACAGTAAAAGTATTGATTCCTTCTGTATAGATGAGTTCTTGTTCTGGTATGTTCAGTTTTTATAACATTTTTTGTGAACACCAGCAGTTGATAATGATACTTAGCGCTTTTATACATGATCAGGCTTATATGCACTCATGAGGAAGAAACAGAAACCAATGATTATCATCAGAACAGAAATTTCAGTTTATGTCTGAGGTGCAGTGTGCGCATTTGGTGGTTTCATGGAAACTCAGTCCTTCAAGAAGAGAGAGAGGAAAATTATTTGAAGAAGTTGGAAATGTTTTAGAGCAAATGCTTAGAATATATGTAGTTTAAGAAGCAAATACCTGTATCTGTTAGTAAGAAAAGCCAGTTTAATGGACAAAAAATATTTCATGGAATGTTTTAGCTTGTTTTGTAATACAGCAAAACATGTTGTTATGCTTACTACCTTTACAAAAATTTTAAGTGTCAGTTTAAAGGACAAGAAGTTTTAAGATCATCAGAACAGCTGGTATTAGAGCTAGTATATAAATTAAGTTTTAATATATAAATTAAGTCTTACCTTCACTGAATTGTGCTGCCAATCACATGGTAAAAGAGGATTTTTGGTTAAATAATAGCACAGTTAATCAGTTAAATAATTGTAAAACTGAGTAGTGCTATGTGAAACCCTCTCTTTAGTTAGCTCTTTCAGCCCCTCCCAGAAAATATCTTGTGATTTCATGCAACAGACCAAAAGCAAATATTCAGAATGGTTTTTCCAAAGCCAGTTGGCCAACTTTCTAGCTTAGCATACTGTTCTTAAAAATTATTAAATCATACTGTTAAGCAGCTAATGTTTTTATCCCAAAGGAATTTTTTACTTTGTTATATGGCTCTTCTTCTCTCTCCATCTCAGTTAGAAAGTGGTAGGGGACACATTTTCCTGATTTTGTCTGTAGCCAGAGTAATTGTCCCATGAAGGAAGACATGCAGGAAAATACAAATGTGCAATGGATTTTGTAAAACACTTAATCTGAATTTCAGTATCTCTTCTTCTAAATTCTTATAGGCTCATGAGATCTGCTACTCCGTGCTGTGTCTCTTCTCTTATGTGGCTGCAATTCGTGGAAAAGAGGCAGAAAACAAAAGCAAACCACCTCGACCAGTTTCCAGTTGATCAGGATACTTGGAGATATCTACCCTTTGGCACACTGATATGCAGTATTCCCAGTTTTACTGCAGTTACTGGAGCTCACTTCCTGTCTTTTATGAGAACTTGATTATTTATGTATGACCCTGCAAGTCTTTCCCCATAGAAAAACCTAAGCCTTCCCTGTTCAGTCTCCTTCTGAATTCATCCTTAATGGAGTTTTTAAATGAGCTTTTAATCAGACAGTTTTGAGCATCTGCATCCAGCTGTGAGTGACTTACTCATGTCATTCCTTTGAAATTTCTTTTTTTTTAAGATGACTAACAGCTTGAGTTTGGTTGTTTTTTGTTCTAGTGGTACTTGTTACAATTTGATCACTTTACAAGTTCAGGCTTCTGCTTTCAGATTCTCTGGTATGTGCACAGTGGAAGCAGCCTGGTCCTGTATGTTGTTTGAATGTTGTGTTTTTGTTGTTTTCCTTCTGTGTTGTTCATTTTTAATTACCAACACGGAGTTCCTGTCACATAGTTCTACAGTCCCTTTTGGTAGAGATGAACAATTTAGCTGTCATAGTCTTAAAATATTGTGTGACAGTTAAGTTTGGTGATTTAATTGGTCCATCTGTGGAGATGACTGCTTCTCAAGTGGAAAGAGAAACTTTGAAGGTAGTATAGTGTAAAAACCTCAACACTTCACGGGTTCTGTGGATTTTCAAATGGGAGTTTAGGTAACTTTTGTAGCTACCCCAGCAGCAGAGTTCACAGATGCAAATAAGCACTCCCTAAAGCAGTTAATCACAGGGATTAGAAAATGAATAAGGCAGTATAAAACTTGGAAACATTATTGCAGAAGCACAGTACAGAAATCTGCAGAACATGTTCAGAAGCCCAGAGGATTTTGCTGTCTCCAAATTTTTTTAACTATTGCTTTTTATTTTTTTTCAATCTGTTCCTGTATATGAAGGAATCTTGAAAATATTGTGTTTATGTATAATGAAACTTATGTAGTTTAAACTATCCATTACATTCCTTATTTTAAATAGGCTGGATATGAATGGTTTTTTTGCATCCTGTTTTTGTTCTTGAACTTATACTGCACTTGTCTGGAAAGTTCTTAGGATGCTGGAAGGTGAGACTGTCTAGAGAAAATAATGTTACATGTAAAATACCAGGAAAAATTGCTCTGATAAAAACTGATGTATTGTATGTTTTGACATAGAATCCTGACTAAATGGACCCAGAAATAACCCTGTTTTGGCTTGGTCAGGGTATCTACCATTTAAAATGGAATATACTAGTATGGGTGAGGATGATGTAAATATTATAGTATCACATCTATTTATAGAAACTGTACAGCTCTCTGAATGTGAAAATAAAATGTCATTCAACCAGCAACTAGTTTTCATCCTCTTGTGCTTTTCTATCATTTGTTATTCTGAAACAAATGTAATTGTATACAAAATACACCACACACATACATGAAATAGTGGAAAAGAGAAGACTCTAAATGGAAAATCTAAATTTCTTTCCACATAAACAGCTTTAAATAATATGTTTTTTTTTTTCTTCTAACACAACATCTGTGTCATTTGTCTTTAAAACAGAAGTATTTGAAAAACATGAACAGGGAAAACAGATACATCTGAAATATGGAAATTTCTTTTGCATGCTTGTAAGTAGAAGTGGTATGTAAATGATCTTTCATCCCTTCCTAACATAACTTAACATCCCTTAACATCCTAACTAACATAACATCCCTTCCTAACAAACTGAAATTGGCAAATAATGAAATTAACCTGCTTTGAATTTATTTTCTTTCTTTTGTCTTCTGAGACCATAAATTTCCTTATAGCAATATCTGAATTTTTAGCATTTGTAGTTTTCTGCATACTACTGTTTTTCAAGTACAGTTAAGACTGAAAGCACTTTGGTCTACAATAGAGGTTCCATTTATGCAATGCTGAGTCCCACTGAGGTCGACAATTTCAATTTTCAGGTTGTAATTATGTTAGTAGGCCTATTAACATAATCAACTTAAAATTATAGGGGTAAGATTATTAAATGCACAACATCATTTACTATATACAGCTCCTTTTTAGATTACATAAACTGCTGTCTGCTTTAGGCTGATGAGAAACGTCAGTGCAGAATAAGACTTCTAAAGGACCTGATAATAAAAATGGCCCTCTGTCCCTTTTGACAGAATTTGTTTTGAAGAACAAGTGTGGCTAAATATAGTGCTTGCTGTTCTGTGGCTGGGATGAATCAGTAACAAGCTCAGCAACTGCACTGACACTGGGCTTCTGCTCTTTAGGTGAGACTCAGCTTCAAAACTCAGGACATTTTTGAAATATATAAAAATCTTCAGCATACTTGGTGTTTTGGGTGTAGCATATTCATTTGAGCCAAAAAACGTGCTGTGCAGAGTTTCCACCACTAAATGCCCAGCTCTGCTCTCTGGATACCAAATGCAAGTTGGATTTTAAATTGTTACAAAAGCATAAATCTTTTGGAATACAGTCTTCCATCCTTGCCACTCCATTACTCTGAAGCACTAAGAGGTAGATAAACTTATTTTTGGAGGAAATAAATAGTTACAGTGATTTGCAAGTGTTTTTAGTTATGTCCCACTCATTTTGATATTTAGGTAAGAAGTTCTTGGCAGTAGGTAAGAACTTAGAGGCCTCTAAACCTTCCAGAATCAAATGGAAGCCTAACAGACTAATTAGGCTAACAGACTAACAGATTCTAGAAATTTCTTAACACAGAGTAATTCCTACATTTTTACCACTAGGAGGAGCCTGTGTCTTAGTTTTTAAGAATTTCAAAATTGCAACCTTTTTATTTTAATGCTTGTATTATTTCCGAGGCTCTTACACAAATGTCACAAAGAACATAAACTTGCCTTAACACCTCCTTATGGCTGAACAGGTTTCTTTTTCTGCTACAGTTTCTTGTTTGTGGAAGTTGGTTTTCAAAGTGACAGTTATTAAGTGTTCTCTGCAAAGGCTGGAATTTGTGAGTAGTCTTCCTGGCAGCTTTCAAAGTGGAACCTAAGTTACCAATTTATCTGTATTCTGGTTATCAGACCTTCATTGTGATGTTCCAAAATTGCTCTTGTTTTATTTGTGAATGCAGTGTCCACTTCTAGTACGAGTGGGTCCACATTTTAGAGGTTAAAAGTTTAAGCATCAGTGAGTGTCACGACACTGGTACTTATTAAGTGATATTTGTTAAAGGTGTATCTGGAAAAAGTGTTTTGGAGGTCTGTTGAGGGAAAGAGCTCATTACTTCAGGAAACCTGTTGTAAAAATTTTCTACACCCTGATTCCTAACTTCAGATAATCCCTACCATTCTACTTTAACACTTTCAGGATAGCAGAGTAAGATGAAATGTTCATCTGGGTATTAAAAAGCTAAATTGCTAGTAAATGTAAGTCATTAAGAATTGCAATTCCAACTAAAGTTCTAGCTTAATAATCAAAGTGGATGGGAAAATTGGTTGTGATTGTAAGCCTCAGGAACCTTACGTTGCAAAAATATTGAAAATATTTCTAGAATGATGCTGCTTATGCCAGAAGAGGGCTTTTGCCTCTCAGTGTGTGTTTCTAATTTGTTACCATTGCAGTTGCCTGCAATGGTAACAAATAGCTGCTTGCCCCATTGTCAGGCATAGGCTCCTGTTACCACTGGGTTCAGAACTAGGCAGAAAATAGAAGCTAAGCTTTTCACAAAGAGCAATATTTACATCCCACTTCCCCTTGATTGCCAAAGGGATGAAAGTCAGATGATGTTGCCTCTGAGGCAAGATTTTCCTTCTGGGAAAAAAATGGCTTCTGCTTAACTCTGACTCCAGCGGTATTTCCAAACTCAAAGTCTCTGCTCTTTAGACAAGGCAGGTGTTGTTGAAACCAAACATCTCAGAGCTCCAGAAGAAGTGGGAATTGGGACCAAGAAGCAGCAGCTTTGTGCAAAGGACCTTGTCATACAAAAGGCAGTGCCAAAGAGCTTCTTGCTGTTCCAAAAGTCACAATTCAGCCAGAGGCATCTGCTTGTCACAAGGGCAGGACATGCCCAAGCAGCTGAGTGGTGACTTTGCCTGTGCTGGTGGTAAAGGCTTCACATAGAGCCCTAACCTGTGACACCCTTGGAAGGTGTTCAGTGTGAACAACAGCTTTGAGGTTCTACAGCCATTCCCAGTGTGGCCATTTCACTAAAATAGTGGAAATGTGATGAAGCTTTAAATAATAGTAGGTATGTGACTTCTCTTTCCAGCACTGTGTCTGAAGGTTTAAAAGCTTGATGTTGGTGACAAGGGAGGTTTGAGTGCAGTTGAGTACATGGCTTAGAGAGGACCTCTTTCAGGCAGGTACTGTACTCAGATATGATAAAAATGATCTTGTTGTTTATACCAAGGTTAGTAAAATTGTAAGTTAACTTCCTGTTTTCAGGTGTACAATGTTTTGAAACTTCTGCAGCCTAGTAGTTCTAGCACTGATTGATTTTATTTTAAAGCATCAGTCCAACAAAGAAGCATATATATGTCAGCCTAGGGCAAACAGTCCTGCTTCTATTTGCAACAGTTACTAAATGTGGTTTAGGAACCTACATAGAAATAGAAATCCCCATCTCCCAAAATAGCTCTATATAAAAAGGAACAAACAATATCAGGAAAAACACCAGTAAAATTCTAAATAGTTGCTTCCTTCAAGTATGTGAAAACTCTGGTTCTGTGTTCTCATTCTTCGCTCTCGTTTTTGTCTTTTCAGTTTCTCATACTAACTCCAGTGAGTACAAGTCTATCCATAGCACTCTGGGTATCAAAGAACTCTCCTTCTCTTTTTATGCATCACCCTGCTTGGATTCCTCGCTGTTTCCTCACACATCCTTGGCCTGCACTCTGTTCAGCCAGTCAGGCTCAACTCTGCACCTCAGTTTCTCATCAGATCATCTCCATCTGTTTCCCTTTGTAGCTTTTTCATACATTCTTCTGGCCTCTGTGGCTATCATCACCTCCCAGCCCCTTTGCCAGGGCACTTCAGACTTACACTCTTCCCACTCACCTGCTCAACCAGTCCCTGCCCCTTTCCAGCATCTTGTCATAGTCTCTCATCCCTCTCTCTTGTTCTTACCAAGTGCTCTGTCATCTTCTTTCATTCTCAGCCTTATTCCATCCTTACTCCTTACTCCTCAAGTTATTTTTGGTGGAGTGCTGAAGAGTGCTATAGAGGGAAGGGAAAAGGTTTCCAGTCTTAGTGCTGCTGTTCTGTGATAGCTCCCAGCAGCAGCTCTTCCCTACACTGCTTGTTAGAAATGGCTCAACCATTTAATCTGATATTAAAATTAAATAAATTCGTGTAAACCAGATTTGTAGCCTAAAATTTTTCATAAATTAACATTTTTCAGTACTGTAGGAAACGAAGATCATAAAAGCAAATACTATGCTTTATAAATACACAGTCCAGTTATCCCCCCTTATACCAGTGAGGAAGAACAAATCCCATTTTCAGGTAGAAATTTTTGAGGACTTTCCTATGATCAAAATCTACTATACTTGGGGTTTTCTTTTCAGGCGTCACATGCAATGAGCCAACCTACAAAGCAGAAGAGAAGCTTGGATTTTTTGGCCATTTTTTTCCTATGAAAACTGTAAGTAAGTAACAAAAGCGTATTTGGGAGTTACATTGATACTTAGTCTTTTTGTGATCATGATTTCCTGGAATATATCTGGATTTCTGGGCATTATGACAGATACCAAGGAAATGCAACCTTATTGAAGGTTACATTGTATCCATCCACAATTTGTGTATTTGGGTCCCACAATTTATACTTCCAAGTAAAACAATGGAAGCAATGTATGATATTGTTTATGTTTGTTAAATACGTTGTATAGAACACAAAATCACATTCAGACTATTTATCCATAGTTAAGAAGAAAAAGGGAGCACAATTAACACTTATTTTTGTTTTACATTTGCGTGTCCACTGATGTTTTATATATTTTAGTCACCTTTTTAGATTATTTGTCTTTGGTACAGCTGTCCTAATACACAATTATTGACTGAAATGTCATAACTATGACACTTATCTGTGCTTTCAGGTCTGGTTATTGTCAATATTTCTGTCTGGCACAGAAAGCAGATGCTTGACTATTTTTTCCATATCTGGACCTAATAAGTGAGGCTGTTCTTATCTGTTTCTTTTAAACTTTCACCAGTTCTTGCTGTTTAGGATGTGTTGCTTACGCAGACTGGTGTGTGGACCCTGCCCAATGACAAGTAAAGGATATCTCTGTGACAGCTTTTGTTTCCCTAAAATAGAGTTCTCTTCTTGGGAAGCACTTGAAAGGTATCAGTGGGGCTATTTTTAATCTCAGCAGATTGTTCTTATAAAATTCATTTGTAAGGAGACAGGAACAGCTTGTAGTTCTAAACCTGCTCTGAGACAACATGTTAGTGACAAAGTCCTCTCCAATACATACAAGGATTTTGTTTCAAATGAATTCTGTGATCAAAGCAACATAAATTATTTTTCTGACTTCCAGAAAAGTCTTTTGTCTATCTACTGTCCTTTGAATGGCCATTGTGTGATTCAATTAAGGAAAAAGTTCCATCAAATAATATTTTCTTGTGTTTGGATTCATTTACTCAGTTGTAGATCTCTCTTGAAATAGCTAGAACAACAATCCTTTCTCATAATGAATGCTTCCACAATTTCCATTTAAGTCTTACCAATTCAGGCTGCTGGCTGCCTGTTCAGTGTACATGCCTTTCCTTGCAAACCTGCAGGGGAGATGTATTGAGGCTATCTTTAAATGTCTGGCATGTCCTGCATTGAAAAATTTGTTAAAATAATATATAGGAACCTCTTGATCTCTCATTGCAATTTTCAACAAGCAGAACTGAATTTTTATATATAATTTGATATAGTAAGCCTAGAAAAATCTGAAAAAGCTGGTAAAGATAACTGTTCCCCCTTACAGAGGGGAAGAGGAAGATAATCTCAAGACAAGTGAGGCACTTTTCATAAACATTCTGTTTGGACAATTTGAACTCAGTCAATTTAATTTGCATTTTACCCCACTATTTCACATAAGTATTGTAACTTAGGCAGCAAAGCTGCTTAAGAATAATAGAATAATAGAATAGTTTGGGTTGAAAGGGACCTTTGAAGGTCATCTAGATCACCTAGGTCATCATCTGTATCATCAGCTTGTGCTAAAACCAGATTATGCATAGGCTGAAGTGATCATCTAAACTGCAACAAGCCATCAAAGACTAGGTTCAGAATTTAGAAGCTACTAAGGAAAGCGAGATTTTTCCAAACATGATACTGAATGCAGGTAGTTATCTCTATTTTACACTGATTTCTGCCTTACAGTGGAATGATCATCCAAGCAGTGGTTTATTAGCAAATATGTGGATGTGTGAAAATTTAGGACTCCTTCATTTTAGAATATTTCTGTCTGTATTATTTAATATAATTTATTTATTATAAACCATAATATTTCATAGTTGCTAGTGCACAGCCAGTTAGAAGCATTGAGTGCTGTAATTAACCATAACCTGGGTAGCTAAATAAAATGCATTAGAACCTAATTGGTGGCAAGATACATTGATGGAAACATTGGTGACAACATACACTGATGGAAGCATTGCTTCTTATTACACAGGTTACCCTTGCTTGGACACACAAGTATTCACCTGCATTGTGGATGGTATGAAAATATATTAGGAGTTGGCACCCTTTCTGCAAGAATAGCTTTAGTACTAGAGCATATACTTGCATTTCCAGTGACTTGGGAATGAAATACTCCTGAGATTTTTATTAACCAGTCAGAAAACTAAGGCTCAGAAAAGAAACAACAGTCACTTTTATTCTGCAGCTGTTACCACAGATAAGCCTGCTAGTTTTAAAGTAATAGTCGTGGATCTATGATAGCAGAATACAGAATAGCAACCTGAGAAGCTCTGCCAAGCAGTCACTGACATGACTTCTGTGTGGGCATAACTTAATTTCCTTCTTTAGCTTCAACTGATCCACTTGTTATTTGCTAATAGGAAGAAATAATTATCTCCACGGGGGACCATCCGTTAACTCCCACACAGCCTTTGACAGCTCCTGTATAAGCCTGCTGAAGAGGAAAAGGAGGAAACCCAGCAGCTTTACCTTAATCCGCTATGCTCACACCACAATTTGCAGAGATTTTCTTCAGGCCTTGCAGCCCTGAGCAATAAAGTCTCAGAGCAAGAGCTAAGTGGGTGGGGGAGCTCCTGGCACTGGAGAGGGGAGCTGTGTTGCAGCACAAGGGAGCTCTTTGGCCCTTTTTTTTGTTAGTTTAAGAAGTAATGGTCAACCATTAACTCAGTTTGCTGTTATTATTTGCTCACAGAATAATGATCAGGATTCGAGGACTAAGGCAATCTCAAGGAAACAAGGTGCTCAGATAAGGTTTGTTTGCATTTGACAGTTTAATTCCAGCTGATGGCTTTTATGAAGGGTATTACATGAAGCTTCCCATTGCCAGGATTAAGTAAATATTGTTTACTTAGAGTATTTACACAACAGTGCTGAAAACACGAATGAAACGAAAGAATTGGTGCTGTGGTGTGAAATGTGTGTTGTCCTAGGCTAAAGTGTCAGCAGAGGGTTTGTTTGGCAGGTAATGCCACCCTGAGAGAACTGGGCTGGTAGGAGTACTGGAAGTGCTTTTTCTTGTCATAGTGTTTTAGAGTTGGTATTTCTTACCTGAAGTGAAGCACTGGGCTTTAGTAATGCTCTGCAACACCCCTGTGCTTCAAATGAGTCTTACATGTGTTAATTCAAAGCACCCAAGTATCTCCATCAGGTATCATAGTTCATAGTCTGAAAGAAAGGCATGTACACTGAACAGGCAGCCAGCAGCCTGAATTGGTAAGATTTAAATGGAAATTGTGGAAGCATCAAATCTTACAGTCCGTTTTACATCCAATTGGATAGAAATAATCAGCCTGAAGAGGTTATGTTTGTCTAAGTTACATATATTTTTCACATGGAAGGGTCTTTTTACTAGAGCAGTAACAGATTTTTTTTGTCTTGGTGGGGAAAACTACTGGAAGGACTTCAGTAGGCTGTTTTTGAAAGTTTTTTTTTTCCCACTGCTGTTAGCTGCAAAAGGGACTTAATGTGCTAAAAGGTAGCACATTCATGTGCTAAAAGAGAATGCTGCTAGGTAGAAATTTTTAAACTTTATGACCTATGTTAATTTTTTCTTTTACTACTGAACTTACTTTGCACACTTCTAACAGTACTAAACAGCTACAAGGTAGGAATATTTGCCATGACATTTAGACATAGGGCTGATTTTACATCAGGGGAGATCTCACCCAGGAAATGATAGTATAAACTGTCTTTCATCAAGTAGTCTTTCAGGGGTGATGGGGAAAAATTGGGAGATACTTTGTTGTTCTCAACCAGGTAGGTTTGGGAGAAGCTTCTCAGTGTATATGGTTTTAATCAGATTGGGATGAAGGTTATTTACTTAATCATTTATTTATTACCAGCATGGAATTAATGGGCAATTAGTCACTCTACTTTTAGAATCTGTGTCAGCCACTGAACAGATAAATGACAATAATATATGCTGGCAAAACATCAAACACCTACCATTTTCTGAAGACCTTTCTAGAAATAATTACAAGAAATTGAGACTTTGCAGGTGCACCTTCCCCCTTTTCTTCTTTTCAGTGTGAGGAGTGGTTAGTGTTTGCAACTGAGAATTCTCATTTTTGTAAGACTTTTTAGAAACCTAACTAGAGTTAGTGCTGCTTTTTTGTGATGCTTTGCATTTGACTCATTGTCATTGGAAGTTTTGGAAATTAAAACTCATTTGTATTTTTCAAGTGCAGGAGGCCCTATCCAATTAGGCTCCAACTCTTGCAATTCAGTCACTGCTTTGCAATATGCATTGTCCCACAGATGCTGGGATGGTCCTCTTGGTCCACTGCATTCTGGTCACGGCTGCTTTAGAATATGGATCCTTTCTGTCTTTTATTTGTGTTGTGTGCCTTATTTTTTAAATAATAGCATTGCTCAGAAAATGTAAGCACAAAACAATATAAACCTGGCTGCATTTTTCCTTTTTAAAATGTATTTGTTGAATACCAACAAGGTGCAACAGACAAGTGTTAACCTGGAATAAGTTTGCTTTGGTTTTAGAGGGTATCCTTTTTTGTTCTGATATGATAATGAAATAATTAAAATACACATCTCATGACCATCAGTGCTTTTATTATGAAGATGCATCTGCTTGTTTAATACAACTAACACGCTGTGTCAGACATGCTTTGCCATCCCAAGTGGCATGTTGGAGGCAGGGGAGGAGCATTACTTCAGTTCCTTGGTGTAGATTCTTCCAAAAGGCAATGCTGCCTGGATTAATATCATCTTCCTGCCATCTCCTGTAAAATGATCCTTAAAATGTACTTCCCAGACAGAAACTATCAACTACCACAGAAAAAAACCTACCCCAAATACTCTTCAGACTTGTAGGTGAGAAGCTAGAAATGCTGTTGTGTCATCTGCTTAGACAAAATCGTCTGCAAAAATGCTTACATATCACTCATAGCCTTTCACAAACCTTCAGGAAGAGTTATGACAGTGAGTTTATTACATTTATTCCAAGCTTCTGCTTTAAAGTTTTTTATTTACGTGCAAATAGTCTTCCTTGCTAGAATTTTCACTGTTTCATCTGACGTGCAAAATTATCCTTGTAGATTCGTGTGATGTCTCTGATTGGTATCAAAAACCATCTAATAACTGGAATTCTATGCTGGTGTCTTTTTTAAGAGCTAGAAAACAAGTAGTGAGTAATTATCAAAGGAATTATTTTCTATAAAAAGCAGAAGAGTAGCTATAGCCAGTGGTTCCCAAATGGTGTGTTTTGGACACAGTTCTGCTCGAGAGCACAGCAGTGGATATTTCAAGCACTCACTGGCAGTAAAAACAGTAGGAATGAAAGTTACATTCTGTTGTACAGAGATGAGTATAATGATTATACACTGTAAATAATATCTTACTGCTTCATTGTTCCGAGCTACTTGCGTCTTATGAAGAATGTCAGAGTTCTGCAAAGAGAAAATGAAGTGAACTGTAGAACTGGGGGATTTATGCTTGTTTCAGACTTTAGGAAAGGACTAGGTTTTTTCATTTTTATGTAATTTCACTGGTTTTTTTCATACATATTTTATGTATGTAATGGGGGAGAAGTTTTATCTTGATTTCTTTCAATTTCTTCACGTGGAGACAAGGGCAATCTAACTATGACAGATATATGAAAAGAGGAAATACTGTCTGAAAACACACCGAGTAAGCAGGACATTACAAGACACTGCTGCCTCCTTGTACATGTGTATTAAGTGACTTCTAAGATGAGCAGGACTCCTAAATGAGCAGAATTTATATTTCATTAATCTCTTCACTTTTCTTCTTTTCAAGTTCCATTCTAATGCTGAGACAGAGAATGGGGAGAAGGATTTATTGTCAAATACATTACCTGATTGCTATTATAATATTTCATTCTTTTAAAGTCTAAAATGTACATTACACATCTAGATGCATTTAAATGTTAACTATGCTTTCTTTGTTGAAGCAAGATTATTGCTATTAGTTAGCCCTACTTTAATAATACTTTAATAAATAACAGTCTCTTAGAGGGAGTGCTTGTAGTGAATTAAGAAAAAATGACAATAAAGTATTCTGTTATTCTTACAAATTTTTACACTTGTAAATACACAGTGTATTAAAGGTGGAGACCCATGAAATACTGACTATTGAAAAAACAAACAGAAATCAAAACAAACACACATACCCTCACCAACATTATAAACATTCTACAAAGTCTCTACCATCAATATTTAATGATTGTTTATTCATATATCTGACCAAACAGCCATTGCTCTTTATCCAGCTGAATTATTTTTATTCTTACCTTGACTTGCAGATCAGCTGAGATTCAGAGTTTTACTGAGGTGCTGGAGAATGAAAAAAAAAGTTAAAGATATTATCAGACATTAAAGAATGCTAATTTTAAATTGAGACTTGGTACTGAAAGGGAAATATGGATGCTCTCTAGTAGCTGCTTTTATCTGATGATTCTAAGAAGATTTAATGTTCCTAAAGCAAGCTTCAGATGATGATAAAATTAATCTTTGAGCCCTGAGAGTATTGGCACCCAGCACTGTGAGGTGTACTGTGTGCACATTCCTGATTTAGCACTGAGTCAAATATTCAAATCAGTGCTGTGTAGAAATACCTTCAGGCTTGCTATGCTGAAAATGGATTTCCATCAATTACTGTTATGTAGGTCACTTCTGCAGCTTTTGCTGGGTTTGAGCACTTAAAGTAATGCTACATACATTTGTATTGATAAATAGATACTTTATTGGCAGCTTTACAAAAAATATTTAATATTTGATATTTTTTATTGTGTTATAAACATGTGACTTTTGTTCCTGATCCTCCTGACAAACGAAATAATTTGTTAGTGTTCCAAAAATGTTTGTGATGTAGCATGCACTACCTTTTACATAGGTCTAATAGCTAATGACTTGACTTAAAACTTTCAGTTAGGAATAAGCACAGAGTCTAATGAAGTAATCCTCAATGCAGTGGTTGTAGATAGATCTCCCCTCCACTGCTAAGTAGCTGCTCTAGAAATACAAAGTCAGAAGTGCAGTAATTGTACACCATCAGACCTGTATTACCTAGCAAGTAACCATAATGCTTCAGAATGAAAAACCAATCTTGCTGGTGCATGTAATGAACAAACTTTTTATATACCACCCAAAAAGTCAGGGTTAGATAAAGGGGAACTATGATTTTATTTTCTTTTAACTACCCATTACTCTCTCTTCATTGCAGTGTTAGGGTTATCCATAGGAGTCATCTGATTACCTCTGACATCCAGTCTGCACTCTATTTCAGCTTCACCACACTCATTCACAGCTCTACAGGTGTAAATGCCACCGTCAAAGGGAGTGGGTTTTCGGATCTCCAGGGTCAACACCCCCTGCTTACTGAACATGCGGTACTTGGCATCCCCAGAGAGATCCATTTTGTTTTTGAACCAAAATATCTTTGGCTGAAGAAGAGAAAAGGAAGAGTTTTAAAATAGAAGCTAGAGAATGGAAGATTTACACCTGATCTTGCAGCCTCAAGGTAGCCATCAAAGGCTAAATAGTATTGTTATGGCTATTTACAAAGCAGTGTTAATAATTTTTCAAGGAACATCTCATTCAGTACAAATTCATGAAACCAGTAATTCAAAAGTTCAGTATTTCTGTTAACTCTCAAGTACCATATAGAAAATGTAGGTTTTTGCCCTGTTTTATTGCAATTAAAAAAACCCGCCAACCCCTATTAATTGTCTACAAATTCATTCATTTAGGTGTTATTTAGTTGTGCTTATTAAAATGTATTTGAATGCTACAAGTATCTTACAGAAGAGGAATTAAATGTCACAGATTATTAAAACAGAAGTGTCACAAAAGTCCACAGATGCTGGGTGGCCAAATTAGGATGCCAAGGTTTGGTCTGGGAAAGGATTTTCCAAACCCGCTAGCGTATCTTTAGAAACTTCAGGAATTTAAAAGTGCAGCTCCTGTTGGCTTCCACTATGGAATGAAGTGGTTGCTTCTATACCAGCTTTGTTTGCAGTACCTGAAAGTGTGCCTTTAATTTTTATAAATGAAATGTTGAAAATTAAAAGTATGATATGAAACAAACTACTTTTGTTTATTTCAATCTCATTGTACATACAGTGAAGAAACAGTTTTTAAAGAATAGAAGACCAAGCTTTACATTTATCTGTTTTTCTTTCAGAATTAATGACTTCTGGTCCTTCATCCATAAACCCCAAACCTACTGCACTGTTTTTACAGAGTGCATTCAAATCTACTGAATCACTTTTGTTTTCGACCTGTGGCATATCAATCCAGTGCATCCCACCTGCCACTTGCTTAATTTTCTTGACAGACCTTTGCTGGAATTATTCCTGCCTTAACATTTTTTCCTTGTTTCTCTATAACCTCTTTATCTTTCTGGGTATATGTATTTTATTATACTTTATTACTGGCAGGGCATGAGTACTGTCTCTGCCTGCAGTAGTAACTTTTCCATGCCACACAGATCATCCTGAGGTGTGCTTCAGAATCTACAATTATTAAGAACTGGGAACTTTTCATCCACATAAGGTAATGGGAGCTTTTGCAGAATACTGCTGCAGGTACTGAAACATTTTATCAAGGTTAATTTGGGCAATGGAAGTACAAAAACATATCTGGAAAAGCTGCTTTAAGAGCATTAGGTGTACTGAAGGCTGAGGACTTCTTGGATCCTTCAGGCTAATGTGAAGGAGGAGCTAGCATGCCTGCATTCCAAAACCTGCCTTTACTGCACAATAACAGCTGTAAAACTGAGAAGGTTTTTTAAGAATCTTCTTAAAACCATGGAAACAGAATGAAGTGGATGCAGATGCACAAAAATGTCAGTTAACCAAGAGGGAATATTGTCAATAACACTGTCATTTCTAAGCTGAGGCAGCTACTGGAAGATGGATTTTCCCTACGGTTGCTGATGTTTATTCTGTAATGTTCTTGGTTTTTTTGAAGCTGTTTACATGGATATGCTTCCTTTTTACTTTGAAGTTCTGTCTGGAGCTCCTTCTTCATCCAATGAACTGCAGCAAATGATTTTTTTTTTAATTTGGACTGAGTGATTGTTACATGTTTTGCTCTGTAGCAATCAGATCCTTTCACAGGTATGAGGTAGTGAAAGAAGCTGAAAATAAGCAGCCAGATGTGAAGGGATTGTACTAATTTAAATTTAGGACAAGATTATGTCATAATATGGTAAATTCCTTCACTGCAGACAAAAATCTTATTTCCCTTTTCTGAGAAGTCTAAATTTAGCTCCTAGCTGATACAGTTTGTACTGCTTGTTCCTGATTAACGAAACAGTACATCTTTATGTATTCTTTGATGGGACTTTAATAAATATATTTAGAATGAGAAAATATTCCTGCGAAATAAAAATCTTCACATGAGACCGGCCTTATTCTAGTTAGTTTTGCAAAATAACTCAGACTGTCAAAAAGTTATGTGGATGCATTGGTGTAACAGAAAAAACTGCTGTTCCTCTGTATCATTTGGTTAGTGGAACAGCAGATGACATTTAGCTGCTGATTTCTTTGAAGTCGGAAGAGAGCAAAGTATAGAGTGTGAGCAGATCATTTTGTTGTTGTTTACCTTCTGCAGTGAGTAGGTTTTGTGCAGATGTGGTACATTTCTGGTGGTGTGCTGTCACCACAAGCAGTGAGTGTCCTTCCCTCTGGCTCCTTCACTGTGTTACCCCCTGGCTGTGCACAGACCCCCCCTCTCTGCCTCAGGTGTGAGCGAGCTGGGACGTGGCCAGGTGCCCTCTGCTTCTCCCTTGGACAGCCATGCCATGCTCAGCCACCCTGAGTGACAGGAATTCTTGGCTTGTTGCAAGAGCAATCCCAGTGCCAGTGGTGCTGTGTACCTTGGGGATTCCTCTGACAGCACAGCTGAGCGTGGTGTTGTACCCCGCGATCACAGAGCGGTTCACCAAAGGGTGGGTGAATTTCGGAGCTTCGGAGAAGTCGTGTTCTTTGTAACAAGGGGGTTTATAAATGGTGCCTGCAGGTCAAAGAGACAAAATAGTGAGAGCCGTGTTGTCAGTTCTGCTGACTTGTGTACAATCTATCTGTCATTTATTTTGTCTGTATGACTTTAAGAAGCTTCAAAGCTTTTGGCATTTGTGATATAAAAAGTCTTTAAATACATTTCATTCTAAAACACATCTCATGTTTAATGTGTTAGTTAAGGTAAAAGGTCCTGGCAATCATGGGTTTTCAGCTTCTGTTAAAAATATGATAGCCATATGTGTGCAGGGAAAGTCTTAAACACAATCATCTTCAACTTTTAATCCCAAAATATAAATATAATCCTCCAGTTGTATTATTTACCTCAGATAATATAGTTTAGGAAGACTGTGTGATTAAATATTTTTTAACTGATATTTGTATTAGTACAGGAGATTTGCCTAGATAAAGGCTCGTGATGCTAAAATTCTTCATAAGTCCTAGTTACTAAATTATGAATATATCTTTAGGGGTGCAGCTAGTAAAACTGTATTTTCCATTTGCCAGTGATACTTAGTGGCTTTTGTGATCTTTGTTTTGCAGAATATGTTACCTGTTTTTTGGATATGGGCAGGATTTTTGGTGGTTGCAGCAGTTTCACTCAATCCACACAAATTTTCACTGAAGATTCGAAAAAAATACTCATTTCCCATAATCAGGTCTGACACAATACAGTTTGTGCGACGATAGTGGTCAAAAACAGTGTACCATTCCTGTAAAAAGACTGTACTGTTTAGAAAGATGTTATGAGAGGTCAGGCATGGTGCTACTTTTGGTATGGAGAGAATTTTTTTGCTACAAGGAAAAGACAGGCAGACAGGTATTTAACACTAACTTGTGAAATTAATATTATGTTGTTTCCTGTGAAGATCAGCTGATCTATTTTCTTACTTTTATATTCTGGTGGTGTGATAGGCATATGAGTACTTCCATTTTGAGAAAAAAAATTCCCTCAACTCTCTATCATATTTTAGCCATACTCATATCTAGGGAATCCCATGCAAGATGTGTATTCAGAATGTGACTACTTAATGGGGTCTTCCATGAGAAAGAAATTTTCCAGTTTGACAGGCATACATACCTCTCCCAGTATATATTCTGGCATGCCTAGCATCTCACTTCAAGTCTAACTCTTCCTCCCTCCCCCCTCAATTTTTTTGCTGCATTTATGAAAAATATAATTCCAAATAAAAAGTGTAATTCCACCTTCTAAGGAGAGCAGTCTATGCAGTTACCACCTGAGACTGCACAGGCTTGGTCTCTCTTCCATTTTCTACTGAGCATTTAATTTAATCTTTCATCTTTTGGGGGTTTTTTAGATTCTGTTTTTCAATGTTTAATTTCCTCTGAGGTGTCATAGGACACCTTGGACACACAAATGAGTGTCATGAATTCAGTCATTTCCCTCAAGTCTCTGTGTTCCCAGAGCAGATGCTGGTTTAACTCCCTTCAAAGCCACAGACCTAGCCAAGTTCTTACCATTGTTTTTTTGTCAGCTTTCTGAACTGTGTAGCCCAAGATCTGAGCATTGCCATCATCTTGGGGAGGTGTCCACTCCAGGGCTGCATTAAATCCCCAAACATCTACAAGCTTTATATTCTGAGGAGGACCAGGCTTGTCTGCAGAGGAGACATAAGAAAACACCTTAGCTTTTAGAAAATACCATTTCAAGATCCAAGAGTTTTGTCATTTCCCCATACAGGGAAAAAAAATAGAACCTGATAGCAATCTATAACATTCAATAGCAACACACTTCATTTATGTGAAGTTAAAACTGTAAACAAGAAAATTGGGAAATTTTCAAATACCCTTTGAATATTCTTTTGAGAGGCTTGAATCCTATGGAGAAATAGAAAACACACTAGAATTAGTAACATCTTCAAAATGGAATAAGAAGTTTGTGTTGTTTGGATGGATGTGATTAACTCTTTAACTGCAGTTTTATTACTTACTTTGTTACCTCAGTGCAATTTCTTGGTAATTTTTCTACATTGCTATAACAACCAGGGCAATGGGGTATGTGCCTTCCAGTTGAGGAAAGCCACCCATTTGGGAATACATCTTTTCCCTCTTGGCTCAGTGCTTGTTAGGTTGCCCACTAGGTGATTTCTCTGTAATAACTAGAAAAATAACAAACTCTCAAAGAGAAATCTGTGTCCTTTTTAAGATACATGGAAATATAGGGAAAAACAACATAGTATGAAATTATAATAATGTTCTTTTTTCTTTTTGAGGATCATTTGTATTTATATAATGTTATTTAGTCAAATGCTGTAATATTTAGATTAGATTTATTAAATAATATTTCTGTCTTTTTTAATTTAAGGACACCAGTTCACCTTTTTGATGTTAGATTGTTGCACCCAGTTATGGGGCCTGCTGGGGACAGCTGGATAATTGATCTTTTTATTGAGTGAAAAATAGTTCAAGATCATCCTAGACAGCTGAAGGGAAACTGTCTCCCCATTGTGTAAGTAAGCTAAAAAATTAAGAAAATGGATGTAGGTTTGAGATGAGCAAAGAACAGAGGAATGTAATTATGGGTGGCTTGTAATTTAATTCCTTAAAGAAGGATATGCAAACCAGTAGTAAATCAGCCTTTGTTATTAGGGGAACTGTGACTTTCTACATCAAAGCATAATGAGCTAATTCTCTTTTCACTGACAAACTTTGGAATTGAAAACTGCTTTATAATTAGGTTTGACCCCTACTGTCCTCCTTCAAAGTGGTGCCTACTAGAGCACTGCATGGTGTCTGATAAGGGATATGGAATGCATGGCTCTCATTCCATTTATCATCCTCTTTCTGCCTATCTTACAGTAGCATTTCAGAGAAAATCCTGCCATCTTCTGTGTTTCTCAGCAGCCACTAACCAGGCAAAGCCTTCTTACATTTTCTTCTCTGTTTCTGAAGTAGGGAATGTTGTCAAATGAACAATATTGCTTATGGGGATGTGGAAGTGCATTTGTTGTTAACTTGAATCACAACTTAGACGAAAAAAAGCCTAGTTGTTTTGTCAGATATGTATCTTCATTATACAGAAATCAATTAATCTATTCTGATTTAAGAGAAGAATTTTTCATACTACATACCTGTCTGCATATGTGTGAAGAACAACCTTAAAAAAGGCAGAGATGGATAAATTTGCTACATGGGTTTTTATATTCTTGATCTTTGTGGTTCAATGGGATAATGCAATCTGCAAGAATATCAATTCAAAATTTCTTCGTAGAATGGTAGAATATTTCTTTCTCAGTAATAACCAGTACATTTTTAGCTTGTGAAGGATGGGAGAAGTTAAACTTAGTGATGCTTCTGACCCAAATTATTTTTCTCTGTAGGGCACTGTGTCAAAGTGGGGATTTAGATTCTGAGGAAGTATACTGTCTTACCCTCAGCACAAGCTCAGCTGAGGAGTTTTGCAAAATAATGAAATTTATACAATAGAAAGAAGAGATAAAGTGTGAATTATCTTCCAAAGATAAATTATAATTTATATTTTCAAATAATACATAATGAGAAAAAGAATTAATTCCAGTTAAAAAAATGAAGTATAGAACTGAGATTTGCTTTGGTCAATAAAAGTCATGATGAAAGACATAATTTATTGATTCATGTAAAGGGTGAAAGAAGTTGAGGGGACTGTATTCTCCAGAGATTGGAGATATTTTCATTATCTTAGGGCTTTCTAAAAGTCTTTAATAAATACTATATTCCCATAGAAAAAGTGCATATTTTTTGATTTATAGAGTAAATGGCAACAACTGTTTTGGCAATGAGGGAAGGTGATGGCAGTAACAGAGTTGTTTCCTCTTGTTTGGAGCTGACCTGACTCCTCACAGCAGCAGAGCTTTTGGCTACCTGCACTCTTGCCTTACTCCAAAACAAGACAGTAGCTGAAGCCACAAGCATTACTTCCTCATCAAGGAGACTTTTGCCAAGGGAAGTTAGCTGATGAAAAGACACCTCAAAAGATCACTGATTGACTTGTGGTGTGTCTGAAAGCCAGGCTGGCTTTTCAGCCTGCTGCTCTACAGCACCTAGAGCAGCACCACTAGGAGTGTAGAAAGAATGCCTGAATCACCCCTATCTCTGTCATGCCAAGAGATTATAAAATCTGACAAACAAAAAGTGCAGTTTACAGAATTGAGAAAAGGTAGTTCTGATGACAGAATAACAGAATCAAGAATCAGAGTAGATGCCCTGATTGCAGAAGTATCTGCATATGTTACAAGCCCTTTCTCTCACTTGGTCATGAATTAAATGAAATATTTGTGTTCCCATTTGTTTGACCAAACTGCCCAAGAAGTTTTTGCCTGTTCTCCAACTCTTGATGTGATAAGATTAGTTCTTTTATTCAGTAATTCATTTTCTGTATGGTATAACTCTCTGACAATGGTAGATGGATGTGTTTTTGTGACTTTCTACACTACCAAACAATAGGCAGAGGATACTTGGTGCTATGGCCTAAGAGCAATGGCCAGAATCAAGAGTCACTAACCAGTTTTAGAAAGGTAATTTAGAGTGTAGGGTGCACTACTCCCCTTTACCTGAGTCATAGAGTCAGAGAATGGCTTGGCTTGGAAGAGACCTCAAAGGTCTTTCAGTTCTAACCCCCTGCCACAGGCAGAGACACCTTCCAGCAGACCAGATTGCTCAGAGCCCCATCCAGCCTGGCCTTGAACACCACCAGGGATGAGGCATCCACACCTTCTCTGGTCACTCTTGGGATTACTTTGTTTTAGCTGCCATTTACTTATTTTGCTCTTGCAGAACTGCAGTCATTCTCTTGAGCAGAAGCAGCTGCTGGTATTAAGACAAATTTGCTCCAATTTTTCATGTTCTTGTTTGCTGTTGGCACCATTGCATACCCATTCTGCCAACATAATTAATAAAACTTTAAGCGGAGCAAAGTCAGCATTTTTAATTCCAAAACATTAGGAGCTGAGCCAAAACACATATTCTAAAAATGTATTGATACACTGAAAGAAATTTAGGGATAACAGTGTGAAAGTGTGGGGAAAGAAATAAAAACAGTTATGAAGAATGTTAAAAAGAGTGGTGATGAGGAGAAATAGAAAAGCTCTGACTAAACATTAATGAAATCTGAATAGGCAAGATCTCAGAATATCTCCCACATAATCCCAACAGAAATTTATGGAAACTTTGGCAATGCATTCCTTTAAAATGACATTAGAAAAGAGACTGGAAATTATATAATAGAGAATAAGCCCCAGACTAACTAGATGCTCTTAACAGAGTAAAGCATTAAATGTGAATTTTTCAAATTCACAGGACTGTGCCTTCTAATTTTTGGAACTGTAGAGACATATTACAGCAATGATTTTATCTTCCTATCCTTATCTAATGAAAAATAACCCATGTAGGAGTACATCCATTCCAAGATTCATATTTCTTTCCTTGAGTACAATATGGCTATGCCTCAGAACACCAGAACTCTGAAATTCTATCTCTCCCAAAGTGATAGAAAGGAGATTGATGAGGATGATCAAAGATATGGAATGGCATCTGTTTGAAAATAGTCAAAATGAAGAGAGTAAAACTTGAGAAAGTTAACTGAGGTGAGTGGGACTGAAGGCTATAAAACCATGAGTAACATGGAAAAGCTGAATGATTATTCATGTTTTTTTCTGATACAAAACTGTATGGATGTCAAATGAGATTGTCAGGAGACAGACTCAAATCAAAACAAACAGGTATATGTACTCAAAATGAAATTCCTTATAAAAGGATGTTTGGATTCTCAAACTAGACCTGGATTGGATTGGATACAGACCGAATAAAATTAGGCAAGGGAAAGATCATTAAAGATCACTAAAGAACTATGGAACACAAAGAACATCCCTCAGTCTCTGAAGGTCTCTAGGACACAGATAATTTCAAGGTGGGAAAATGTAGCAGTAAAATAAGGTCACATCCTAGCCCTGCTCTGAGCTTTGTCCTACCATCTGCCACCAACCATTGAAAGAGAAGGGATTCTGAAGTAGTTGGATCTTTGGGTTGCCTCAGTCTGGCCATTATTTTGTTTTGCATGATCTGCTTAATTCTGATGTTGTCAGGGTCTTACCTATGATTTGTATTGTTATTGCAACTTTATCAGACATGTTTTCTATCTGAAGAGTGACTTCATATGCTCCTGAGTGATGAAGCTCTGCTTTTCTGATGAAAAGGATTGTGTCCGTGCTGCTGTTCCGAATTCCCACATCTTTGGAGTCTAGAGTTTGACCATCTTTCAGCCAAGTGATTTTGGGTCTTGGTTTGCCCTAAATAGAGAAAAAAAAATTAAGGCTTTAGTATTTCTGTTTTTCTCTTAGTGATCTATAAATCTAGAAAGCTTAATATAATTTACAGAGTTGAGATAGTAAACTCTATAAATACTTCACAATTTCTGCTTTCTTCCAGACAAATATTTGTTATCATCTGTGTGGCTTAGTGGCACCATGCTCTGAGGATGCCATTTAGTTAGAGACTGAAATGATACTGAGAACAAATCCAGAAATACTATATACTTGTGCTGGTCTGGTACTCTTTCCCAGGCATCAGTGAAGCCAACAGGTGATCTGACTTATTCTGATTGTTATTAGCTGAACCCTTACACACCTGACAACTTTATTAGCTCTACTCCCCTTCTTCTCCCTTTCTTAAAACGTTTGATGCTCTGTCCCCAGGCATTTTTAAGGTCTTTTGAAAAATTATTGTCATCTTGCAGTCTTGGGATATGAAATTTACTGTATAATTCTTTCTGCACTGCAAAATTGTTTTGGTGACTGTCACCCTGAGCGTTCAGTGTTGCTACACCCATGGAAGATGGCATTGTGGAATCAGTGAGATATCAGTGGTGTGCACCACTCTCATCCAGCCATTTCCAGGAATAATGGTAAGTACTATTTAGTTCTTCAAAAGTTATTGCAGTGCTACTTCCACAGTACAACTCCAAACAAGGAGTCCCAAGAAAACAGAAAATGGCCATAACATATTTATTAAGTGTATTAATAGTTAATCCAACAGAAAAGAACTCAGTGGGTGTTTTTAAGTTTCTGCCAGATCACCAAAGTGAAACAATGCAGCACAGGCCTGCACTAGCTCAAATGGGTGGGAAGGGAAAGTGGGACCTTGCAAGGCAGCAGTCAGCTCTGCTCAGGCTGCCCTGGAGCTGCAGCCTAAGGCACAGAAACTGGGACACTCTGCCTCCAGCAAACAGCAGAGAAAGCAGCTCTGGAAGGTTCCTCAATCCCTTGGGTGTCTGGAACATAAGACTGTATCTCTTCCCTTAGCCTACAGAGGGAGATTAACCCTCAGACTCTTGGTTTTGGTGCCTAAAGGTAGACAGAATAATAATGAATCTTTGTGCATTGCTATGCCTTTTTTCAGGTTTGTCTGGTATTTGCTCTGAAGGTCTGTGTACCATCATTATTTTTTTCAGTGGTATTAGGAAAAAAACTTCACCTTTTATAAGAGTCAGGCCAAGATCTGTCCACAATTATACTTAAAGGATGTTTAAAGCTGTTAGAAATTGCTATTCATTCATTGATGCTCTTTTCTCTAACTCAGATGTATTTTAGCTTATTTTACATCAAGGCTCATGTACACCTTGAATGAGCAATGTTTTTTGATCTTCCATTTTCTCTCTCTGGTAAATTATGTTCTTACAGCTTTCTGCCAAGGAGCATAGTTAAGAGCACCTCAGGCCTGCAGCACTGAAATAATAGATACAAGAGAGTTTTGTCCTGTTCTAGTGTACCTCTACCCTTGTCTCATTTCATAGAACCCTCACAAAAACCTGTTAGAGCAAGAAATGGCTTCCTCTCTTCAGCTGGAATGTATAGTAGAAATTCTGGAACAAGTGAAAGGATTTGGGTTGTTTTGTGTTTTATTTTCCATATCTGTGTCTTATTATTGGTGAACATGCCAGGAATTGGCTCTATTTTACTTCCCACATATGCCTGTAGTTTAAAGTGATGTGAAGATTCTCCTTGAAAATTTTGACTAGGGAATGTTTTCTAAATAAAAATAATCTGCCTAAATAGTATAGTTCTACGGGCATTTATTTAAATTTCTACTTTGTCAAGACAAGTACTTGGCAGTTTCTCAGACTGATTACAGGATTGTTGCTGCTGGTGTTCTAGTGTGGTTGATCAGATATTTTCACTCACAGCTCCTCCCTTTTTGAGGTGCTGTGAGAGCCAGTGAAAGCTTGCAAGTGTTCAAAGTGTTGGTTTTCATATACTCTTATATTTATAGACTGTGAAAAGCATAAACAGATAGAAAGCATGTTCCTAATACATATGTCAGAGGATTGGATTTCTGCAATGTGTAATAGATCATCTGAGAGAGAACAGTGAGTGACAGAGTGGCTAAATAGCACCAGAGAAACTCAGGGAGTTCACAGCCAGGGAAGAATGAATTTAAATGCTCTTAGATATTTATGTTCACACATATATGATGGACAAAAAGACTGCTCAGTACTACTGTGAATTTTATCCACTAGAGCACATAGTACCCCTCCAGTCACATGCCACATAGTTAATTTTGAAGCAAGAATGTGTTGATTATCTTCCTTTCACCAGAATGTTCCACCTGCTTAATGCACTAAACAGAAAAAAAGTTTAGTAACAATGTTTTACTTTCTTTTTGGGACATTTTGATCTAAAGATTTAAATAGATCTGCCAGTAGCATTAAACCCGGGATACCTTGACAATGTATTTCACAGAATTTTACTGTAGTAAAATTCACTAAAACTGTAGTGACCACAGAGGTCACTGGAAAGGTTGCACAGAGACGGTAAATAGTAGAAGACACTGACTTCCACTTTCACTAGATACTGTATTTACTTAGAGTCTTCTTCTGCAATAGAAATGGCCAGTGACTTAAAATTTTTCAAAATGTAAAGGGAAAAGTTATTTTTTATTTGCTTTTCTTGAAAGGTCATCAGTATTAAATATTCTAAACAGCTATAGCCACAATTCTTAATACTGTGAAAGCTGTAATTCGACACTATGACAAATTTAATTCACTCAAAAAAAGTACTTCTTGAATTAAAGTATTCTGGCTTTGTTCTCAGAGGAAAATCTGGTGTTGATGGATAGATTTTAGCATTTTTTGTTAGCCTTACCCTTTAGGAGACAAGAGCTTATACCAGCACATGATTTGTCAGTCAGCTACTCAAATAACTTTTCAATCAGTTGGTTCAATTTGGCCAAATTTGACAGAGCACTCGAAATCTCTAAGATTAGCTCAGTGCAGTTCTCTGAAAAATCCATGACAGGGCAAAATGCCAAAACCTCAGTGAGTGTCCTCACTGAGGAAAATTCAGGGAAAGCTCGGTCTTTCAACTATTTTGTTTGGCAACAGCAGAATGATGAGGCAGGATTAAGTGAAGCTCTGGATTAGTTGCCACATGCACTTGCCCTGGCCAGGGAGCTGAGGACATGTCAGTTAGGGGAGGAGGGCAAAGCTCTGGGAATATTGCAGTGGGGCTGCTCTCAGCAGAGGAGGTGGCTGGATGTGCTGGGAAGGGGGTGATATGGGGGTGTCATGGTTTAGCACCTCCCTTCCTGGCAGAGTCTTGTGGGCAGCAGAAAAGGCCTTGACTCTGTGTATGCACTGCTCTCAGCAATAGCTAAAAAGCCCCGAAATTATCAATACTCTTTCCAGAACTAATTCAAAACATGACCCCACTGTAGCTTCCATGGAGAAAATTAACTCTGCCCAGTCAAAACTAGCACACGGGGACACAAGACACAAATCTCTAAAATGTTAAACTTTATTCCCCTGCTTATGGGACAGCTCGTCAAATTTGTGCAATTTTTCTTCCACTTGGATATCAAAGCAGGAAAAATATCTGTTTATTTTAGGGTATTTTTAAAAATAATTACATAACTCAGAAATAGCAGATGTACAGATCTTGAATTTTGTGTGCAGCTAGACATCAGTAAAAAAGTAGTTTTAACAATTTTGGAGATGAGAAATGTGGAAGGAAAAAATGCCTTATGATTATGCTGAAATAATTCAAGCATGCAATTCAAGAAAGTTATCCATTCATGGGTGTGCAATTGTGTACTAATCAGATATATCTCTGTGAAAAAAAGCAACTTTTTTTGTGACCCAGTAACCATAGTGCAAAAAGACTTGTACCTTTAAGTTTACATAGATTTTGCTCTAATATTTTTTTTTTCCCTGCTGGTGCTGCTCAAACAAAAGAATACAGGTGATGTGTGCATATTTGTCTCTCCTGTGGAAAAAATGTTTTGCATATCTCCAGCATCTTTTATATGAGAATTTCAAAGCTCTTCACTAATAGCAGGATTACATTTCTATAAATGTCAATCCTGGACTGTAGAGAAATTTCAATGTCTTGAAATTTTAACTGAAGACTTGATTAAGTGATATATCTGTTATTACTGAGGATATCTGTGTCAGAGCCGTAGTCTGTAGTTTACAATTTCTTTTGCTATTTCTCCCTTAGAAAACCATTTCCTTACACACATGAATTCTTGTACTCTATTGTTATTATAGTCTTGCATCTGAAAAAAGTCATGTGGGGTTTTAGAAACAGTCAGATAGTTGTCTGTACAGCTCTAGAAAAGGCCAAAATGAGGTAACTGGTCAGGTCAGTCTTTGTGTATATTTTAGCAATTTTGTGCATGCCTTAGTGGAGGGTAGTCACATACATGCACCCTTGATAATCCTCATTATGCTCTTTTATAACTTCAGCTCATGCACAGTAATGCCCAAGCAGGTCTTTGTACACACGCTCAGGTTCTGCATCCCAGGGCCAACTGGGGTCTTCTGTTTGTGTGCAAACTCTGAGTTTTGCTTTCAGAAATTAACATACACACTTTTGCAAAGAAGTTGTCCAGTGACATCACATGCCTTGGTTCCAGAAGGGTAATTAGTTGGATTCTTACACTCTTGTCTATTTCTCTCTAAAGTGCCTCCTGTTCTCACTAAGCAGGAATGGGTTTGCACTTACTTACACCACTTTTTTTTTCTTCCCCGAAAAGTGGGATTAAGGAGGAAACTCTGACTGTAAAAAAAAAATATGACTGAAAAAAAGAGTGATTCCCTCCCCTTCTCAAATTTTCAAGAGGGTTTAATGAATCATCAGCCATACTTATGTAATTCTGCTTAAGCAGTGAAGCAATGGGAACTTTATCAGGGAAACTAGGTAAGTAATCATAAATAACCATGACAAAATAGAAGCTGATACATACCTGAAAAGGGATCACAATATTGATTGTCTCACCCACTTTCTTCACCAGAGTCTGTCTGAGGTGGCGTGGCAGCCAGAATTTGGGGCGCTCTGCAGTTAAGCATTAGTACACTAAATACAAAACTTTTGATAATATGCAACATTATTTATAGCAAAAATCAGGCAATGCATAGTTTTAAGCATAAGAAAATTGTTTATATAACTGTTGTATAAACACTGTTTACACTTTTAGGGACTAGCTCAGTCTCTCAGTAGTTTCAAATGTATTTGTCTACTGGATAAAAAGTTAATATTAAGTCTCAGATATGTATTTACATCTGAGCGTGTTTTCAGTGACAATAGCATTATGAAAATGTGGCACATCTGAAATGCCAAATTTGGGTGACTTCTGTTGGATGTGGGTCTTCTATATGGACTTTGTTTCTTTGGAGAAATTGTTCAGTTCATTAGAAAGGATGGGACAAGGGATGTATTGGAGTAAAGGAGTGATTATAGATTATGATTCTCTATTGCTATATTGATACTTCAGCACTTTGTAAATTGCCACTGGGAGGTATTTATGGACATACTCAAAAAGCACAGCAACTGATGGATTCCTTTATCTTGCTACAGTCATTCAGTTACAGTTCTTTCTTTGAGATGGATGTAGATACTCTTCGTAGCATCTTACTTTTCACTAACAAAAAAGGACCTTACTACATGTTTTTTTCATCTAGTCTCTGCTTTCCTCTGCCTCACTGGAAAGCTTTCTAGGCTGTCCTTTTATCCTTAGTCTTTTCCCTGTCCTTTACAGGAAGTATTTCTTAACATACAGTTGGAGTATCTGTCATGACCATTTGGTATTGAGGTGCATTAAAACTTTGTTTTATTTACATTGGCTCAATTTACTGCCAGTGAGACTCTGGCAGACACTTTGTGTGAGCCAAGCTGGAGGAATCCACTATTAGCAGCTCTTGATGTCTTTTGGACTCCAGTCAAATGAATTTTAATCTACTGCTGTTGGGTGATTCCCAGGGTGGTAATTAATAACCTGCGACAGTGAAATAAATAGATCTCTTGCCATAGCCAACACAGTCATTTTGCAGTAATATAGCAGCTTCTCAAGCAGAGATGTAAATATTAAATAAAGGTTTCTTAAATGCTGACAGTGTCATTGCAAGGTGAAATGTCATATTTTGAAAGAACTAGAATTTTATTTTAAGAGCTATGCTTTACAAATATAAGACCTGGGTGCTGTACAGATGTTCTCAGAGTCAGAAGACACTGGGCCCCTAATCAAAGTGGAAGAGCAGTTTGTGTGTTATCCTCAGATAAAGGCAGAATTTTGGCCAGAGGAAATAAAGGAATAAGATTTATTCAGTATAGATACTCACGCAGGATCTCTTGAACAGTAACAGGCTCTTTTATTGTTGCTGCTCCACTCTCTCCAGCCAGGTTTACAGCCTTGATACGGAAATAAAGTTTGTCCCCCGTGACCAGATCTTTAATCAGTGCAGATGTGCGCTCAGTTAGGCCAGGAAGAGCAGGAATCCATTCTGTAGCTACAAGTACAGTATTTGCATATTGCAATAATACATTGTTTTTCCAAACTGATGCCTTGTTTGCAATTGAAAGTAAGTTTCTATTAGGGTAAAAGGAACTCAAGTTACAGCACCACACTCAAAAGGGAATAAAATAAGGTGGAAGAAGAACTCTGGATCAAGGAGATGTGTTTACACGTGGAGTTAAGCAATCTCTACACTTTGTTAATCAAAATAGCTAAGGATAAGGGAATCATCTTTGGGTAGTTCCTTTGGCATTTTGTTTTGTAGAGCTTAGAGCTGTGGGACTTCTTGGCATTTATTTTACTACATGGGAAGGGGGAGAATTTTGGAAGTAGCTTTAGCAAGAAAGTGAAGCCTTAATTTAATTTTTTTTCTTGGAGTAAATATACCTTCTGTGGCTGTCCAAACAGATCAGTGAGAGCCACATATGCTGAAAACAATAATAGAGCACATAACTGTTGGAATTAATTGTTTAATTCTCAATTGACAGAGTAGAACAGAATTCTTAGTGCTTCCTTATTAGAAAGCACAGAAATATGACTGATAAAATCATTCTGCTATGACAATGACATAGAGATTCTGGTAATTCTATAGTGATGTCTCATTAAAGACTATAAATTATTTCTGCATAAATTATGCCCTAAATCCCCTAGTTTAGATTATTTGGCTGTTGAGCCTACTGTCAGGGAAAAATGTCAATATTAAAGTGGCTTTAAATTTGTTGTTTGACTTCTATGACATAAGTATTATGTTGTAGCATCACAGAACATTGAATTTTGAAGATATGGTGCTGTTACACTCTGTATTACCAATACAAGTATTAAATGAGGTAAGACAATAGTTACTTTAAAGTTTGACTGGTGTTGTCACAACCATGCTATTTCATTTGTTTTAAGGAAAATGCAGCTCATGAATGATACGGAAGTATAGTAGTGACTATAGAACAGCAATGATATTTTTGTATTACTTATGTTTATTAAAGCTTATGATGATTGTGAAGGTGACATTATGGATGTGACTTCCATGGGTTTACAGCCACATCGTCGTGAGTATGGTGATGGTTGGCAAGGATGGTAGACATAGATTAGAGATAAAATTTGATCATGCTGAACATGATTAGGTTGTTGGGAGTGTACTGAGGTGAAGTTATTGCAGTTGTAGCATTTTTTAAATGCTCTGTTGCTGCTGCCTAGTACTCATGCTTACTTACATCCATCTTTGCAGTATTCCACCATGTAACCATCTAATCCCCCGGCTCCAATCCGCTCAGGGGGCCTCCACTTCAAGGAAACAGTGCTGTCAGAAACATCTTCCACTGTAAAATGGGTTGGTTCACTTGGAGGAGCTGTAAGGAAATATAGACAAGTAGATTCTGAGAAATAGCAATACAACTATGAGAATTCAAAGGCTATACAAGGAGTGATTAACCATGTACCGCTGTCTATATTAATAAAATAAATCTACCTGAAGCTCAGTTGTAAAGTGTAACACCTATTACATCATTTAATAAAAGCACAGCAAAAGATTCCTATAATAGGAAGGGGAATAAGAGGTTAAGATAGTAGTTCCTATTCACAGATGCTCCCTTATGAGAAAAGCCACTGGAAAAAGAAGACTTGTAGAAGGGAGTCAAATTGTCATCCTAAGTCTGCAGAGAAATTTAGAAATGAAAATATGTACCTTTTATATTCTGTACTTACACCCTGATTGTAACTGGACAAAATTCACATGGTCAGAGGACCAAATTGACAGTGGCTAAATTTCACTTCACTCACAGTGAAGAAAATGACCGAAAGTTATGACTACATGTTTGCAGAAACACTGCTTCTGATTTGTGCATTTGTAACAGAGACATACTTGAGAAAAAACATTTTGGGGATGAAAAATTTTGATGCAGATACAGCTTTTTAATATCTCTTCAGAACAGGTGTGTCATGGCTTTTTATAAGCCACCGTTCAGAAAGACTACTAGCTAAATTCAGTCTTCTGCAGCATGACTATTATCTACTAATTTAAAAATAATCAAGAAAAGCCCTTACTAGAGTATCCAAAGTACACATAAATGTTACTGTGAAATAATTGATACCAAAAAGCAAACAGAAAACAACTTTTTCAAAATAACATTTAGGGTAGAGGACTAATATTTAGTATACATACCATAAATGCAATCGTGTTAATGAAAGGTATGTTTGGCATAACCTGTGTATATGTGTGTTATAAACTGAACATCTACTGAATATATATAATAGATTTTACAAGGTAAGTTAAATATAGGTTCACAAATTGTGGAACTAATTGAAATCAGTCTTAGTTCCCAAAGTTGTTGAAAAAAAAACCAACAAAAAATATCACCTAATTTCATTTCTGTAACTGTCAAAAGTTTTCATATTCATGTGGTAGCAAGGACAGCACACAGGAGGCAAATGCAATTGGGAGCATACACAACCACACAGTACACGATCAAAACCCCAAACCTCTTCTCTGAAGAAGTAAGTGTGAACTTTATCCTTAATCAAGTAAAACTCTGCCTATCCCATGAAAACTTTGGACCTTTTTTTTCAGTAGCTCCACTCGATGGTTCTTGTTTGACCTCTTTTGTTGCGGACCAGCCGTTGTCTTTTTGAAATCCAGAATTAAGAGACTCTTCTTGCAGTTCAGCCTTCCCTTCTGACTCCTTCACTGCATCATCTGCTTTTACATTATCTCCGTCAGCAGGCTGTTCCCCTTCGCTGTTATTTGTAGATTTAGAAACTCTAGTCATTTTAATCTCCAGCTATTTGTGTTTTTGTGGATCTTCTCCCTAAAAGTCTTAGCAGGCAGGCTCCCCGAGGACTCCTTTGGTTTGTTCCTTGCTCAGGGACTGCAGGAGACACTGTGCTGCTGTGTTGGGAAGGATTATTTATAGAAAATCATTCCTCAAATATTTTCTTAATCATCTATCCTTTTAGCTCTGGAGAGGGCCGGGATTAAGGGAGCACTGGACGGGATACTGTGATATTTGCACCCATAAGGGAATGGGAGAAGCTGAGAGGGACAGGGAAATATGTCAATTAGTTCTCCTCCTTTCCAGATCCAGCTTGACTCTCACACTTCTAATTATAACAACTAAAAATTCATCAGCAATTTCATGAAACTGGAACCTCTGTGCTCTTCAGGAAGGGGAATGAGAGATAGAGAAGAGGAACATTACAAAGGAAAAGGTTGATTAAATATAGAATATTGAGATGGTTGATAGCCTCTTTCCTGACACATTCCTTTTATCTGTAAGAACGGTTGAAGAGAAGAGGTCAAAATTGTCCTGTCTTGGTTTTATCCTAGAAATACCATGGAGTTTCAAAACTCACCAATTGGCATGAAGGGCTGTGAGGCAGGGCTTGGCCGGGACATGCCAACAGAATTCACAGCATAAATCCGCATCTCATAAACTACTCCTTCAATCATCCTCTTGGCTTCGTAGGTTAGCTCTTTTAAAAGGTCAAAGTTCAGTCTCATCCATCGATAGCTCTTCTTCTTCTTTCTCTCTAATATATAGCCTGGAAAGGACAGCTGTTATGTTGTAAAAGAACTGGAAATTGTTATCTCAAATGCAGGAAAAAAGAAAATCCTTTTAAGTGAAGGAGAAATTTCCTTGAAATGTCTAAGATGTGGTATAGAGTTAAAAATTAATTTCTTTCTTTTATTCTGCTTCAATTCACTAATCTTGACTAACAGCCTAAATCCCCCACAAAGAATTAATTGGATGAACAGTTCAAAAATTCCTTTTTTTTTTTTTTAATTAATGTTTTATCAAAGAACTGATGCTAGATCTTTGTGTTCTTTGCAAAGTGGTGGAAATGCAGAGTGCTTCCCAGATCTCAGCTTGCTTCAGCCCTACAGTGAGTGAGATATGGCCACTCACCATTTTTCTTGCTCTGATTTCCTTGGGAAGGAAAGTGACCCTGTATGGTAACAGAGAACAAAGAGAGCCGGGTGCACTGCAGAGCAAATCTGCAGTGCAGCTTAAGGTGTCATCTGTATGCCTGGAATCCATGTCTTAGCACTTCTCCACCCAGAACATCCTTAGCCTTTCCAACACTACCATGCTGTTTTCCAGAATGAGTAAGTGAGGCTGGATTATCAGTATAAAAGATAAACTTCTCATTTCCCAAAACTGGGAATGGAATATGTGATTCCTGATGCTTAATATGGAGGATAGTTGTATATCACACTGGAAATATACATGTCAGATATTTTCCAGTTGACCTGCTGCAAAGGACTACTGAACTGTTTCTTTCCATTTAACTGTATTAAATTTCTGCTGCTTCTGTGTGTTGCAGATAGTGTGACTGGATGTGATCCACATAGGCTTCTTTTAAACAAACTTTGCTGTGAAAGCTATTCATCTTTTAACTACAGAATGAATAATCAGAGAACAGTCCTGTACACATGCCATACATTTGAGTGTATTGTGTAGGTGTGTTCCTACCCACAGACTGCAGAGGTCTGTACAGATGTCTGTAACAGGGGTCAGCTACAATAGTGTAAGTCCATAGCAAGGACTCATAACTGAGCCATGCAAGGGAGTGATTCAGTCACTGCTGCTCACCAAGATCATGGCTATCAAACTTGCAAAAGTCCCTTTGGTATACCTGGGAAGTATGATTCACACTTTAGGTGTCTCCAGGGATGAGGAGAACGACAGGCACATTTGATTTGCTGGCATGCTGTGGGCACAGACACCATGCAGCCTTTCCTGTCAATGCTGAAATGCAAGATGATCATGGGAGTCTACAGAATGTTCTGGGAAAAGAACAGTGGAAGTATGTTTAAGCTGACAGGTTGTATCATCGCTTTAAATGCATAAAGATGTATTCCTGGCATGCTTGCATTCAGTAGCTTACAGAGTTAAATTCTGTAAGCAAAGAACCTATGGTTCCTTTGGTATGTCCCTGTTTTTTTCACTCTTCAGCAGGGTCTGTGAGACTGAGAGAAGTTTCATCAACACTGTTTCTGGGATTTTTTGCTGTTATAGGTAATCAGTGTTAACCACATAAGTGTCAAAATGAAGATGTTTGCAATCAAAAAAAAACCAGGCAGAAAGGAGGAAAAATGACAATTCTGGTAATATTTGTGACATTTGGTAAAGCAGATTATTTCCCCAAATGCGTGAGAGTTAAAGATACTGTTTTAGTAATACAAAAAGCACACAAAACCCCAGGAAAGGTGAAGTGAAGATGGGGTGTGAATTTCTTTTTTATATCTGTTGGATATAGCTAATAAAGACTGTATCTGACTGCCTACAATGCCATCTGTAACAATATGAAGACAGATGAGAATGAATATGCCTTTCCCCCCTGCCTTCTTAACTCACTTTTAAAGCTCTGTTTGAATGGGTAGTGCTGCATCTTGGCTTTTCCTCTCCCCCTGCTGCAGGTGTTTTATTGGAGCTCCACCAGTAGTGCAGCCCTGTGCTACCTGAAGAAACCTGCTCAGGAAGTGTGAAGGGTCTTTACTGGAACATTAACAAAATCCTTCCTTTGACAGTGAAAACAAAGCAAAGAACTTTTCAAAATATGTGCCCTGAAAACCCAACAAAACAGAATCATGGGCTTTGTATAGTCAGTGAGGTGGGGGTTGCCTGTGGTAATGACACAACTACTGGTAAATATCTTTGCACATCATATTTTAAACTGCTGACTTCTTGCTTGCTTCCTGTCAGAATAGATGGAAGCGCAAAGCACTGGCCCAGCAGTACCTTGTTTATTCCTGCACAGGTAAATTATTTGATTTAAACCAGACAGATCTTGTGGAAATGAATGAAGTCCAGACATCCAAAAGCAAATATAAACTCCTCTCTTCTAGATACTATTCAGGGGATTAAAAGAATTTTAGACATTTCTAGCTCTGGCATCCCCATAGGAGTCCATATAGCTTTCAATGTATTTTTTTTCAAAGAAGCTCAAGCTCCAGAGATCTTTATTAAACAAATGGCTAGATATGGACTCCAGAGGAATTTTTTCTCCTAAAATTGGTCAAGACCCTGCATTATTTTCTTTATCTTCTGAGGATGACAGAGATTTCTATCTAAAACTCACCATGCTCTGTGCAGCAGAACTTAAAATGGTGTCAGTGAAAATTTTGATTGTGCCTGCTCATTTCCTGCATCACATAACTTTGCACTCTAGTTTTTAGTACAGATTTTAAAGTTACTAAAATGATTGAAACTGTGTTATGACCCATTGTTTTCTATGAAGTATAATTATTAGTAGTTTTCCACTATTAAACATATTTTGCATGAGTGCCTGAGATTGCAGATATCTGGAGTTGATGACTGAGGTGGCCACAGATCTGTTTTGATATTCCTAGGTAAGCACAAAGACCTGCATACGGACTTAAAATTTCACTCTTGAATGTGAATAGTTCGCTTTAGCTATTTTTCATTTCACCTTTTCGTGTTTTGGTAACTTGTTTGCTGAAATACTTCTCCGACTCAAATCACACAGGCAGGGGGCACTCTCTCCTCAAATATGGAGAGCCAGAACCTGGGCCAGATTGAAGGTTCAGTGCATCAGAGCAGCTCCTACCTGAGGGTCAGCCTTCCTTATGTCTGAACAGAGAGTCCTGTGCCATTTCAAAGGAGCAGCAAAAAAATATCTGCCAAGCTGCGGGGGACTTCATGTTTTTGGATTCTTACCAAGTACTGGTTGCCCACCATCATATTTAGGGGGTTGCCACTGCACAGTACAGTAATCTTCTCCAATGTTGCTGATTGTGGGAGCTTCTGGAGGGTCAGGAACATCTGAAGAGAGTGTGAGAATGAATGAGAGTTTTTAGTGTTTCAATTTCTTTATGCAAGTAAATTAAATATTTTTAACACTTTTTTTTTCTGTGTGGTATTGGTGTAGTGGTGCCCCCCAGGAATCAGTGCTGGGCCCAGTTGTGTTTAATATCTTTATTGATGATCTGGATGAGGGTATTGAATCTATCATTAGCATATTCATGGATGACACCAAACTGGGTCAGCGTGTCAATTTGCTGGAGCAGCAGAGGGACCAGGACAGGCTGGATCATGGGCCAAGACCAATGGCATAAGGTTCAACAAATCAAGTTCTGGGTGCTGCACTTTGGCCACAATAACCTCCTCCAGCACTACAGGCTGCAGGAAGAGTGGCTGGAAAGTGGTCCAGTGGAAAAGGAGCTGGGGGTGCTGGTCAACAGCAGCTGAACATTGGCCAAGAGGGCCAATGGCATCCTGGCCTGTATCAGCAATAGTGTGGCCAGCAGGACCAGGACAGGGATTGTCCCCCTGTACTTGGTGTCCTGGTGAGGCCACACCTCGAGTGCTGTGCCCAGTTCAAGAAGGACACTGAGGTGCTGGAGCACATCCAGAGAAGGGCAGTGGAGCTGGGGAAGGCTCTGGAGCACAAGTGCTGTGAGGAGCAGCTGAGGGAGCTGGGGGTGTTTAGTCTGAGGAAAAGCAGGCTCAGGGGTGACCTTATCACCCTCTCCAAATGCCTGAAAGGAGGCTGCAGCCAGGTGGTTTTGGCCTCTTCTCCCAGGCAACCAGCAACAGGATGAGAGGACGCAGGCTTCAGCTGCACCAGGGGAGCTTTAGCTTAGACATCAGAAAGAAATTCTTCACAGAAAGGGTGATTAGATTTTGGAATGGGCTGCCCAGGGAATCACCACCCCTGGAGGTGTTTATGTAGAGACTAAATGTGGCAGGCAGTGCCTGCTCTAGTTGATTTATTATGTGATTCCGTGAGACAGTTTTGTCAGATAGCAACAATAGGTACAACCAGAATGTATGAACTTAATCTAAAGGGAATCCTGCTCTTTGATGCTTCTTTGTTAGGTTGGTTTCCTTTAAATATCACTGATTATTCAGCTCCCTTTTTCTTCCCAGACATAATAAAATTTTTGTAAAAATGTAAGCTAATTCTGTTCTATAAGATGAGGCTTGCTCCATGGTTTGCTATTTTCTCTAGAATAAATTCTATAAAATACGACTGCATGTCTCACATATTATGTCACTTTGGAGATATTAATAGTAAATACCCTGATTTAATATTTAAAAAAGATGGAAGAAAACTTAGTATTTACCAAGCAATTCTAAATTTTAATACTGTAGGTGAAAGTAATTTTCTTTTATAATTTCTGATTTGCTTATAATTTGTCCTTTTGTTATGTGTGCCAGGGTATCAGCAAATTAAATATTATGAAAAATTCATAAAACTTACTGACTCAAAATCATATCCCTCCCAGGTCTTTTGTGACTCATTTAAGAGTCTGTCAATCTATTCATCTTCTATCAGATACATTATGTTTATTCTGTTAACCATTTACTGCTTATAGAATGAAGTAATCTCTGTTTAAAAACATAACCCACGACAAAATGACTAGAAACTTATCTCTGACAAGCATGAAGTATGTACTTCAGAATGGAATGTCATCCATAAAATGATAGAATCACCTGAAACAGGAAATACATGGATTACTAGTGGGAGTTGTTCTTTTAACTTTCCACCTCTGAAAATATACTTCTGCCAAATTTATGATTGATAATGTTCCTCTCTTTATGATCCTTTCCCATTTTTCTAAACCTAAAGTCAGAACTTGTAGCAGAGAGACTTTTAGAGAAGGGTGAGTTTCAGCAGACTCAAGATCCTTTAATGCTCTGATTGTTTCTTTCCTTCACTTACCAATAACTTTGACTGTGATATCAGCCTTATCTTCTCCAACTGGATTCTTAAGTATAACTCTGTAAACTCCCTCATCTTCTTTTTCTGCCCCTTCAATGATGAAGACACAATGGTCTTCATGCATCTCCACACGGACTCTGCCTTCAGATTCAAACAGGAGCTGTGGGCAGTGAAAGTGACAGATAAAATCATTGCAAGTTGTGCCAGGGACAGCCTGATGAATCTGTGTGTAAGCTGGTGAAAAATTACTAATTATTGAATATTATAGTAATTATTCAAAAGCTGTAAAATTTTTAAATTCTTTTTGTATGTAGAAGAGAGAAAATACAGACTGGTAGGCTCACATAAGTAACATTTGGGAAAATTGGTTCTGAAAGTCTGCAGGTTGTTGAGATTCACCACTAGTTACACAAACTCAGTTATGTTTCAAAGAAGTTACTAGCTACTTCCAGAAATTCCTACTTGGGGTAGCTGCTAGCATCACTGTGAAGAGTTTCATGGATAAGAGTTGGTTACTGTATAAATTCAAATAAGATTCTTGTAACTGTTAATGGCATCAGTATGATTTCTGCCACTCAATAATGTCATATGGGGAAACTTTCTCCTTTTTGCTAAAATCTAAACAAAATGACCGCAGTTTAGTTGTACGTATGTAATACACTCCTTTCTTCCTTATGTGCCTATGGATCTTTAGATTTAGAACAGGAACCATTGTAAAGAATACATGTCCAAATAGTGATTAGTGCAGCAGGATTCTAACCCTGAGAATGGTTTATTGTTATATAATAAACGTAAAATATTTTTTACTCTATCAAGAGAGAAGTAATTTATGTGAAAAATGAAAGTTGCTGCAAAGTGGGTCCAGCTTCACTTCTTAATAGTCCATTCACTCTCTTGACCCATTGCCATCTTTCCATGTGTCCTGTAAGATTTTGTTCTAGTTATTATTGAAGCTTGCCGGTTACTGAGGGGAAAACCCCCCCCAAATAAATCTAAAAGGGTTTTCAAATAACTGCTTTGATTCCTTGTAACCCAGTCACCATATGATGGTGATTAGAAAGACTTTCTCAATCAGGTTCTTACTCTAAAATTGCTCACCAGATCTCTTGTGCTCAGCAGGTGTCTGGTAATTACCACTGTGAGGCAGGATAGTGGGCCTGATGTGCTGTTCGAGTCAGTCATTTTTAGTATCTACCGACTTAAATTTTATTTCCTTTTGAGTATGACCTTTTATCTGGAAAACACTAAGAACACCTGTGTGATTGCATAAATAATAAGGAACTTACCTTATTATCAGTATTTAAATCACTGCTGTTTTCTGAGGGAGTCATGGAATCGTCATTGTTTCGAACTAGGTCGTTTCTCTAGATAAGCAAAGAAACCACAGAAAGTCAGCTAAGGCTGAGCAGAGCAGTAAAGCTGTTTCTGCAAGACAGGGAAAAGTTTGTTAGGAGGGTTGAATATGGAGGTGTGAGAAAAGCAAAATGAGGCAGCAAGCAGACCTGGAAAGGAAATCTACCAAAACCAAAGTAAAAAGCAGAAAAAGAAGTATCAGAATGGAGTGAATTAAGGGAAGGATAAATCAGCAAACTCAAGAGTTGCAGCTTAGCAAAGGAAGAATAATGACATTCCTGCAGTATTTATGTAACTGGTTGTGTCCTCTGGTACTAGTTACTCATATATGTGTAAGTACAAAAATAAGGATTACTTCTCTCTGTCACAACGGGATAGTAAATTGATGTAAGTATTTTAACACTCAGAAATACAATCAGGTCTGTAACACTCATCAAACAACATCTTTTGAGGCTGTGCTACTCTTTGTTTAGAATTTCATTAATAAGTATATTTTATACAACCTTCAATCAAGACTGGCTGCTTTTCCCCATATGTTGAGACCTTACACCTCAGAAGTAATGTTGTATAGAGGTTGCCTGATACCCAATCGTATTTTATCAGAGAAACTTCTCTATAGAATAGTCAATTTCTTGGCTTTTTAAAAATTTGTTTCCATACTAATTCTGCATTGAAGAAAAAAAGTTCTGAGTGCTATTAGATATGGTAACCTGGACAAGAATGTGGCATAATCACGAAGAAATAGGAGATTGGGGGAATTAACATAATTGGCAATATTATTTTTTCTGTATCTACACATATGGAAGTGTAATGATGCTGTAGAATGTTATGCAAAATATTTCTGTTTGTGCTAGTTATAGCTCAAAAGCCCACAGATGGTGAGGGGTGGGGATATTTTGAGATACCCAGAAAGGAAACTCACTTAACATTTTAAGTCTAGCTTCTAAATTTTTTCTTTGATGTTTTGTAATTGCTTTGATAAGGTAAATAGCAAGACTCCTCTATTTTTATTATATGAAATTCAGTTTTGTGCCACTAGTCTGCTAAGACGACATTTTCTTCACGAATGATAGAATCCCTGATAAAGGCTAAAAAAAGAAGCTGCCACCTTCAGAAAATGTTCGTTCTATCAGGTGAAGGTGATGGGGATGACTCATTAGTTATTTATTTTTCTTGGAGGTAGGAAGAGAATAAATGTGTATTGTACCCTTCTATCTGCATCTACATATGTCTACTTATATATATAGTCAGCCCCTTCTTTTGGACTAAAAAACCAGGGAACAGTTCATAAAAATGAACAGTTCAAGATGAACCACAAAACCAGCTATGTCCCAGGCAACTGCAGTCCAAGTATTAAATTTTTTTTCTTGTGGTTTAAAAACATGAAATTGAAAGGGAGATGGAAATACTTGTAAATAACTGCAAACCAAAGTAATATTTGAGAAGCAAAAATAAATTTGCTGTTGTGACTTGCCTCAGTCACTGTGTCAGGTGGCACATTACCTTGTTTACTTTCTGCCAGATGACAGTGGGTGTCGGATCTCCTGATACAGGAACATCCAATCTCAGTTTGTTCCCAGCCACCACGACAATAGTGTCAGGGGACTGGCCCAGACAGTCAAGGTGTATTTTAGGGGGTTCTGTAGTAAAGATAAAGAAGATAAGTTTTAAATATAGTTTGAGTAATCTGAATAGAAATAATAAAAAAAGAATATTCATGCATTAAATTAAAAATTAAAAAATATACTGCTTACTTTGCTATTGAAAACATTCTTACTTGCATATAAATAATGACTGTTGTTCTTACCTTCTCTTGGTACAAAATCTATCTTGACCTCTGTGGAGGGGGAAAGAAAAGAGGAGATGGGGAAGGAGAAATAGATCAGAAAACAGACAGCATCTACATCCACAAAGTAATTTAAAAACTGATTGAAACTTCATAAGGCATATTAATCTGCAGATTTATACAATAAATTTTAAAAAATAGCCTCTGTAAACCCATGTGATAATGGTAATGCAAAATAACAGGGAAAAGCAATGTGCCTACATTGAGATATCAGAAAAGAGATTGGCATTCTCTTTCCTGGTATAACCATGATTCATGTCACCATTTCATCCCTGTGGAATTCCCATTACACGTTCTAAAATAACTTACCCAAAAACTGAAGCTTGGCAGAAAGGTTATAAGCAAATCCTTGTGGAATGAAGGAATAATCAGCCTCGTCCTCTGGTGTTACATCCTCAATAGTTAGCTTATGGATTCTGGAAAAATGAACAAATATATTCCACTCCCTTACCTTGCCTCCCCAGGAGAAACAGGGCTACCTCGAGAGACAAGGCGCAGGCTATAGGATTCTAACAGAAATCATTATTTCTTCTTCCCTTGCCATGACATAAATCAACAACCACCAGGGCTGTAGACTGCTCTGCTTTCAGTATTAAAGCCAATCCATACCAGCACATTGTCTATGAATGGATTTTTTTTTTTTTGCCAAGGTAGATTGGTTGAAGAGGGGCAGCAGTTTCCTTGTTTTAGTCCAGTCCCTTACCATTACAAGGGCAGTTGTAACATTGCTGGCTGGTTTCATTTGATCCAATTGTGAAACAGTAACTCTGACTAAACAGACTAAAAAGTGATTCTCCATCCTTGTATTATTTTAAGTTCAAAACAGAATACATAAAAGAGTACCTGGAAAGACTTCACTTAGTATTTAATGCTGAATCTTCTTGATCTCCATTTCCATTAGTAGCTAGACTGCTAGGAAACTTGTAATACAGAATTACACAACTGTATATGTTAATATAAATGCTAATTTTTCTGTAGGGTTTACTCACATGTACTATCTAAACACTACTGTTAGTTTTAAAGTTATTAACTATGTGTTTTCTAGATTTTTGAATACCATAAAACCACGTAATCCTAATGAAAACTAAGATTTACTTTTGCTGATATACCGCTGAAGCCACATATACAAAATGAACCAACTCAGAAAGACTGCACACATACCAAAACAAGTCTGTCACTAATTGTTGGTTGCATATGAAAAGCTTTTAAACTTTTTGTCTTTTAGCTGGAGCCAGGACAAAGTCTCACTTTATATTCTTAACCCCTGAGGTAACAATTCTTATGGATTGCACTGCAATTCCCAAGCCTGTACCTGCTTTCTGAAACAAGACTGACCTGCCGATGTGGGAGATCTTTATCCTTTCGTCTGGGATAACCTCCTTTCCATTTTTCAGCCAGATTCCTTTCACATTTTCATCAGAAACTTCACACTTGAAGACTGCCTGGTCACGTGCCTTCACTGTCAGGTCTGCAATGCTCTGATAAACTTCCAGCTTTTTCTCTGGTATTGTGAGAATAATCAATACACACATCAAAAATCAGAATAGCTCTGTAAGTAGATGATGTGGATTTACTGAGTAGAAAAGGCAAGGGCTGAGCAAGCTGTCTATGGAAGGAGGAAATATGGAGGGAAATACACAGCCTGCAGGGCTTTAAGAGGACAGATAGCTAGCACCTGTTGTTATCAGAGTATCTGTTATATCCGGCACACAGGTCTGAGTTCTCCTTGAAGCCTTTATTATCCAACCCTGTGCCCATTATTGCATCCCCTTTTTCCTTGTCAGGAGGATTATTCTACCACTCTGCACTATCTGGAGAAGGTTACCTTCAGCCTGTTCTCATTTTTCAGCTTCTCTGGTTCTGGGATATTCCCTGTGCCTACCTTGCACAATCAGTTCAGCGACTGATACCCCACCATTGGTCTTCACAGTGTAGTGTCCACTGTCCTCCTTGGTTGACTCATTAATAATGAGATACTGTTTTTTTCCATCTTTCTTGAATCGGTATTTAAATGTTTCTTCTCGTGTCAGTTCAATTCCATCCTTTTCCCTGAAATACCAAATAGTGTTGAGTCATTTTTGTTATGGTTGAAAGAGGAGAGTAAGGGTCAGCTCAATGTTACTAGGGATTGGAAGACACAAGGTGAATCTAATCTTTGTAGCATTTCAAGTTGGCAAAAAAAGGGATTATTGCACAAATGTTAGTGCAACCAGAATGTCTCTATCTTGACCATTAATTTTCCCTAAGTATTTGGCTTCTGGTTTACCACAAGTAATTATTTTTTCTATTTATATGCTATAGATAAACATGGAAGTATATTAAATACTGTAGGAGATAAGGGGTTGAAAATACACTTCACCAGCAGGGAATTTACTGTCTTAAGAACAGCCATAAAGTAAATGGGCCTTGATAGGATATTACTTAAAAGTCTTAATTTTCCTTATGTGAAATATAATTATTATAAATCCATGATTTGTGGGCATCAGCAAAAGGAGAAAATTTTAGGGTAGATTCAAATGAATGTGTATTTTGGATTTTGTAGCTCTTTCCATTCAAGGATGCCACAGTATACTTAAGACTTTACTAAAAAAAGTTTAGCCATCCAGCCCAGGAGGAAATTTAATTATTGTAATTTCCAGTCCTCGGAAGTGCACAGAGAGGGCTCACGCTGTTTAATCAAGGTCATACAAAAATATGTAAGATGTTTTAAGGGTTTCCTGTTCCTAATCCTAAATAACATAGACAGGCTACAAGAAAATACTTGTAATTTCTTCAATTTACTAATTTTGTAGCATTAGATTTTTTCATTATTACTTGAATATATTTCTGTTATGTTACTTGAATACTGCTGCAGTTTGTAAACAAAAAAGGTTTTCTTTTTGATAGTTAGTCACATGGAAAAACAAATAGAAAATATGTGTGATTTTAATAGAGTAAAAATATTCTTTCTACTTTTTTGTAATTTCTCTTATTTTTTTACTTATTTGTGATTTATTTGTGACCAGTCACTCAGTGACTATCCAGCTTAACAAATGAGCTTACAGAATAGCAAATTGAAATACTACTTGGGACACATTAAACTACTATAGCTCTAATTTCTAAGTAGAGGTATACAAGAAAACCTTTTACCTCTATCAGAGTCTGCTAAAGTAAATCACAAGATCAAAACTTTAAGCAGAGACAAGGATCCTACAACTTGTGACTTAGATGTTCCTGATGCAACTGCATTTCAGAATTCCTACAGTTTACTCCCTCATAACTTTGTTAGAGCAGAGCTCTCTGGAACTTAGGCTCGGTTTAGTGAAGGACTGCCCTCCCGCCCAGGTCACAGGACAGCGCTAGTAGGGAGGAAACAGAGGATGCCTTTAACAACCACTTGAAACACAGTGCTTAGTATTATTGTCAGGATAATGTTTCCTTTTCTTTCCTCTTCGTTCCTCTTCAGACAAGAGTCTGACACAACTTGTAAGATGATCTCCCAAGGCTGGTGTTGTGATTCATGCAAATTAGTTCTGGAACAAGTGCTACAATGCAATACAGAAACCTTTGCTGAATTGCTGAGAATGGACTTTAATCCCAAAGTTCAGCATGCTGCTGTCACTGAATGCAAAGCCAAGCACACACACTGTGGCTAGACTTTTGGAGCTGAACTTTTAAATTTCTTTTTCCACGGTCTATTTTGATACATGGCTCATGAAAAATATCTGACTGTTCTATTCACCCATTGGTAAGAAAGAGTTCTCTTGAAATCTTGACTAAATGATAAAAATAGTCTTTTTGTAATGATTAGTGTCTTAAATCCCTAGGAGGAGAATGCTATCTTTAACTTGTGTTTGTTTCACTGACTAGCACACTGCTGATCCTGTGGATGAGTAGAGAGCTTGCAAAGGGGTATAGTGACAAATAGAGACTGTAAATCTCGAAACAGAACTCCAGATATCATTTGGCTTAAAATAATACACTGCTGCTGTGAAGAGCAGAAAACCTATTTAAGGTAATATTACAGGCATTACTTTGGCAATTGGAACTATAAAATCTGTCGATATTAAAGTGTAAGTGAAGCATTATATAGAATCATAGAAATGTTGATTTACAGAACGCCATAGGTCATTGGTCCAGCCTCACATTTGAAGCAGAACTAGTGCAGTAAGAGGTAGGTCAGCTGTGGTTTAGTCTTTCCAAGTCCTGAACATCTGCAAGATGAAATATCTGTTCTCAACTTCACCACTCAATGCCTCTTTGTCTGGAAATGCTATCCTATTTCCTGTTTGGACTCTGAGGATTAATTGGTTAATGTCTTCTGAGATCTCACTGATGTAGGTGCTATGTGATAATTGGGACCCACAGATTTATTGCTATAAATATACATTACCATGGTGTCTTTTGATTTGGAGATGATGAGATGGTACACCCAGCATTCAGAGATGGAAAAATTAGATCACAACTATGTATTTTATTATATCTTTTTCTTCAAGTATTATCTTACTTCCAAGACTGTCTGAAGTTTAGAAAAAACCTGTTCCATAGTACTGCAAGAGTTGTAATAATGTGAAAGCTTCCTTGGTGATCAAGAGAACATTCTTTTCTGATTGCTCTGAAGGGACCCACATAATGAATTCTCCAAACCCTAGTCTGATGACCATGCCTCACACTTATTTCTGTCTCGTGCAAGTCACATAATTGCCTTTGTTCATGTGCTTGTGGTTTTATATCCTGGGTTTGAAGATTTAAGAACTATAACAGGTGCTCTGAGTTAGTGCCTGTTACTTGGCTTAAACTGTTGAGCATTTCCCCAATGAGACATAAAACTGGAACTCTTTCTCCACACTGTGTTTCAAGTTTTCCCTGGACACTTCTCTCCACTGTCCAAAATGTTCCCTTTTGTTGCCAGAAAGAGCGTTGACAGAGTTTCACATAACAAAACCAGTAAAGTACAGTGTGAATGTCTAACTGCTCAGTTTTCCATTGCAATGATTTGATGAGTTTCTCTGACCACTTGCTGCATTTCAGAGACAGCTGCTGCTTTGCCCTTGTCACATCAAATGCCCATCCCACAGATAACAGCTCTGAGAGATGTATGGGAGTTGTTCAAAGGCACAGGATCAAAGCGTGGCAGCTGCGCTGTGTTCTGAGAGGGACAGATCTGGTTGTCCCCATCTCCTGTGACCAGGCATCTGCAGGCAGTTCCTGAACAATAGAATGCATGTCCCTGTGCTTGTGGCTTTAATAGTGTAATGCACACCCCGTACTAGCTCTTGGACTCCATTTAAATTCTCAGTTCCTTCCTTTGGGACAGCAGATCATTAGTTGGCACTTTCCAGGAATGTAATGGGCATTGTGGGAATGCTTGACAACCATGTGCCTGAAGCTGTTAACAAGCACAAGGGAATTTCATCTGGTAGAGAAATGAAGTGAGAATAGCACGTGTGAGACGTGGCATATGAGCCCTGCTTGTCATGCCTGCCCAAGCAGCATGCACCTTCCAGATTCTGCTCAGCTGGAATTCCCAAGAAAACAGGCTCCATGGTCGAAATGTTTGTCATCTCAATCCATCTCACTGCATAAGCATAGTGACCAGCTTTGCAGGATCACCACAGCAGATGTGCTCCCTCTGTGTCTCAAGAGACACTAACTTTTTTACCTGAGAAATAATACTTTAGAAACCCAAATGCCTCACTGCAGCTAGGAAGAGCAGAAGATTTCAAAAAGTACAGCAAACTCAGCACAATATGGATCTGATTAGTCTGGGCAGTACTTAGACATTACTGAAGTGTAAACAATGAGCAAGAAATTCTAGAGACACTATAAAATATACTTAATCTGGGTTTTTGTGTCATATTTTTGCTTCTCAGTTCCTCCTCAATATTTGACATATAGGAGGAGGGACTTTCATGAAAATCTTTTCATGAAAACAATTATGTAGAATGCTTTCTCCCTTTTTATTCCACACCTCCTGGTATGTTCCATGGAGGAAGATGGTTTCATGTTGGTTTGGTTTGCTTTGGTTTCTTTCTTCTATTCCCTTACCATTTCACAGTAGCTCCTTCCTCAGACACTTCACACTCAAACTCCACTCTCTCTCCAACCATCACCATCTGGTCTTCCAGTGGATGAGTGATCAGGATTGGAGGTTCTGAAAATAAAGAGAATTTTATTAAAACAGTATTCTGAAAGGGTGGAGACTGGAGGTAGATTTCACCATTCTACTCAACAGGAAGAGTCCCTGGACAAATAAATGGTGATGATCTCTCTCTTAGAACTTAAAATTTACCATGCCAGATCACCTTATCAGAATTTTCAAACGACACTTTTCATGAATTGGAATAAAAATATAGGATTAAACAGTTTTAATATATATTCTAAATTTTTAAATAGGAGGCATTACTTTTCTGTACTATTTGATCTGCTTGTAGATCTTGGGGAATATGTGTGTCTTGAGTAGAATCAAATTTTTAAAGTAAGTTTCTAGCCCCATTGTTGAGATGTAAATAACTTTCCAAATGAGAATTAATGATAACTATCTCTGTGCTGCTTTCCTGGTTGCTGTCAGGAAAATTCTTCCTCAATTTAACTGTAAGAAAAGTATCTACTTCAACAGATCTCAGAATTTTTTAATATGTCTAAGCATTTCCTTTCCTGTAAGATAAATCTGAGAGTAGAGAAGATGACAGTAAATGTTTGGGGAGATCTCTTTCCTTTGCTACCACTGCTCACCTTTTACAAATAATTCTGTGAAGCTCTTCTCATCCCCAACCACACACTCATATGCTGCATCGTCAGCCAGAGAGCAGTGGTTTATGGTCAGTATTCTCTTATTCCCAACAGCCTCAAAAATATATCTGAAAAGAGAATCTAAAGGTAATTATCAGGGAAAAACCCTTCTGCACCCAGTCACTGTCTTCTCCTGCCTGGAAGAAAAAAAGATTCCTCCTCTTTTTCTGACATCAGTGGCAAGATTTGTAAGGACTCAAGCCCAATGGGCTTGTCCTGGTGCAGTGAACAGCAGCAGTGTTTGACAAACTAGCATAGGAAATTATGGGGAATCTTCCTTCAAGTGTGAAATGTGATCCTGTGAACAGTGCTGGATGCTGTTCTAAGGTCTAGCATGACTACCATTAAAAATTGCTTCAGCAAAAAATCACTGGAAATTTGTTTTACATACGAGTTACACTGAAGTATATCCCAGATCAGGAGAAAGTACATTTGAACCCTGGATATACCCATAAAGAGCAGAATATAATTTCAGGACTTACTTGCTAAGTTGGTAGATGAAGGCATCCAGTCACACATATAGATATATGGAGCAGAGGGAAGAAAAAAGAAAAAGTTATGACAACAGAAAACGGACCCTGAGCCATAGATTCTACTACATAGATTCTTTCTCAGCTCCTATTTCTCCCTGTTTATTCCTTTCTTTCTAAGAAAAGCTAGATTTTTCACTTTATCCAAGCTGTAGCTCATTCCTTTTTGGATTTCTCATATTTCTAATTTACCTGCCGCTCACTTGGATCTCCTGTCCGTTCTTCAGCCATTTCACATCAGCATCTGGATTGGCAACTTCAACCATTAATTTAATCTTTTGCCCCTTGTCTACTTGGTAAGCTGGATCCAGTTTCTTGAGGAATGCTATGATAAAGAATGATTAAAAAAAACCTTATTATTTTTATACTTGGTTTTTTTCATTCTGGGTCATGAAATAAATCTCTATTCTCTTTCGTGTTGTTTACCATCATGTTAAATGTTCCCCAATTCCTGCATCCCTGTTTGAATTTTTACCCTTTCAGCCTGTTCTTCATCCTGTACTGTTTTTCCTTAATGTAGGATGACAAGCATATGCTACAAACCAAAATAAGCAAAGTACAATATTCTAAATAAGATGTGAATATGTACTTCAGCGCATCCTAAATAGAGTTCTATCTGCCCATGGAGGAAAATTATACTTGGTCTTCTTAGTACTGATGAATGGCTGTTTGTCTTCTCTGTTTCAGACTTGTTAAGAAGTCAGTTACAATTAGGCAATTAATACTTCACAGGATTAGAAAAGGCTCAAGAATTCCAAATGTATCATACCAATAAGAATTAAATTGTTTAAATATATCACTGCTGCCTCACTTACTGACTAACCGGGGTGGGGGCCACGTAGGGGATGTTGTTTTATGTTCAGGGAAATATAAGGGGCCAAGCTTGTGGAACTGGTAAAGGGAGAGTGTTCAGTATATCCAGAGTCTCAGAGTATTAGGCATAGCTGCAATCTTTGGTAATCAGTATTTCATATGTAAAGGCTGGGTAATAACTGGAACAGGGAATTACTATTTCTCATGATCTTGTATCTCGCTGCTGGAAAGAAGATATGAACACTATATTTGGAAGAAACACATCTCACCAACCTGTGCTTTTTTTCTCTTCCTTCTTTATGCGTTTGAGGCGTTTCAGCATCCCACGCAAATCTGTGATACCATACTGGAAAGCAATTTTCTCGTATTCCGTAGGAGGAGCTTTCCTCAGGATATCCCAGACATCAACATCAGATTGTGATTCAGATTTTCCTTCACCTCTGCAGAAAGGGATTAGAGTCTCTGAGTGCTACTATTAAGAGTATTTAAAGAAAGCTATAGGGTTGGCAGCTACATATTGCCTTGATGAAGCCATTAAAAAAAAATTTACAGTCTAACTTTTTACTATATTATTATGTAAAATAATGAAATAAAACTGGTGAGTCAATTTAGTTTTATTTATATATATAGTTATTAAAATTGAATTCGGTCCTGAAGGGTTTATTTCTAACAGCCAAAACTAATAAATTTTAACTTCCTTAATGATGGGTGATGGAAACATAAGGAAACTTATTTTCTTGTCGTGGTCAATGCACAAAACATGGAACTGAACTGATATGCTGGCAGCATCTTAGAAAAAAGGCACTTGGTTTATGTAGATAAGAGACATATCCTTTTCTACTCAGGACAAATTTTTATCTTCACTAAAAAGAATCACAGGTTATTAAGATGTTTATCATCTGTTGTGAAGAAATTTGTTGTCTGTAGTAATCTATAAAACATAAAGAGACTGGTGAGTAGTGGCCAACAAGATGGTATTTACAATGGGCTACTTATTTTATATTTTAACCAAAGAGCTAGTGATTATGAAAGAATTGATATTTGGTTTACTAAAACTAAGGGAAAATTCGGCTGTCTGGCTTTGGGAGAGGCGTTCTTTTTTATCTGCCATCATATCTTTGTTTGAAAGATGATAAATAGAAAAAGAAATTGGCATAACCTTACCGGTTTGAAGGGCGCAGGAAGCTGCTGTACTCCAGAACGATGCAGAGAACCATTTGGAAAGACACCCAGCATCCCAATGGGCAAGAAAAACGGATCATGTGTTAGCACAAAAGAGCCATGAATCTCATCTTCACCCTTAGCAGAACATGCCTGTGCTTCAGTAGCAGGGAGACAAAGGAATTCATGCAAATGCTCTGAAATGGGCTTAAGGGAAGTGCTGATCCATACTGTAATCAAACTCACTCCCACACTTTGTATGTACAGTTCCACTGTGGGATTTACATGGTAAGTGCAAGCACTTCTGTTTATTCCTACTTATGGCTGATCACCTTCCAGAAAAACAAATAACTCTGCTTCATCCTGGCATCATGGCATTTTTGACTGTCATAGTTTGCATTTTGGTAAATAGAGAAATGATGGAAGAAGTAACATTTTAGTAAAAATTCTTAGGAGAAAGAACTTCCTGTGGCTTTTGTTTCTGATTATCACCAGCACCAAGCAGATTCTGGTGCAGCAGAACACACCCTTATAATATTATAAGTCATGTTCAGTGGTAAATCCCAACAAGAAGAAAAGTTATGCAACAGGTGATGCAGAGAAAAGTGGAATGTTATTTGGGTGTATTTCCATTTTTTGCAGGAAAATAACAGTTCAACTAATCTGTGAGAAATATTACTACTTAACAGTACTACTGTAGTCAGTCCAGACAGCAGATATAACCAAATGTTTCTGGTACTCCTTTTATTGCCAAAAAAGCACTTGCTTGTAATAGGAGCACTGTGTTTTTTATTAAAGTGCTGCCATCCAAGCTTGGAATTTCCAGCACCTCATGAACAGAAAGAAAGAAAGAGAAGAGGATTTCAGCTCAGCGAGATTGAGCTGAAATATGGTATGCAATATCTCATATCTTCCAAGTGGTTTAGCACTCGCTAAGCCCAAAGCCCTCACTAGCACTCACTGAATTGATAGGAGGACCTGAAGTTTGGAGTGCCTGTGATAAGAGCAGCACACTGGGTATTTGCTTTGCCATAACTCTGCATCAACATCACCAACAAATTTTACCAGGGTTCCTGCTTGATACCTTTAGTTTGAGGCTGCTACAAAGAGTTTTTAGTTTTGCTTAGCAGGAGACAGGAAAACTGAACTGATTTGCCACATAGATCAAGAATTTTTTGACATAAGCAGATCTTGGGCTTGTTGCCCTGATCATATCAAGGACTGATATCCTTTCAAATATTTCTAAATACATGTAAATAAAATTGATATATAAGTACTAAATACTAAGTACTATATAAAACGAAGGGCATGTCATATTTCTAATATGTATTTAATTCTTTGTACTAGTACAGTCAAACTTCTGTGGAGAAACTGTATCTTAGAATATAAAATCATAGAAAAGAAGAAAGACTTAAGAGATTAAAATATTATCATCTTCCTTAAGAGATTATATAAGTATTGGTAGTTTCTCTATCTGCCTACTTATAGGCTTGTCTATATATACACGCTCTATATCTGAAAACTTACAGGTAGGGCTATTCATGGAGATTTCAAAAATGTTTTGTGTGAGTTATCTTTAAGTACATAATGAAAAAAATCTTCCAATTTCAAAGGAATTCCAAAGAAGTCTAATATCTCTCACTATTGAGAAGACTTCCCTAGTTTTTGCTTTAACTTTTCCCTTACTCAGTGTCATCCCACTGTTTTATCTTGCAATTCTGTTCTGGTGTATGCAATATAAGAAGTTGGAACACAAGAAAGAATATTGTCTCTTCCTAGGAAATACTAATTTTTTTTAATTAAAAGAAAAGGCTTTTGAGTGTCATGCAAAATGGGACTAAAAGCTAGAGGTTGTAATTTCTGTTTCACTGAGTTCTGAAAATGAAAAGCAAAACATGTGTTTGCCTTTGAGCAAAGTTTTCCCCGTCCCAGTACTCCTTTTTCACTATTTTGCATTTGTTAAAACATTCTCTTTGATCCCAGAAAGACACAGAGTTTGCACAGAGAAGCTGTGCAACTCTCCACTACCAACTCCTCCACTACCAACAGGAGCTAAGCAGTGTATGAAAAGTAATAGAGCACTTGGACTCATGAGGTTTCTCCCACCCCTCTGCTCTTCTCCCTGATGCTGGGGATCCTTATTCACAGAGATCACCTCATAGGTTAGCTATGCACTTGGGGGCATCAAGATGCAGCTCAGTGAACCTGCTGTAAATGGAATATGCAGCTGATATGTTTTAAACATATGTGGAGGGGTTAAAAATAGTTTTGTACATCCCAGAAATGGTTCCTTCCTATCCAGTTACTGTCAACTGATTGGGCCCTGTCAGCTGTCACCTCCTTCAAGGTCTCTGCTCACTATCCCATTTAATAGTCCTGTGACAGCTGTTCCCTTCCTCTTCCCAATGACCTCTCCTTGGCCCATGACATCTGTATGTCAACACCAGTTAATTAAATTACAGTGATAGGAGATACAGTGTTAAATGAAGCTCTTTATTATAGTGGAGCTATTTATTATAGAATGATCATTACCTGTGGATCGAGGGACACTTGTAAAATGGTGTAAAAAGCAGAAATGGTAAAAGAATAATTCTCAATTCTGTTTGAATCTGCATAGCTCTTGAGAGTTCCTCAGCATGAGATCCCTTTTCCTGTTCTATTTTAATGAAGAATTATTTCATTCCATTGTGAGATTTTATGCCTATCTGTTCTCATTAATATAAGTGGTCTTCAACCTGAGGTGTGCAAAGCCTAAAGCGTCCACAAATTGCTTCTGAAGTGGCTGTGAAAAACAACTAGGAGCACTGAATTTATGCTCTTAAATTCACTAGGCAGAGATTTGTAAGTCAAGAAATGGCAGAAACACTGTTAAAATGCAGTGAAATTTATAAGCTTCTTTTAATAAATTACATTTCAAGCCAAACAAATAATGAATAGTTAAATCAATAAAGTTAACATTTCTGTAAATACTGGAGATTGTTACTGCTTTTTTGAGTTCGATTATTGCTCAAAACTAATTATGAGAGCAAAAAGGAAAGACATGAGGAGAGGGACTCTTAGTACTCAGCACCTTATTCCAGCTGGAGACCCTGTATGAAATTATGCAAATATTTTCATGCTGGCTTTTATTTACTTAAAATTTTATAAAGAAGATAAAAATTGCTTTATGCCTTACATCTTCTATGGAAACTAAAGTCTGTTTACAATGATTTGGGTTCATGCTGGACCAAGAAACTTAGATATCAATGTCAGCTATAGAAAGTTTGATAGGTGCCTTTTGTGTCTCATGTATCTGTCCCCCTGAAGTGTTCTGCTGTTGGTGTCACTGCAAAGCCAGGATTCACCTGTATACAGATGCCCTGCATGGAGTGTAACACAGGGGTTTGTGCAGCATCTGGCCTTGTTTGCCCCACTGAAGTTTGGGTGAGTTAACCTGAGGCTACTGTGGCTTTATTGCCTTCTGTAGAAAGTTACTTCATATGTCAGCATGACCCTGTACTCCTTGTGAGGATAAAACACTTTCTGTAAATAGTGATATTTTTAATAAATAGTGATACCGCCGCCTGAGCAGAGACTGAACACAGATTCACATCAACACCCATCCAAGTATTGATTGTGGAAACTTTAAACCAGGAAAGTTTAGACTTCCAAAACATGAATCAAAGTGACAAGTTTTTATGCTAGTTTCAGGGGCTGGAAAGACAGAGTGAGTGGCCAGGGTCAGTGAACAGAAAGAAGCAAGCAAAACTTCATCAACTATTTGATAGGCAACAATATTATGCAAATTATTTTTCTGATTCTAGATACTGTGACAACAGGAATACAAAGCAGCAGGTTATTGAGAAAATCTGTAAATTCAAGGAAATTTTAGAACTGGTTATATGAAAGAAAGTAACGGTAAAAGCCAAAGGACATTCAGAGAAATACATTGATTGTATCACATTGTCTTAATTTTAACCTTAAAACTGTTCAAAAGAATTTCTGTCTCAGAAATTAGTAGTCAATAATTTTCTTTCAAACTATGCAATTTTTGCCACGTTCTACATGTAGACAAAGATGCATGCATTATTTCAAACCAAATGGTTCTTATATTTAGTCTGACCCATGCATTTATTATACAATTAAATAGGAAGCTTACTCTCTGTTGGCAACAGTGGAATCCAAAACATTCAGATTGAGAGTTTGGTAAAAAGAGAAGAGCATAAGTAAACAGGTTATGAAAACAGATACATCAAGAAAAGATGAGAATTAGAGAAGAAATTACAGCAAAAAAAGTGAAAGTAACAGAAAGAAATAAGAATTATGATTGGAAGAGTAAAAAATATTTGTCATATTTATGCAACATAGAATAGCTGTATAATAGATAATATATAGTTGAACACTGTAGTAGTAACATCTAGGTATCTAATAAAAATCTCATCCTCCCAGTTCTCTGGTTCTTAATAAGGCAGCATTATAAATAGGTATTCTAATTCCCCCCCTTGTCCCCATGAAAAGGGCTGCTGGAAACATGTATTTACTTGAGTCCAGGCCTTCTCTATCTTGGGAAAGATAACTTGTTTTCTTTTTTTTTTTTTTCTCCTGTATAAACCTAGCAGAAATGCAGCAAATGCTGTGTATTTCAGGAAGTAGCCATAATTACCTGTCATGTTTTTCCATTTAGAGCTGCTTTAGGAAAATGACAAGGATTCTGAGTTTAGGAAACTTTCACTTATTCCAGTTCTGGTGTTTCAGAGTTGTTCAACAGAAGCTTTTTTTCTGTAAGTCTATGGATTTTGCTACTCACCTTTTTTTCAGTAGGGAGCTGAAATTAAACTCTGCCCCATCATCATGTCCCTCGGTACTGTACAGTAATAGAAAGCCATAATTAGTTTCAAAAGGAAATGGGAGTAGCTTGTGAGACTATAACATTATATAGATGACATATTTTTGTAGGGGAGTAGTAGATGGGTTTATAATTAATTAGAATGTGCATTGACATGGAAGGTGACTTAAGTAGGCTCTGTGTTCATTTGCATACAGGCAAAAAAATATATGTAACAAAATTGTATTTTTTCTGTGCTGATTGTGCATGAAGTTGTACAGGGTATTAATTTGGTCATCATATTAATTTGGAATGTATTCATTATCACAGAGGTGTTGTAGAAGCTTCTGTCTTTACTTTTCAGGAGGGTGGATATTGTTTACAGTTGGGGCAGTATTTAATCAAGGTTTTTGTGGAATGCCTCACAATCTAAATTCACTGTTTTTTACCCCTAGTATTATCCCAGCTGTAATTGTTTCTTGAGGCTCTTTGTGTTACCAGAATTCATTACACTGAAAAAAAAGTGTCACATCATTGGTGCTTGGGACAGCTGAAGGAGGAATTCTGTGCTGTGGCTTTCAGCCTGAGATGAGGTTCAACATGCCTTTGTTCAAAAAGCATCATGACAAGCAATGTTGTGATGAGTTGGTCTGTGAAAACAAGAAGCACCAGGCAGGAGTTTTTTGATGTGTAGTTTTGCCTGTTGCATAAGGTGAATTCAGATGGAATGCACAATGTTGTTTTTGGTGTTCTGAGTCCAGTGGGTTTTAGCTGTGCTTCTGAACATTTGTAACACTGTTCTACTCTGAAAACAGCATAAAATCACTACAATCACTTCTTTAGATTTAATTCTTTAAAAAGGGTCATCTTTGCATTCAGACAGGATTTAGAAAGCCCAAAGGTATTTTCTTCATCCAGTCTACTATCATCAATGGCCAGCTGCTCTGTAACATCTCTGTTGTCTTGAGTGCAAGAATCTGGTGATTGCATCTCACAGCATTCATATTCTTCCAGAAGCAACACTTTGCATTTAATTATTGTTTCATAAGCAAAATTTTTTCTTTCTATTTGTACTGGTGCTAGTTGTAGACCATAGTTGTGCCTCTGTCCACACACAGTCCTAGTTGCTTCAGAAAAAAATCAGTCTGTCTATAGAATGTAAATCAAAGTATTGGGAAAACTCAGCATTGTAGGAACAAGAATTTTTAGAAGTAAGGAAACAGCCTCAACAGAAAAATGATGGGCATTTTTAACAGTACTTTAAAAAAAATGAAACAGAAACAAGTGCCAAGCTTCTTGTGCTGCTGGACAATATAAGGTTAAATAACAATTTAGAGTCTGTGTAATTTGAAATATGCTGTGAGGAAAGATCTTTTCTTTAAGAAAATACTGATTTTACATCTTTGATTAATTTCAGAATATACAGTACTGGAAAGGATAATTTCCTGGGTATAAGGCTCAAACAGAGAAGTGTGGTTTTGGCCCTACTTTCACAAGAATTTGTGTGTTTGCAGGCATAAAATGTACATAAAAATAACTATTGTAATCCCAAATTTGGAAAGGATTTCCTGTGATCAAATATTCAGTAAATCAGGTCTACAGCTAGGAGAATTCACCTTATTGCTTCACAAGTGGTAGTTAAAGTTTCAGGAAAGACCAGCAATCAAGGTTTAGCTTTTTTGAAAAATAAAACTCTGATAATTGCTTTAACATGCATATAGTTAAGTCTAATCCCAGACCTCCTGTTTTTGCTATAGTAGAAAACATTAGGAGCAAAAGGCATAGAGTGAAAAATTTAATGATGATATGGTAAGGAGAGTGCCAGGAATCAACAGATTTTCAGTTGTGTTGGTACATTTCGAGCAACAGCAATTTTAGTCAAAATGTGCTCAGTAGAGAGGAAAACATGTAAAACAGAGAGGCAGACATGCATATAATTTCAAGTTACTTTTTTTCTTCTGACAGGGGTGAGAAGATGTCACTTGCCAAACACATGCGTTTTCTCTAGATGAATCTGCCTCTCACTGAGCTACCAAGCTACTCTTTTCTTTATTTATCTCTTTTTGTCTATCCTTTTATATTCTTATGTTTTATTTTTGAAATTTTTCTTTATTTGTCTTACATTACTTCTTATTCATATGTATTAATCTCATATAAATACTACACGATTATTGTAGTGTAGTATTTATATGAGATTAGTGTAGATGTATTAATCTCATATAAACACTACACATTATAAACAGGGATTTGTTTGAAATTTAAGCTGCAGCTTCATTCTGTGGGCTTGTTTTGTTCTTTTCCTAAGCAGAGAGAGACAGTTCATTGTAAGACTTAAGTTTGCCTGCTGACACTGTCAGTGACTACCTGAGAAAGGCTGAAGTCATCCGTCTCCCCCCTCCTGCTAGGCTCCTGAGTGAGGGTATCAAAGACAAAGCTTCAGATTTAAACAGTTCAGTTCAAAATCTGGCTTCATTCTTACAGGAGAAACTGGCAATCTGAACAGCCTGAAGCTGCTCACACTGCACTCCCTTCGAACTGATTCGGAATTCTTTTAATCGTGCTGACAAGAAGAGAAACTTTCCTTTCACTGCAGTGAAATAACACAATGCAGTTATGCACTGAGTGGCCACTATTTTACAGTGAGGCTGGTCAGCTAAGATGGACTTAACTGTAGACAAATTCTGCTAGCCTTGTTTAATTCTTTGTCATAAATGTTAGAAAAATTCTCATATAAAAATAGCACTTGTAGAGAAATACTCAGAGTTGTCACAGATGATTTGTGCCCTACAGAGAAATAGATGTCAGAATATTCTTGGTCTAGTAACTTTTCAAAAATACATAGAAAACTAAAATAGAAATTTATCTATTATTACATGAATGAAAAAGAGAGCACATATTAATAATATCTAACATTAGAAAAAATCTAACCAATTTTGTGAATCTTACTAATAGAAGGGAACATTATTTCATTAAGAGAGACATCAGTTCAGAAAGTATTAAAGATGGGGGGAGATTGGCCTTTCCAACACCAGTCTTTAATATCTAAGACTACATATACCTGAGTTTTCACCACTCACAGTGTCATTTTCTTCATTCAAATAATATAGGTATAGAACATGAAAACAGATACAATTAAACTGCTTGCAGGAATGTTATCAGTCATATGCTGCTTACAGAGCTCACACCAAACTCCACTCTCCCTGTTTAGCCAATGTTTGTACTAAGGTACATGTAATTCCTCAAGCCAGACAAAATCAAGGCCAACATCACACAATATCTTTTGCATGTCTATTGGTCTATATCTGGAGTGTTCTTTACAGTCCTGGAAAAAAGGTGCTGAAGTTCTTGTTACAATTATACACATTATTGATTGCCTAATTGAAGGCAAGCACGATTATTACACTAGTGCAAAGTCCAAACTCTCTTAGGTGATTTCCAGGAGTTGTGTAATATTTTAATAGTAGAAATATTTTCTTAGTGGTCATCTGTATCTTTGTGTTTGTTTGTACAACAGCTTTGCTTTTAGCTAGTTTTATCTGGGAAAGCAGTGAATTCCACCTGGATGTGGAACCTGATCTAGACAGGTTTCTGCTGTGCATACTCACGTGCGGCGGAAGGCAGCTCGAATATCCAAGTCTCCACTCACAGGTGCTTCTGATGTGACAAAAAGTAACAAAGAAAAATGGGACAGCAAGTCAACAAAATGCAAAAATACGCTGCTATTTCTCAAGTTTTCCTTTGCAGACAATTTTAGAAATAAATTCTTATCTTGTAAATTGTGATTAATTGCATATTGAAAGATTAACGCAATTAACACATCATCTTTAAACATGTAGCCTTCACTAATTAGCTTTCAACACCCAGTGGTTTTTTTAATGACTTATTTCTGTCTCATGTTTCATAATAACCTGGGGCCTGATGGCCTGTCTTATCTCTTGCTTGTAAATTCTCCTGCTGCAAAATTTTAATTTCAGTAGTGTCTTCAAAGAGTATTTAAACCCTAATGAGGATATGACTGGACATCGACTGAATATTATTAATAATAATAAATTATAATCTATTCTCTGATAGAGGTAAATTCCTGGAACTGTGTAGAGAGGTACAGAAACTTAATTAAGGACGTTGTGTAGAGAGAATTTTATTACACTATTAATATAAATTGGTGTGCTGCTGCTGCTGGGAGAAAAACTTCTCAGTTGCTGCTCCTAAGTCTTATGAGTCCTAGCTAGTGAAACTCCAAAAATTAACATTGCTGATCAAGTAACTTAAGAAACTTTTGTCTTTACATTAGGTTCACTGGTAGCTGGACACAAGTTAATGTTGCAGCTCCTTCAACAGAATTGCTGAAACAGGAAATGGTCCAAACATTCAGCTCTCAGGCAGTCCATGCTTACACTGTTTTACATAAACTTTTCCACAGTCGAGGCAAATTGGTGTTAAAATGTACTTCCTTTTCAATTTTTACAAGCTTTTCAGTGCAGCACTTGTGAGGGGGGCACCATCCATTAGGTAAAATGAGTCATCTGCTCTTAAAGCAATTTTATCTCACAAGATGCTTCTGTATGAATTTAGTTTATTTCTATAGGAAGGAAAGAGGAATTGACAATAGTGTCACATGTCTAAATCTATTTTTTTCAAATATCCATTTTTAGTACTGAACATTTGCCAAAATAAGAATGAATTTATCTTCCATTTTAGTGGAATTAAACATCATGAAAGAATGAATCTGAAACCAGAATAAAGCCAGAGAAAGGGTGGTGGGCAGTTTTGCATCTTTTTGTGTGCTTTCTTTAAAGCATCGCGGTTCTGACTAGAATGATGACCAAGTGGTATTTCTAATGATCTCAATCCCATTCTCCTCTGTGGGCCTTTCTAGATGTACCTCTAGATCTTCAGGTCTATCCTTCAGGTCTGTGCTTGTCTAGTAACCATTATGTACCAGAAAGAATTGTTGGTGAACAGGAAAAAAAATACAGGGGCAGGAAGATAAAAAAAAAAAAAAGATGGAAGGAATTCACCTTACCATTGACTGTCAGGCTGAAATTAGAGCTATCAAACTTGTCCTTGGTAGACACCTCACATCTGTACCCTCCTGCAAAAGTCATGTTTGCTTCTATGATTTCCATTTCAAAGGTGTACACCTAGAACAGACACCAATGATACAATAATTAAGTTAGAAAATGAAATGGTGAAACACAGAGAGAGGGAATACATGGAGAGAAATAGACAAAGGATGAGCTATGTCTTTGTGTCCTTTTAGAACTGAGAACCTCATGAGTGTCCAACCCATTACTGTAACACAAAATGACCTGTAATCCCCAATTCAGTAGAAACAGCTGAAGAGTGCTGTCAGTACAGGTATTCCTGAGGATACAATGGTGAGTTACCAAACTATGCTGGGACATACACTAATGTACATACACTAATTCCATGTGGATTGGAAACAGGAATAAAGCTTTCACGAAGCAGTTTTAGCCTTTTCCCAGGACTTGTGCAGAACGTGCCAAAATTCAGCGAAAGGAGTGGCTAATGTGAGCGAGTCTGTCCAGTTCCATCCAGGAGAGGGTGGTAGTGGTTCATGTACCACAGAGGATGCAAAGTCCTGGTACAGACTCTTGTGCTCCTGCTCGGGCACCTTTGGACAAATTTATGGTAAAAAATGGGTCTTACTCAGCTACTCAAAACGGTCTAGACAATCCAAGAGAGCAATAAATTCCAGCACTAGCAGAAGAATGATTGATCTACTAAGACCAAGATAGACTGTGCTTAAATAGCTGTCTGATTAATTTTTTCTCTTAAATATACCAAGTTTCTTGAGATGAAGATGAAGGGAATCCTGCAGTAGAAAGTGCAAAACTACTCCCCCAGTCCTCCAGATGTTTTCTTATTTCACCATAGAGACAAAGTATGCAGGAGTCTGTATGCAGAGCTTGTCTCTTGTCTGTGTGGTCAAAATACAGACTTCTGTGGATAAGTACAGCCTTGTGTGCTGCTTTGGGCACCTTAACATCAAAGCATTCCTATTTCAGTTTATATTTTCCTCAGATTAAAGATTAGTACCTAGAAGACTGAGAACCCTATTCTGCCAATTGTACCTTGGTATTTCGATCATAATTGTCATGCAGCTGGAGATGTTTCCCCACTTTGCTTCCCAGGTCCATCCACTTTCCTTTGAACCATTTCACTGAGGGCTTCTTCAGCAGGCTCTCACCTGCAACTTTGGCAGTGAATGTGATGTTTCCACCTTGTAGGAGAAGTAGATTAAAGTAAGATTATGAACAATGTTTATCTGTCTTATCACTGCTGTCACCCTGTACTTGGAGAGCTAACAGTCAAGCAACAGGTACAGTTTACAAACTTCACTTGACTAACATTTTGCACTCACCAACAGTAACTTCTCCATCCTGTGGTCGTGCCACAAAGAGCCCAATGGGGTCCAGAGGTTCTTCTGGTTGTGTCTCAGCAGAGGAAACTGAAATAAACATCATTATTACTATTTAGAATTTTTTGCATCAAACTATATCGTGAATTAGTTAATTAATTTTAAAATTTCTCAGTAGATTTCTGCCTCTGAGATTCCTTGTTCATGATCTGCTTTCATCTACTGTCTCTATCTCACTTACTCTAAGTAGCCCCTGTGTATGTTCTTCCTTTCTACTAATAAACCAGACTTGATGTCAATGTTAATTCTCCATTACCTTCTGTGTTTTGGCTGCTTTCTGCTGGTGGAGCCGGTGACTCTGAGGCAGCTGGGGCTGGAACAGCTTCTGCAGGAGTGACTATCTCACTCTTTTCTGGAAATGAATGTAAGCCAAGATTAGAGAAAGTCTATTTCCTCTTTCTTTCTGAAGAAATTTTGCAAAAGAACAGCCTTTAATACATGTTAGGAAATGTATAGAAATTAGCTGTTATTTCCTAGAGCTTTGAGGATGTGCTGGAAGCAGAAGGGACACACTGAAGCTGGATGATGAGACTTTTTCTTTTGCTGATCTCTGGTTTTTAAAATTCTATAGTCTTGATGCGTAGAAACTTCTCAGCTGATGAATAATGCTATTATTTGTTGCAAACATCAGTAGTCTAAACAGAAAAGGTAATGCAAAATGATGTAATTATTATCTTTGTAAACAGTTTGCATATTCACAAGATTTTGTTTAATGATGCTGTTGGAATGTAATGTTACAAAGACTACTGTTGTATGCAGCTTGGATAAAGCTCTAGACACCGCTAGTAAACAATATGGATAAAGTATTTTAAAAATCCACCTGTAATGTCTTCCCCTGGCTTATGGAAGTTTATATCCTCTCAATTAAACCATGACCTCTGAGACAAATTTAGGCAAATGCATTTGGCACAACAGAGAAGACAGAATTGTCTGAAAATGGAGTAGGAGTGAGCAACTGGAGCAGATGGAGGGAGGTAGAATTTCTTGAAATAGATCAGTTGCAGCAAGATATTCTTTTTCCCTGTAGGTAGCAAAGCCACTTCCAAACAATAATGGGCAATCCAGTTACTCTGTAAAATTACATTCTCCACTCCACTCTGCTCCATAGCATCATTTGCAAGTTATCTGCCTATAGCAGGCTCTACATGGAACTAACCTGAAAGACAATGAGGGAAATATAATGGGTTCAATATGGACCAGTTTGCTTTCAGGATGAGATAGTCAGCAGGACCAGATTTCTGCATGCTCTGACAGCTGTCAAGTTGTCCTAATCCATACCAGAATTTCCCCTTACACATAATCTGTCATGCCCTGTCTTTGCATATGGAACAGGACATCTTGAATCATATTAAACATTCCCCCATTTCTTTTCAGCAGACCAGAAGATTTCACAAGGTCTCATCATGTTTCTAGAACAAACAGTGATAGCAAAGAAAAGGAAGTGATATAAACAACCTGAGTGTGAGGCTTCTCACCAAGTTAAAAAGCAAAAAAGTCAAATACCAGAAGTGGTAAATGGATACAATTTTGGAGGGGAAAAAGGGATCTGGAAGGTCAAAATGTTTCAAAAAATGAGTGATTTCATCTATCCTAAGCATCTCCAGATATTTTTTCATGAGAAAATTCCAGGGAATTTGACTCTTTAGATTTATTCCCAGGAAAAGCCTGGGAAAGTTTTTGAAACTTCCATGTGACTAGTCTTTAAATGCATACAAAGGTAGTAATAATGGGAAATACACAAATAATACAAAGGTTACTCTTCATATTCAAGCCCCTCTTGAAATTTTTGGTAGCAGGAGATTTTGACACAATTTTGGGGAAGGTATGAGCTTTTAGAAACATTACAGTATAACTTGTGTTTTGTCAATTGTTACAATTTTGTATTTAAATTAAATTATTACAAGAAAATTCCAGTTCTAAGATCAGGCATCTTAGTTTAGGCCAGGTTGAGGGTTAGATTAGCTTTGCTTTGCTTTTCAGTAGTTAAGTGTAAAAGCTTGACAGAATTCTAAAGATGTACATTGATATTTCTCCTATGATCTCCTCTCTGTGGACTTGTGACACCTGGAAAGAGGTGTCTTAGCCACTGGAAATGTATTCCTCAGCTTAATATGAATTAGCAGCTTCAAATAATTGGGCAAAACAGATGTTTTTCTGGTAGAGAAATTTTACAGTGTTAAAATAGGCTAATTTCCATGGGCTTTATCCATGAAGGTTGCATGTGGGACTGGAAATACTGATAAAACTAGAATTGCTTAGGAAATGCTGTACCTGGTTCCTTGACCTTGAGTTCAAATTTGACCTTGGAACTTCCAGCTATTACAGCATATGTCACATCATCTTCTTTTCCTACATTATTGATTGTCAGTGAATGCTTGTTGCCTTCTGTCTTGATGACATATTTTTCACTTTCAGTAATTTCTGTGCCAGCTCGCTGCCATTTCACCTTGATGCCAGATTTTTCTGTCTCTGCTTCAAACACAGCTGTGCTTCCGGCTGTCACCTCTGTTGTCTTTGGCTTCTTGGTAAATGCAGAAACTAAAAAAAGAGAGAGGGCTCACTAAAATCTGTTTTGCAATTGTGGCATATCTGGTGTAGTCAGCTGTTGCGGCTGCAGCAGCTGTCTCCTTTCTCTCCCATCTGCCCATGCAAGATATAAATTACAACACTTTCCACAGAGAAGTTGTGGAATTGTCTGAGTTTATCAGGTTCTGTGTCTCACTGAGGTGTCATGTCTCCTCCACATTGTCATGAAATAAAGTGGAATGGATAGTAAAATCACCTTGCTTTCTGTCTTCCTCTTTCTTTCCTCCCATACTGAGCTCTGATTTTTCATAAGCGAATGTTTTGGCCTATGACAAGATGGCATGGAATATATTCTTACATATCTAGCTGTCTACATTAATTTGCCGTTCACTTTTATATAGAATTATTAATTTTGTCCTAACAGCTGCTTAGTATGGTTGTTACAGAGGATCAGGATCTGTTCTTCACCAACACTGCAGTTTGTGCAGTAACCTGTGCCCTAATACACCACAATGAATTAATGGCTCATCTTTAGTCCCTCTGTTTTGACTGATCAAGGCTTTAGTGGAGAGGGATTCACATTCCTATGATGAACCTTGTAATTTCATTCCAGCTAAAATGATATCAGTTGTTGATTGTATTCAGAGGTTTACTTCAGCATTAAAAGTTGCAGTACTTGCCTACATGACACTCTACAACAATTAGTTTTCTAATTACTTACAAAGTACAGATTAAAATATTTCCTCAATGTGCCAAGAAACACTTAGGAAGCTTATAATGAGAATTAATGAAATTGTTAATATATAGGGTGAACAAGCCTATATTTATTAAATAAGGTTTTAAAACAAGGTTTTAATTCATGTGCAAAGTAGCACAGCAGATAGGAAATGTAAACAAGCAATGTCTCATGATTTTGATCCACGAGTATCCTAATCTCTCTCAAGATTAGGTTTTAGTAAAGTAACTTATTTTACTGATTTCTTTAACTTGATTTATTTATTTATATTTCTTCATCTTTTTTTTTGAATCAAGTTTTTCATTTCATGCTCATGTTTCTTGTCTTAATAAAATCCGTTATCATTTGCTAATTGCCATGAGCTATGTGTAAAAATACCAGCAATTAACATTCTGATTCATACACTGCATGGTTTTTTGTGCACCATCCTGTCATCTTTCTATTGACTCACCCCTGTATAACTACATTTTTATAAAATACTAGTAATTTCGTCACATCTAATTTTATCAGTCACCTCTGTGGCAAATTGTCTATGGCTCTACTCCTCTGGCAACCACAAGAACTCTTCCAAACAACATGACAATGGTTATAATTAGCTTTGAACTCTTAGTTCTGCTTTATAAAAATGAAAGGAACATGGCATGAAAATGTTTTAAAAGAAAAAGTTTATATTCATGTTCAAACAGGTGCTTTAGTTTATGTAAATGGTGTATTATTAATAATACCATCTATTCTTTTTATAAAATCTCTATTCCTGTAGCATGTCTTCAGACTGCATAATTTAGTTGACCTTAGTGGAGTTACATCTGCAGAGATTTCATGTGATGGCCTTTGGTCTTAAGTCATAATACAATTCATGTTCTTGCATTCTTTTGCAAAGGATTTGAGCCTTCTTAAGCATCAGTTAAACTATGAACTACAAACACTTTTAGAATTTAGTAAAGATTGAATTTTGCTTTTTTTCATTATATCAAAGCCAAAATTACATTTTTTCAATTTCTTTTTCTTACCCCACCCACATTTTATATTTCTGATGAAAAGACAATTTTAATTTTCAATGAGCCTAGAAAAGCCTTGACTGACCTCTTGTTTTATTCTTCTGCATGCTTTCCTTCCCTGTTAAAAGTGTGGGAAATTTCCTCTGGGAGTGGAATGTTCCTGCATGCTTATAATTGAGGTTTTTTTTCTAATCTGATGCAGTAGTTCTTTAAAAATATAGTGCTTTGTAGAATGTAGGACTGTGTACTGTAGTGTCCTTCAGCGTGCTGCCTGGCACCAGTTGCACACCTTTTGCTACCGTATTGCACTTCCCCAAATAACACAGCAGGGTGTACATTGATGCAGTGTGTCCTGAATAATTGCAGGAGAGTTACTGTACACAGCAGGCTGGACATGCAGGATTCAAAAGACATGTAAAGGTGGCCAGGCTACTGCACGGTGGGGAGACAGGTCAGTTCTGGGACCCACTCCACTACTGACTAGCTGGCTCCTTTCCCTACAATTCTACAGACAAAGCAGCAAAGAGGCATGTTTTTAGTCTTTGAGTGCTATTATCATCACTCTTCTATTTAAGCACAAAAGAATCTATAAATATATTAATTACCTAACAGCAGAGCGATTTGTAAAGGTTCCAGCCTACGGTGTCAGGGTTTCATGACACACATACTTGGAAGTAACTCTGTGATCTGCTGTACACCCTGTAAAGGGATTAGGTTTCTTACATTTGCTTTGTAGATGACTCAACAAGAGCAAAATTGTTGGTGAGAATACAGTGAGAAATCTCTATCACCACATAACATTTCTGGCTTTAGGAAATCTAAACACATGTGCAGAAGTTTATAAGACTCCTTGTATTCCCTCCCCTCTCCCCTTTCCTGTCAAAAGACCCACTTTGGTTCAAACTTAAAATGATTGTGAATATTTCTGGTAAGTATAGAATTGGAAAAGCCCAAAATCTCCCATGAGAACAAAGGCCTGCAAGAACAGTTATTTTGTACCCACTTTTTCACTGGTAAAGGAGACTCGGTTTTTGAGCCTTTTTCCTGTCCTTGAGATTCAGCCAGTGTGGGGGGCAGTGTCCAGAGAGGCTTCTCTCTGTCCAGCTATTTCTTTCATCTTTCACTGCTCTTTTTGCAAAGGAAAACTAAAGATATAGGGCTGAAGATTTTACAGGAAATTACTGTGCTGCAGAAGAGAGATTGCTGAACAAGCATGTGAAGAGAATACCATCCTTTTCCTTTTGTGGAAAAAAAGGGGCTGCCCAACAGGATAAAGAGTTCAGTTATTCCCCACCCCTTCACTGTGGCTGCTACTTTAAGTAACGTGTAAATCCAAGTTGACCAGAGGTTTTCTTTTTCTCATGCAGTTATACCAATCTAATTCAGGTATTTCCTCATCAGGAATACTCCTAAACACCACCATCCAAAACTTCTGGTCTGTCCTGAGAACCACACTTCTGCCTGCTTTTATCAGAAACACATTCCCCATCTGACAATCTCTCTCACTTCAATATTTGGCTTCTACCCAGATATACCTCTCTGAGTTCTGTATATCCATCCCATACTCTGAACACTCTTGAATATGACCACCACCACCACGAGGCTGTGGAAAACCCAAAGACTGTGACACCTCTCGTGTGATGTTGTGGAATATATCTGTCAGCCACTGACAGATATATTCCATATATCAGACATCTCAGACACTGTCCTGTGCTTGTCCAGACTCCAGGTGCCCGTGCAGTTAGGAGCCATAGGGCACCTGATGTCCTCTGCCACCTACTGTGTCAACCCTCTGATTCCTGGTATGTTCTAACCCAGCCAGCACAGGGGGAGAGAAAAGTGACATTAGTACTAGCACACCATGGAAGTTCTGGGGAGAGAGCAGAGACCCATGGCAGTTACCAGTGCTGATGAAGACAGAAAGTGTTGAAGGTGCTCTGCGTGTGTGTTTAGTGGGGATGGAATTGGTGGGGATTTAATGGAGGGAGAGAAGAGGGATGTGGAGCTAATAAAAGAAAACGAGCCTAGGGCACTTCGTCCTAAGCCATTTTTCAACACTTCACCTCTCACAACCCAGGCCTTCCTAATCACTTCTAGCTTCCATTATGCAAACACACTCACATAATTTCTGAGTAACATAAACCAGCAAATTTTACCCCAGGCAGAATAGGAAACAGCTGCATGTGGTCTGCAGTTATCTTGCAGAAACTTTTTGGTGGTTAAGGCTGCAGCTTCCAGAACTTGCATCCTCTAAAACTCTTGAAACACCTGAAGATGTACACATCAGCCATAACACTATGTGTGTTACATGAGCTACAGCTTAATTGGTTAGTAATATAAACCTCTTTTTGGACGTCTGTGATCAGATTGCATTTTGAAAATTTACCAGTAGGTCTTTCAGTCAGAAGGATGAAGAAAAATAAAATACATTTGCTTTGGGCCAAATTAAACTAGAACGAAATAATTTCAGTTCCAAAACTAATCTTCTGCAATAGTCACCTAAATAAAATAACAAAACTAGTATTCTGCCTTCATTCTGCTGCCATTTATTAAATCTTCATGCTTGCACCTTCATGCTTTCTCCTTTACTTTCTGACCTCCTTTGAAGCAATGTCCTTCTAACATCCATCACCAAACAAGGTTACTATTATGCTTCAAGTCTTTTTCATACTCTCCTATGCAAAACCCAAGAAATGGCTAAGCTACTACCAGGGTTTCTATCTATTGTACTAATAATTGTTTCCTTTACTCTCTTGTTGAACTACCTATCTATTTACTGGGCTTTTATTTTATGACTCTTTTGAGGCAGAGACTGTTTTTCTGTTGTCTTTGTACAGCATTAGATTGTTAGTAGGTAGCTCCTAATTTTTGTTGTATGTCTTAAGAATAAAGATTAGTATTAGAAGCTGGAAGAGCAATTCTTATTTCATTATTGTCAGAAAACGTGGAGGTAAGGTGTATATTAAAATAATGTTCAAATTACCAAAAGAATTTCATTTGCTAGCAACATTCCCTAAATATTCTGGCTTAGAGTCACAAACATCAGCTGAAAGCCTATTCCTGAAATATTGGAATTTCAAAGTATGTGTGAATTATGTGAAATGAAAGTGAGCAAGAAATGTGGATTCTACAAGAGTGATTTTAACTACATAGCGTGGTAGAGGAGAAAGTGTGTTAGATGACATTTTCAGATGATATTTCTGCCGTTCTGAAATAAAACATGTTAAAGGTATAAATTCTTGAGGAGAATCTAATGTATCTGGTTGAATGCAGATGCTAGAAAGTACAGCAGAAATTTGTGATGAGTGAAGTTAGATAAAATAATTACAGGTTTCTCCCACAGAGCTGAGTTATCTTACTGCACACTTTGTATTTGGTGTTAAAATATGTATTGGTCAATATATTTAATTAATATTACAAACGTAGTATTAGCTTTTGGAACTCTTTAATTTGTTAAGACTTCATGTTGAAAATTGATCTTTGCTTACACTTGGCATCTAGTTTTGCTTCTATATAATTTGCTCTTCCATTGAGTTAAAAGCCAAACTGAGGATAAGCAGACTTCAGTAATGGAGCTTGTAAATTCCTTTCTGAGGAACTATATAAAGATGCTGCACATTCCTCAGTCAGGACCTAAGTGGCTTCTTGCAATTACAAGCTTAATCATTCCATGATCCAAAAGCTATTGAAAGACTCAATCTTATCATTCCTTGCCTACTTCAGCAGCTGAGATTGCAAATTCCTGCAACATGAGCAAGAGGCGAGGAATAGTTTCACTAATCAGTCACCTCTCTGTGCATCCATCACACTTTCTGTAAAAGGGGGACAGTAATGTTCAGCTTGGTTTGAATCTTAACTTACAAAAGAGGAAACTATGTATGAATTTAGGGTTTTTTCTGCATTCCTGTGATGCATTGAAGTTTGTTGCAGTACTTTGTTGTGCTAGGTGCTTGCAAATGTGAAAGAATGATCTCATGTTCAAACTAAAATTTTGCAGTTTACTCTTCATTATGCAACATTTATTATTGTTATTATTATTATTATTATTATTGTAGCCTCTGTGTACTTACAAGTTATGTGTAAATTCTTGATGAAATTTCCTAATCAGAACTGCAAAATCTGGGCTCCTCAATCTATAAAATATGTGAGTAAAAGCTGACTGTTTTTCAGAGAAGGTGAGTAATACAGACTTCTCCTTTTCCAGCTATAATAATGCACGCACTTCCCATTAAGTCCCATTTATCTACTAAATTTGGTGTTTAAAAAGTCAACTATTTCCTCCTAATGTCATAAAATATTGTTAGGGAAATGGTTGGGGTTTTTTTAACATTTCTGAATTTTCAGAACAAAAAAATGATCAAAATTTTCCAAACATTGAGCTTTTGAACAAAGATAAACTATGAAATGCTTAAATCAAAGGCTGAAGGATATAAAGTTTATGCAACAGAATCCCACAAAAAGTGGTGCTTTTCAAAGTTTGATTGTTTCATGGTTTGCTCTGACACTAAACTCTTACAGGTCTTACAAATTCTGTTGCTTTTGTGGATGGTGTAAATTTTCGAGAATGCTAAGACAGTTCTTTTGGCATTCTTGAAATAAGTAGGGGAGTGCTTTCTCCTGAAGTATTTTAGTTGGGCAGTTTAAAGTGAAAGAATGTCTGTTGGAAAATCTACTTTACCACACCACTTTAATGTTTTTCTGGGTTTTTTTGGTGGAATTTTTGGGGGGTTTTGGTGGGTGGTTTTTGTGTTTATTTGGTTTCTGGTTGGTCTGTTTGTTTGTTTGTTTGTTTCTCTTTCTTTTCTTTCTTTTCTTTCTTTTCTTTCTTTTAACATGTTAAAAGCCCTGTTAAAACAGCAGATATAAGCAGAATATCTCAGATTATTCTTTGACATGAAGAATTTTCTTTTGCCTGTACACCAGATGCACAGATGTCAGCAATACAGACTAGGGACTTTGGGCTCTTCAGTAAAGTAACTATATGGTGTGTGAAAGGCAGGAATTGTGATTTATCCAAGTATGAATTGCCCAATGGTTATTTGGCCCTCCTGAGATGGTGCTCAACATTATCCTCTCTTGAAATGGCTTGAACTGTATAAACAACATGAAATAGAAAACCAGAGGGATTAGTGTCTCCTGGGAGACTGAGAAGATCCTCTCTAAAAGTTGTGGGGCATGTGACTGGTTCTGTCTCGGTCAGAGTGGGTAACAAGAGCTTTTCCTCCCCCTGCTGTGATAATCCCAGTGTTTGGTCTGGTTTGCTCATAAGAACTGTGTAGGACTAGTGATGTTAGACACCTGTTAGATTTCTCTGGAGAAATAAGTTGGAATAGAATTTCTCTTCACCATTAGCCAGCAAAAGTGGGCATCTTCACAAAAAGAGACATTGCCTCTCACCCACAGAAAATGGAAATGTTAATTTAAAGGCAGTTAAACTATTAGAAATCAGAAGTCATAATGCCAAGGTGATCACACTGTCAAATTTTGCCTGCTCTGTTGTATTTCTTTTTGTCTGCATTCACAACAATTAGGCATTTCAATAAAACTTAAAAATCATATGACTTTAAAAGCAGAATATGATCTCATTTTTGGGGTGATTACTGAACCTTTGCAGTTTATGTTTTCAAGTTTTTGTCTACAATTACAGGATCTAATATATATTTCTTTTTTATATACAAATCTACTTTCATTAGAAGTGGCATCCTTATGAATATGAAATGATGTTATATTTGTAATACAATGGAAGGATTGCTGACCCCACTGTTGCTTTAGGGTTATCATGTAGAGGGAACACAAAGAATCTTGTTGGAGTTAACCATGCTTTAGTGCTCTGCAGTTTGTAATGGGAGAGCCTCTGGGTATGTAATGGGTCTGCCTCTGGCAGTGGCCGATTTCAAATATTTGGGAGATGAAAGTTCTTCTTAACAAGTTTTCTTTTGTTATTGTGACCATAGGAGATTGTCTCATTGGCCAAGCTAAGAGGAGACCAATGCCTGCTCAGGCCTTTGCAAAGCACAAAGGCCATTATTAATGTCTCCACAGCTGTCACTGGCTAACTCTGGAAACTGCACATTATTAAAAACGTGAGCACCTTGTACTGTACATTCAGGTCATGGTGATCCTGGGTATGCACTGCCATCAGTGAAGTGATAGCTCTAAAGTGGAGAATCCCAGATTTAGTACAAGTTTATCCAGGCCTGACCGTTGAATATGTTCACACTTGACAAACAATCATAAGTTCATCTTTTGTCAGATTTTTTTTCCAAACTAGTGGATGCAAAGTGCTCCTGAGGCATCTTCCTCTGCAGATATGCTGAAGTTAAACTGTCTCTTCATTTTCTTCTCAGGCTCTCTTCCTCCTTAAAACACCAGATCCATTGCACCTTGCACCCCATCCTAGGCCTCCTCTATGTGGGCACCATCTGAATGAGCCCTTATTTGAAGATTCTAAATTAAAACATCCATAAATCTGAAATATTTTCCTGGCATTTTTCTCTGTCGCTCTGTGACCTTGGCTTTCTGAGAAGAGCTAGTTATCTTTTGGCTCACGGGGACAGGATGAAGGAGGGCGAGGGAAAAGAAATTGCGTGTATTCTTTGCAGTAAAATGTTGTCTTTTTTTTTCTAGAGTTCTATTGTCAGTGGTTGAAAGGGCTAGAAAGAATAAACTCAGACCAGGTTCTGTTTGCTTTCATTTTCACAAAGATTTCGTTAACAATAAATACCATCAAATTTTGCCAATACTCCTACAAATTGTCAAGGGAAAAGACCCCCAAACCCAAAATAAAAGCAGGAGAGGTTTATACTATTTAACTGTCTGAGAGACTACAAGCCTTTATTTATTTTTTTCAGAGTCCTAAAGGTGATTAGGAAAGGAAATGAAAAATTAAAATCATCTGAGAATTAAATGCATTTCACCTCTATTTTTTCCTCATCCAAAGTCTCTTGAGAAAATTCTGTGGCTGAGGGTTATCAAAGCAGTGATTTCTCTGCAAGATCATTCAATATCTCTTATATTTATAACTTAACAAAATTTCTTTTTCCTGTCTATTTATTTTTTTCCTTTGAGGCATCTCATTTCTCTAGCATACATAACCTACTCACGTTTTTCCTGTCGAGCTGTTCTTAGTTTCATCTATCAGTTATGATCCTTACCTGTTTTCTTGACAGGCTCTGGCATCTTCACTTTGTTTCTGATGGAGCTCCCAGCAGCTCCCAGCTGTATCTAGAAAGCAGGGTGTGAGTTACACAGGAATGTGACTGCAGGGCTTTTGAGACCCCTAAAGAAGCCCTCGATGGAAGCCCCCATCCTGCTCCTCCCCCTGGGTCCCCGCTGCTGCCGACTGCGGCACCTTATCCACAGCAGGACACACTTGACAGGCTACATCAGCTGGGATAAATATAGCCAAGTTCCAGGAGCCAGGGAGCTCAGGCCACCCAAGACTGGCTACCACTGATCTGTTGGTATAAACCAGAGCACAGTGTGATGCTGCACATGCGTACAGTGCATTTTCTAGCTCCAGGCATGTATTGCACGAAGAATTCCAACACTGCCATGTTTATGGCACGTTCAGCAAACTAGATCTGATAGTTACACCTCCTGTGTGCTGGTTCCTGCTTACTCTAAGTGTGTATTTGCTTATGTTCTTGCTACTTATTTCAGTTTTTGTTTTTGTCATAATTGGGTCAGAGCTGAACAGCCCCTCAGAAACTGCTTTTCTTGTTTCTTTTTTTAGCTCTTCAACTAAAGACTGTATTTGTAGAACCAACTGTGAACTTTAAGGAAAGAACTTTCTTTTGCAGAGACACTTACACAATACTGACATTTGCAGTCACAAGTAGAAAGCATGACACTACTTAAATAGTTTTAGTCCTCCCTCCCCATCCACCCACTTGATCCACAGCATACGTTTCTTGATAACTAGCAAGATTTTTTTTTCTTCTTTTAAATATCATTTTAAAAATAGTTCCAAGGTTCTGTTTTATGCCACTAGAAGTTTCAATTTTGCTTAATCATATAGAAAAGATCTGGGGGAAAAGCTCACTAGAAAATTATTCTTGTATGGCCATTTCATGCTCCAGTCATTGCTTCTTATTTATTCATATATTTAGCATATGGCAAAATAGGTACTGTGGACAATCATTCTTTTATTATCATGATTGTTTATCAAATTTGAGTTTTAAGCTTTACCAGAAAAACTCTGGAGGCCGAACATTTAGCATATTTTAGCCACCACTAGTATTGACAAAATAATTTTTAAAAACAGGAGTGGTTTTCTTTTTTTTTCCCCAGCTTTACTATCCTGTAAAAAACTCATTTTTAAAGGATTTCATCTTTCGGCACAGAGTTCAGAATAGTCCAGTGTGCAAGCCTCTCATCAGTCACTGTACTCTGTGTCTGTCTCTCACATCTGACTCTTGGTAGGCTGATGGGACAAATGTGACCATGCAAGAAACACTGCTGATACCTCTCCTGATCTGGGGCCAGACACTTCCTCCCCTTCCCTTGAAGCAATTTTTTAGGGACTAGTGAGGAAGATGGGCAGGATGTTACCTGGGCTTATTTCCCATTGTCTCTGTTTCTAATAGAGCACAAGCTACCATGATATGTATTTCATTACTATCTTGTGCCTGAGGTACTTCACTGGGAGTCAGGAAATCTTGGCTATTTGCTTTGACTTGAAACGTTTCAAAGGGCTTGGGTCTCACTTCTTCCCCACAGTGAAACAGAACTATGAGGATTTAATCTGATGCAGGGAAATTATCCTAATCCAATAATAACTTTGCAGATTTTGTGATTTTTAATGTTATTTAAAGTAACATTTCAAATATATTGCTATGTTCAAGACTGGGAAAAATTAATGTCTTGTCTGCTATTACACCTTAGGTTACCAGGTGGCAGCATTGTTGTAATAGTAAACTTTTTTCTAGCATTTTCTATATTATGTATTATATTATATTATATTACTATTTTTAATAACAAAACTGCTGTGCAAATGAAGTACATAATTTCAATGGCTACACTGACCCAAAACAGATGTGTAGTGGATTGTGATAACTACTTTCTGGTGCACTGCAGCACTAGGTAATTGTTTAGCAAGTGTGTGAAATTTCATCCTGTATTCAAATGAAACTGATGTACAAGGGCAGTGAAGCAACATGTAATAAATGTCTCAGGGCCTGTGCTTAAAAAGTGAGTGAGAGGGAAAATTCTTCCTCGTCAGAAGAATTACTCTGAAATTATTGTTTCATGCTTCAGACTTGGCTTTCACCATGTAATTCAAAGACAGTGGCTTTCACCACACAATTCAAAATCAGGTTCAAAAATGACAGAAATTGGTGGCCTGCAGTGACAGGCTGTGTGATTTTGGATAGCTGCACCATGGCTTATGCAGAGAAAACCAAGAATTTATTATTTATAGCCAAAGTTAACAGCACCTCCTCCTAAAAAGCTACCCAACTTCTTATTAAAAGGCTATGTATTTAGGTGCTTGTGACTCTCCCCAAATGTAGCTATCCAGGCAGAAAGTCTATATATTACTTTTCTATTTTGGGCTTCTTTTCCTGGTAGTTTCTGTCATGCCATTTAATTCCTCATCCCTATTTCTGTTTATTGCTTCTCTGCCTCTTTGTTTTGTTTCATGAAAAGACCACCTCCTCGGTGGTGTGGCAGTTTCTGAGGACCAGGCAGTAAAATTGCCTCAGTGGCTCCATTTGTTTGGAATGGTAGGGACAGCTGAGGTGGCTCAGTGCAGAGCACAACCCTGCAGGACTCATCCACTGACGTGCTCGTAGAATCATGGAATATCCTGAGCTGGAAGGATCCACGAGGATCATCAAGTCCAACTCCTGACTTTGCACAGCACAGCCCCAATACTCACACCAGGTGCCTGAGGGCATTGTCCAAATGCTTCTGGAACTTTGGCAGGCTCCTGCTGTGACTTTCCTAGGAGTTCTGTTCTAGTGCCCACCCCCCCTCTGGGTGAAGAATCTGGTCCCAAAACCCAACCTAAACCTCACTGTTTCCTCTGAGTTTTTGAATCACAGAGTGCTGGTGTATACAGTGCAAAGCCACTTGACCTTACTGACAGAACTTGAATTTACTGGGACTTAGGAGATTTGGGTAATGCTGCTCCTGCTTATTTGATCTTTCCTCTGAACAACCCTTTTGTATCCCTTCCCTTTGCACTCCATATTTGAGTGTTTTCTGTATATTTGACAGCAACTTCCTTTCATTTCAGGGAGGTTCTTTTAACTGGCTTCATGATAAGGAACATGAGTTGCTGCATATTCTAGACTATGGGGGGAAAAAATGCAGTCTGCATATGGTCAGTGAGAACTTTCTACATTTCATCCTCTGAAGAACTTTTGTTTGTGTCAATGAGGTCCAGTGCAGGGGTCAGCAGTTTTCTATGCATTTATCTCTGGGCTAATGTGGGACTTGGGCTTAATCCACACACTTGAACTAAAAGCAAGCAGTCTTTGTGTCCTATGCTCCAAACATTATCTCCCTCAGGCACATCAAAACAAAGGGGAGAACCATCAGGGCAGGGGGGCGAATAGTTGGAACTTCAGAGAGGGAAGGGATCACACCAAGTTGAGTGGGAGGAGGAAATAAAAATATGTAATTGAAGGGCATGGATGGGGGGAGAAAATTGTTTTTTCTAGGTAATATGGAAGGGATTTGGAATGGATTCTCAAAGGACAAGACTATTAGATGGGGGGCTGGGATAGGAATGGGGGAGGGAAGAGAACTGGTGATAAGACTGAAATTGTAAGAGGATGTGGGATGGGAGAACTATAAATGGCTGAACAAATAAATTGGAACTGAGAACCATTCACATAAAGAGAAGCTGACTGGAGGCATATGTGAGAAAAGTTGGCCTGAGAGGAAGCAATAAACTAGCTGGGCAAAAGTTGAAAATGGACATTGAGAATAAAGCAGTTGGAATCTACTAAATATGGAGGCATCTACTGGCTGAATCTAGGCATGGAGAAGAGCTGAACAAAGAGCTGGGAATTGATAGCTCAGGCTGGCAGAAAAAGGAAAGCACAGTGTGGGTGAGTGGGAAAAATGGAAGAGGGAATATCTAGAGAAGAAATCTAAAATTATGTTTCTGAAAGCAGACACCCAAAACTCAGAAACTTAGGTAAATCTAAAAGAACCCTAACTGATTTGTATATGCAAATGCCCAGCTCAGCACCCAAACATCCTTCACTTTGCATAAGGCAGAGGAATCGAAGCATTCTGCACAAAGGCACCAGTGGTCAAAGGGTTTCTTATACCTAAAGTGCTGCTGCTCTGCTGCTGGGGGGTTAAAACAGAAGCTCAGAGGGAGCCCTTAAGGCACAGAAACTGCATTCCTTCCTACCACAAAGCCGCTTCCCCAATCCTTTGCATAACCTTGGTCTCCCCAATACCTCCTCCCACCCTTCTTTCTCCTCCTCCACCTCCTGCTAACCCTTATCTGCTCCACCACATCCTCATTCCCCTCCTGTCCATAGACTGCTTTTGCTCATTCTCACGTACTGCTTTGGCTCCCCAATAGCAAAAAGTAACAGTGTGGGGAACTAAAGGCATGAAGAAGGAGGATGTGGCTGGATGAGCGGAGAGAATGGAAAGAAACACAGAATGGAAAGAAAGTTGCCCTGAAAAACCTGATCTAATAGGCCTGCTTTGAGTAGGGGGTTGGATGGGGTGACCTCCAAACATCCCTTCCAACCCAGGTTGCTCCGTGATCCTGTATGCTGATGTGAGGTGTTCAGCTAAGGCAGATAGGAATGAGTTATGAGTGAGGAAATGAGACAGAATAGCTCAGCCTACTGCTGTTTTCATGTTCTCTGGAAGAAATTCACATTCCCCAGCTCTTGGAATAGGACTCTGATTATTTGGTTTATATACAGACCTCTCTAACAGCACAGGCTCAGCTGGGCCAACTGAATTGCCATGTGCAAATTTGTTAGAGAAGAAAGCTGAAACTTGGTGAAGTTTTAGCTATTGTCACAGTTGCTTTAAAAGAGCAAGCTCTTTGTCTACTTAACTGTAACATATTAGTGGGTTCATTACAGTAGCATTTTTATTACAAGAACTAGATTTTTAGTGGTTTAGGTATATGGGTATGCAAAACTATGTAAATCTGATTGGAGTATTTCTTAGAACAAGGAAAGGTGGTGAGAGAACAAGTTAACACACAAAATAAATTAGAAATAAATGCAAATTCTTGGAATTGGTACCACAGTCTGTGTCATATCATAGTCTTTTCTATCCATAATCCAGACATTTTAAATACACAAGTGTGGGATTTCCATTGTGAAAAGGAAAAATGCTCATTGTGTTGTCATCACTAATAAAGTCTTTGCTATGAATTTACAATGTGCAGCTAGGGTACAAGGGAAATTTTGAACAACAGTGTAAATACACTGAATTGAACTGTCATGTGATACATGTACTAGCTATGAAGCTGGCAATATAGTTTGAATTAAACTCTATGATAATGAAGTGAATTTTGTTGTGTGGAGATTTGAATGAGGGAGGAAAAACATAGAAAGAAATGGAAGAAAGGCAAAGAGATTAAATGATACAAATAGAAAAATAAACTAAGGCAAAAGGCTTACTGAGGAAAAGAAACCTGGCAATGTATTGAGCCTAAGCCCTGTTGTAATCACAAGTGAAGACAAACACGGATTGTAAGAGTCTGTCAGTGTATGAATCTTGAAATGAGGGTATAGAGATAAAATTTCATGGAGGAGACAAAAAACCTCAAGCAGATATATTGGGATGCGTGTGTATGCATTTTTGAGGAAGTTTGGAGGATTCAATAAATGTGGGCTTTCAGGCAAAAATAAATAATAGCACCTTTAACTGCAGTTCTGTCTGATGCAGGTAAGTAGTAGCTTACATCTAGAAATGTCTAAAACTCTCTTTGACTGAGTAGAATTTAAAAATACATGCTGCCACTGTAAATTATTATAAGACGATTATCATATAGCCAGTGGAATTTTTCTAACTTTGATGCCTCTGGTGTACAGCTAGAGGGAGTCTAATATATTGTAGGTGCAGTTCAGTATTTTGAATTTAGCTCACTGATAGTTTCCAGAATAATCTTTCCACAAGAATTGATTAGCAACCACTCAGCAGCTAATAAAGCTGATGTTTAAAGCAGGCTGCAAAGGCCAAATATAAGTTGAATATCCAGCTGTAGTATGAATACTTGCTTTGAAAGAGGATTGATGATCTCTAACAGCAGTGGGCTTCAAAATGTTCCAATGAACTTGTGTTAATCATGGGTCATCTCTCCAAATAATGACCCCCCCGGCCTTTTTCCATCACGTCTGCCTGTCCAGTACTTGGCCAGTACTTCAGAGAAAATTGAATGCTTGCTCCTCTGTAATTTTGCAGAACCTGTGATTTAATCATATTCATTTTGGTATTTTAGTCTAAAACAGCCCAAGAGCTTCTGCTTGCATGTGCAGCTGAATGGCAATAATTCAGCTTGCTGAGACAGCCTAGTGTCCGCAGCAGTTGGATTGTGTGGCAGACAAACAGCGCTCTGGCAGAGAAGCATCATCATTTGGTCTCCTTCACAGCTGCAACACATGATTATTCACTCTTTATGCCACAGATGAAAAACCTAACCAGAAACAGATGGGGAGCGAATATTTTTAGAAACAGTATTTCAAAGCATTAACAAGAGGAAGAGAAAAAGTTTTCAGCTTTGGAGATAAAATTTTAAACCCTCTTGTTAAAGTATATTCAATATTACTTTTAAAATTTTTTAAATTTATTAATAATACTGTCCCCCCAAATATTTTTCTCAGATTCTTCTATTTCCATGTTTCTTGTGGTCAAAATGAGAGTAAAATGCAAATTCTTTAATTCAAGTAAATAAATGCTCTAAATTAAGATTTTATAGTAATGCACAATGCTCAAAAAGCTCATTTAAAGGTTCTTGTTGTTTCTGTTTGAATGCTTCTTTTGATTTTGTATTATTTCTCCAGCATCTAATTGGATTTTATGCAAGACTTGCTAGGGAAATGGAAAAATAGGTCTCATAGACCTTAGAAAGCTTTTTGGTAAGCTTGAAATGGCTTTTGTGATATCCTAGGCATCTCCACAATTAACTCACCAGTTGGCTCTTTTCAGTTATCATAGTTTTCCTGCAAGAGGAAATGATCCTTCTCCTCCAAATTACAGTGCCACAGAAGGATCAGTTCTGCTTTTGAAGCTGTGCTTCAATAATGTGCTTGTATATAAATAGCTGTGCTTGTAATAAAGATATTTTTATGAAGAGAGGAATTATTACTCTAGTTTTCTTGAATATCAAGTCTGCAAGTCTGATGAGTGCAAATGTCTTTAATCTCTTTTTAATTCCAGGCCAGCAGTGGAGAGTCCTCATCAGTACCAAGCAGAGAAGTCTGGAGTTTCTAGCTCAGCAAGGAGGAACCTTAATGGTGTCAGTGCCAGGTGTTGTTCTGGTCTTCTGAGAGCTGCCTTCAACAGCTTCCATCCTGAAACTTCAATATGGATGCAGATGGAGTTATCTGAGTCTAATTTAGTGAGTATTACGTTATTTCCTATAGGAAGTAAATCCTTCCAGTACAATTTTAGAAACAAATTGTCTTCTTAATTTGATTTATCCTAACCCTAAGTGAATGAAACATATTTGACATGATCCTCAAAGCAAAGTAATTAAAAGTTGGATTACAAGATTTTAGAAGCATGAAAGATAACCCTCTGTTAATTTTGGGCACTGACTGATGTATTTATCATGGTCATGAACCAGAAATAAGAATTGGGAAGTAGTACTTTGTGATGTTTTTTAACCAGGAGCTTCTTTCTTGTTTGGCTCCAAAGAGACACTGTAGGCTGTGATGTCACCAGACTTTTCACTTCCATAGTGAGATTGTTGGTGTAGATAGCACTGGCTGTGTTTAGATTTAATTTTGAGAACTCAGGTCTGTAAGAAGCTCATAATTTTCAATTATTTCTGGCTTCAGTGAGAAGCAAGCTCTGAAAAATTTCAAGTTATTTAGTGATATTCGGCATGTTGTACTGCACATCAATATTGTTAAAAAAACCCCTTCTCTTTATTCTCAATCTGCCTCATTTCCCCTCATCTGTTTTGGGAAAGTCATGATGATATTTCCTGATTTTTGAGTGATTGAAACAGCTGAGATACGTTAAATAATGTTAACACTTAAAATGCTAATTTTCAGACTGTTGCTTGAATTTGGATTTAATTTCTGTGCTTAGATGTACTGGGTAAATTTACCATGGTGTCTCAGGTATTGAATTATCATTTATTTTGCATTTTGAGTGTTATCTATACAGTGCAGTTGTTATTAGTTACTATTAATTGTTTTACAGTAGGGGTTAAAATCCACAGTTAAAATCTTGAAACTCTTTTGAATTAGAATCCTGCGAAAACATGATTAAACACAACTTCTTTCCAAGAAAGATTCATAAGTTAGATTCAAGGTATCACTGTGGGGGAAAGGAAGACAAAGAACAGGAGTAGGAAAATAAGTAAAACCACAGAAGAACATGTTTACTTTTTACATTCTAAACGGGATGGGGGTATAAATGCAATTCTTGGTATACATGACCAGATAATGTTCAACTGGAAGGGATTTTGCACAGGAAAAAATAGTGAGAAATATATACATATATGTATTTTTAAATTTCCTTCAGTACTGTGGTATCTTTCACAGTAATGTATTTCACCTCTTACATTTGTTACTGAGTTGACACCATTGATGATGTTTCCAGGTAAATTAAAAAGTAGCTACACATGGATAAAGCCCTACAACCTAGTGCACCTTTTGTTCAGAGACCACACAGGATCTGCATAACTGAATTTGTGACAATTGTTCGTGAAGTAATCATTTATTATGCAAACATCAAAACTTCATTAAATCTAGTTTTATTAAATATGTACACGTTATTACTATTTAAAAGAACGAGTATCATTCCAAGATCTGCAAACTTCTCTCTAGCTCTGAGAGCTGCGGCAGAGCCTGTATTAATGCTAGTTTAGAAGCTGGAAGCTAACGTGGTGTCATTGTGAGTGACACAGCACCACCTCTGGAGGCAAAACTTCATTGGCTGTATTCTTTAGTTACAATACAATCAAAAAAACCCAACAAAACAAAAGAAAAACAAAACAAAACAAAAAAACCCCAAAAAACTTTCCTGACAACAATATATTTGTACATAGTTTGAATTTCCCAACTCTGTCCAACTTGGAGGATGGAAGCAAAGAATTCTGTCATGATTAGGATTCTCAGATGCTGAAGAAGGGGATTCGTACCAGAAACATCTGATGATAAAGGCTGTTTAAAGGCAGGGAAGTGGGCACAGGAAGCAAAGAGAAAGATGCGTCCATCTGCTCTGCTGGTGTCCAGCCAGGAGCTCTCAATTTTTTTCTTGCTTAGGGTCCCATGGCCTCAGTGAGGATAATGCTTCCTATCAGTGGCCCCCCTTCCCATCACCTCTCCACTAAACTGGTAGGTCAGCTTCTTCTTAACTTTCTTGACCTCCCCTGTCTTGCCATAGTTTCTCAAAGCCCGTGCCATCTTCTGGTAGGTCATTTTCTTGCGATTGCCTTTCTGGATGCCCCAGCGATGCGCCAGTGCCTCTTTGTGTTTGGAGGAGAACTGGAAAGTACCTTTCTCCTTGTCCACCCACCAGATGCTGTCCTTCATGTCCCCACTACGAAGAAGGTCCAGAAGGAACTGATACAGACGTATCTTTTTCTTGCTGCCTGTGTGAGAGCCGAAAAAGAAAGCCAGTGGAGCATTAGTATTTGTGTGTAGTTCCTGGTGAAACAGCAGAAAGTATCTAAGTATTTCAGCTAACTTAGTATTCCAGCATAACTTCTTCGGTTTGCAGCATTTGTAAGAGTAGCCAGTGTAACAGTGTGTAAAATGTGGGTTGATATGCCAAGAATAAAAAGCAAGAATAAGTAATTCCAAAGTCTAAACTTCTGAAATTAATTTGCTAATTTGAAACTAATTGAAAAACATTGCTAATTCAAAACTAACCTAAATCTAATTTTGGCAGGTTATACAGAATGTGACTCTCAGATACTGAGCAAAGAGAGCTAAATATTTTTTTTAATTGGTTCTTCCTTGACCTTCTTGTCTTGGTTTTCCTAGCTGTTAATAGAAATTGGAGTAGAAATGGCAAAAGCCATTTCCATTCAGGAAGCCCGAACAGACAAAGCCGAAGGAGGCAGGGGAGTACATTAAGAAATGAGGTTTGAGGTAGTTATGGTTGTGAAAGATTCAGAGGATGGGACAGTGCAATAAATAGGGAAAGAAAAGCTTTGGCAGTGGAATAAAACACTAGCACAGCAATTCTACAGTTTAGTTCATTATCGTCATGGTAATATAACACCTGCTCAGTTCATAGCTTGGCAAAATCCTTCTGTTTTCACTGACCTGTTTCTCCATGCATAATTCCAGGCCCAGGATCCACACCATCATTCTCCCCATCTGATACCTCCAAGGGGGGGCTCTGCCTCTCTATGTCCTCCTCGTCAGAGCTGGGCTGAGGTGGAGAGAAGTACATCCGGGGCAAATAGGACACCTTTTGGAGAACAGAGTAGTAGAGGGAGAAGGCAGTGAGACAGAAGGCAGAGTAGGGCATCAAGATTAAAAAAGGAAATGTAATGAAGAGAGGCAGAGAGAAAAGAGGAGAGAAAGTAAGAGGTGTGGGAAAATGTTTAGTGTAATACTGAGTGACTTAGTTGTTGATATTTATAATAAATGCCATCCTATTAAGAAACACTTTCAGGTAACAACACTTACACATGTACAACAATGCACCTTTACAAGAGGGAAGAATGAATAATGTTGTGAATGTCAGAACTTTCTCACATCTTATATCCTATGCAAGTAACACTGCCCCTCTTCCCCCCATCTCCCCAAAGCTTGCTTTCTTCCTAATGAGTTTCTGATCCCGGTTGTCTATCCCCAGAGCGAAACTCTTTTCAGAAAAACTTTTTTTCCTAACACAGACCATCTGGAGCTAAATTTGAAAGAGATGAACAGTTCTGCCCTGTCATGGCTGGCTTTGGCCCTGTTGTCCTCTTCCTTTCTCAGGCATGGTTCCTCCTGACAGCACCGGAACCCTATGGTACTGCATCCAAATTTGGAGATGGGATTACAGCGCTCCGTCAGCTTTCTCTCTTAAACTTCCCCCATGAGGAGAGGAGTAGCCTTGACACTAAGATAAAGGATATGTCATACCAGCCCATATTCTCTTTTCCCAAATGGCTATCTGAAAATTCCCCATTAGAGGGGGATTTCTCATCTGCAAAGCTAGCAAGCCAGTTTTTGTGTTAAATTCTCTTGTCCTTATATAGAGGTGTTGTCAGAAGCAGTGTGGAATATACCTCTGCTCTGTAAATTCTCAGTTGTGGTCTGGTTTGCTAGGAAACACGACAAGTTTCCACAAATTATTGCACCTTCTTATTTAATAACGTGAAACATGTCAGTCTGAGGGGCAGGGATTAAGAACCCAGTCCCTACATCAAAAAAAACCCAACCAACATCCCCCAAACCCAGCAGCATATCTTATGTAGCTTTCATGAAATGGGACAGATGATAGTCCTTGAAAGCGAGCTCTTTTAGTACTGCTCTTCTCCTTCAGCAGGAAAGGTTGTTCTGAGCCTGATGCCCTCCCCAGGGGAGCTCAGGTGCTGAAGTGGGCAGAGCACAGAGTCACTCACCCTGTGTTGGGCTTGGCCAAGTGGGGCTTTTCAGATGAGTTTTGCACCACCTTGAAATGTCCCAACAAGGCGTGTGCCAAGGGCTGGTTTGGGGCACAGCAGCTGGCAGTTAATGAGTTGGCAGATTGGCTGCAGCCGATCTGGCAGGAAGGGCAGGATTGGGCAAGAGTGCTTGTAAGCTTCCTGTCAGATCCCCAGGAGTGAAACTTCAGCCCTCACCACAGTCACCTTCAGCTTTTTACAGTTAAGAAAGCTGCAGCCTCAGGGGTAGGAAGGAAGGGAGAGACTGTGCCATGGGGGAAGGGGAATGAGAAGGTGGGACAGTGTCCTACAGGGGAGGGGAACAGAGATTGGTGCCCCTGTGGAGAAAAGGGCTGGGGAAACCTGGAGTGTTTTGGGAGGTTGTATGGGAGTAAGGAACCTCTTCTCTGGGGCTGGAGTGGGACACTGGGAGAGTGGGAGGGGACATGGTGTCTTTCAAGCAAAGGTAGTTGCAGATGCTAGCCTGGGGAGTTGAGTAAGTTTTCCCCACGCTGTCCCCACTTTCCCTGACTGCTATATCTTTGCTTACACTGCCTCTGCACCTGAAACCCACCGAGGGCAATACAGTGTCACACAGTTTTGGGACAGAGTCACAGAGGACCAGCCCATGTGCAATAAAGAGCCAGGATAAAGAGCCAGGTTACTAAGAGTTCTGGAGGAAAAAAAACTTAAGGAACTACTATTCTGATGTTTTCACAGGGTCTGTGGCACCCACGTGTGATTTTTCTCTTTCTAAAGTTCTTCTCACAGCTCTCCAACCTTCTCTTTCATTCTCCATTCAGAATGAATATTTTTTTCTTATTTTAGTATTTCTGAGGCCCCTGTTGGCAGGCTAACAAAACTTTTCAAACAAATCTTGTTCATGAACAGGTTAAACTTCAAATTTGATTTCACAAAGTAATGTGATATCAACAGAAAATTAAAGAAATATCTTTGCATGTTCTTCCTTTATTGGAAACAGTAACTCTGATATTTCAGGACAACCATGTTAGTTAAAAACCAGCAAATTTAGAGGAGGATTAAAACTTCCTTCCTGCTTCTGTTTCTTTGTCTGGGACTGTGACTGAGATACACCAGAAGCTGAACTTCAGAGCATGCCAAGTACTATTTGCATGAGCAAATAGTAGGAATAAAAGTAAATAAATAAATAAATCTATTTTTAAAAAAAAGGTAAAAAAAAAAAGTAAAAAAAGTAAAAAACTAGGAATAAAAGTAAAGTAAAGTAAAAAGCCAAAGATCCCCTGCTGGTAAGGAAAAGGAGGATAGTGTGAATTCTACATACTAACATCTGCAGCTTGGTAGGTGTGGGGCAGGGAGATCACAGTGCTCTTCATCAAAAGTTGTAACAAAATTAGTTCCCTGCCTTTCATCCTGAAATGAAAGACCATAGCTGAGTAGAATGAATGGGGATAAGCAGAAGTGCCCTCTCTTGTTTTTTGGTTATGCTTCCAAAGACATACCTGAAGGGCCTCATTTTCATCCTTTGACCTTAGCCAGAGGTAATGGTTATTAGGTATTAGGTATTAGCAGTTGCAATGAGCAACTGAAACAATGTGAAGCTTCCCACAGACTGCTGTTCCATGATGCATTTTTTATATTTGTAACTTTCTGTTCCTAATTCTTTGTTTGTATCTACGTCTTATATTCTATTCCTGATTTTTTTGTTGGCTTCCAGTTTCCTGTTGTGAGTGTTAGCTTACTCATTCTATTTTTTCTCTTCTTTCTTTTTGATTAGTACAGTATTAACATACAATTTCAGTTTGCTTTGAGCAGAGAAACCCAAACTGATAAGCCCGTGCGTGCGGTTTTTCTCACAAAGTTTCAGCAAGGGTACTGTTATATGCAGCACTGTAATCAGCAAACACTCTTTTCTCCAACTTCAGTTCTACTCTACTCTGTCTTGGATTTAGGACATTTCTTGTGCATTGGAAAACTCTTTAGCACAAGATCTTCCAGCTTTCCTACTGCTCCCAGTAATGACTTTGGGCATATTCTTGTAGGACCAAGTGTTTTCCACACCTGCTGTGCTTAGTCTCTGCAGTATGATGGAACACCTTATAATTTCAGCTTCAGTGAGAATTCACTGGTGCTTTGGTGACTATTGCATAGTGGAGTATCATTTTGTACAGGGAAATGCCTGGCTTAATGTAAAATCTGAGCAAAGACAAGACAGTGTGCTTTGACTTGTGACTTATTTACTCCCAGACAGAAGCACAAGTAGGATCTCCTCAGCCTGTGGTAGAATTGCCAGTGACTTGTCTTTGCTAGCATTTCTCATACGAGTCATATAAAACTGTCAGGGTTCCTTGGAAATATTTAAAACTTTACTACTGCTTCAAATCTCAGAATTACTTCTTAATAATCATGGGTACCCGTGTTGTGATACAAAGCTTCTCAGGGCCAGTTCATCTGCAGAATTGCAAACCAGTTAATTTTCATTCCAAATGAAACAAAAATTTGAAATTCCAAACACCTCCACAAAACGCAGTTCTCTTTTTAGACAGTGTGAGGAGCATGATTTCTCATTATCCAGGTAAAAAAATGCTTGAAATACATTTATCCTGAGAATGAAGAGCTTTACATGCCCTAAGAATCTGAGTAACTAATTTCAGCAACCTCTTTCACATACCAGTACGCACTCGCTAATGTATTATTTTCTTTACCATTAATTATCATGTGAAGTTCTGAGCAGGGGTTGGTGACCATACCTGATGGTTGAGTCCGATGTGTGTGGTTGGGATTGCAGAATCCAGGACGTGCATTTGCTCGATCTCCATGTGCCTGTAGAGCTGCTGCAGCTGGGGAGGCTGCACACTCTGCAATTCTGTGAAATGGTTGTCTCCAAAGGTCTCAAATTCACTGTGCATGTGGTGTGGATGATAGTCCCAATAATGATCTAAAGAAAGTAAAAATAGATTGTCTGTCATTGCAAGATTTAAAAACATGGCATTTACCTGGCTTTCATTGATTCTTACTCCTGTCATGGCCCTGACCAAACCACTCCTGTTGACCTGTTTATCTCTGCTGGCAATCTGTATAGATCCCTGTAAAGTTTCTTTTCCTAATCTCATAAATTCCTGTGACTGGGAAGTATTACTTAGGCCACTTTAAGTAGGAAAATTCTCTAAGATAGTGAGATGGATTTCAGTGATAATTTAACACAAGATGCAGAAGATGTTAATGCTGGCAGCTTTCTCAAGAAGAGACCATAACAAGTTTCAAAACATTGTCATTCTTGAGACAACAAATTCCACTGATCTACATACTGTGATATTCTCATTACACTCTTCCTCATGGCATGGAAATGAGGAGGTGGAAAAAATGCAAAGATTTTTCTGCAGCTATCTTTAGTCTTTATTTTACTGTGCTAGCAAAATTTCAGGAATGCCGCAGAAAAGGCGCTTTTCTAGATATTTCCTGCTGTGTTGCTGTATCACACATTTTTAAGTACCAATACTAGAGAATAAAAGGATAAACACATGTGGAAATCTGGTGTACACTGTATACAGGAAGGCTAAATTCTAATGCAAACTCCTTCTCTACTTTTTTTATCTCTTTGGTACATTTGAAATTTCCAACATGCACAGCCATGAGTATCTGTGATACTCATGGCTATGCATTATCTGTGATAATTTGGATTTTTTCCAAAAATATAAAGAAGTACTTAGATAACCACTATAATGTTTCTTGATTCATTTATCTTTGAAATTAAATTCCATATAATTCTCAGTTTTAAATTTCTGGCTTTTTTAGTTCAACATAAGCCTTCAACTTTTTAGAACTTTGTATTTGCTGCTCAAAATTTAAATTTTTCTACGAGAAATGTGAAGTATTGCTAATTCTATTTCTCGTATACAATAGTTGCATACATAATTTTGCACATATTTATGTGCAACCAGTTTTTAAAATCAGTGTCAGCACTATGTCCTTTGCTCTGACTGAGCTTGGAACTAATCTTCCATTATTTTATGCACAGCTGAAATTTCTTCATGATATTCTGTGTAACAGTTCTAATTTATATCTTACTATTCCACATTCTCTTCCCTTATTAAATTATTAAAAACAATTTCTGCCCTGCCCTTTACATGTTTTCAGGTTGCTTCATGTACTCTTACAATCTACTTCTAATTATCACTTAAGCTAGCTTCAGCTCTGAGTCAGTATATTCACTCCCCTATTCACATTTGTACACTTCTCCAGGCTCCTTCCCAGCTTTTGACATCCTTCCAATAACACAATGGACAGAATTGAACATGTTCTTCTAAATGTAGTTAAATTTATAGAGGAACAATTGTCTCGTTCTGCGATATATGTTATTGTGCATGACACTATCTGGATACTAATGTGCTATGAATATTTTTCTTAAATATCAAGTTCATTCTTTTCCTCATCTCCTATCTCCTCATCCTTCCCCATTTGTGTTCCAAACAGTTAAGTGTAACCACATTGAGGATTTGAAATCCAGGGGAGTGACTTTGAATGTGGCTTCCTTTGGAGTGAACTCAGTGATAGGTTTATACCAAGCACACTTGTACCTGAGAAGCTGTAAGGACTTTTTCGTCCTTTGTGCTTTTCTGAGTCATGAATAAACCTCATCACTGCATGTGAAAGGGGTGAAAATGTGCTTGTAAAAGCATCCAGGGAGCTGCTGCATTACTTTGTCATTTCTTTGCTTTGTTGTATGGCACTTTCTATGGGCTATGTATGGATCTTATAGCCCTAAGATAATTACAATGCACAGTAGCACTTCTTCATGTTGCAGTTCAAGAGAAAAAATTCAGTTTCTAGGGCAAAAAAGCAGGGTTTAGGGGCGCAAAGGACACAGGTGTTCTTGCATCCACATCTACTTCAACCCAGGAAACAGCAGAGTGTGTGAGTTGAAATCCATAATTTACCTAAGGCTGTGTCCTGGTAGGAAGCTTTGAGCACTTTCAGTGTGAAACCTTTCCACTTACTCGGAAGACTGAGCCACTAACTCATGTTTTCTCTGGGTTAAATTACTGCAGATTTCTTGAAGTAGAGCCAACCATTGAGGTCCCATGTACCAGGGGCAGCCCTGCACATTAAATTGTTGAGGATACATCGTAAGAAGAATCTAAACTCCTGTACCTTAGAGAGCTCTGGCTCTGTTTGCTGTGTGTAAAAGGCTCTGTCAGAGGGCAATGTATATTCCCAAAGATCCCTTGTCACTGATAATCTACAACAGCAAATGAGATCAATGCATAACTGGGAGGATGACAAAGCCCAGGAAAAAGTCTCTGAGGCTGTCAATGGCAGGTCTTCAGCTGTGGAATGTCTTACTAGCAGCATATATGGTGGCCAAGAGAGAACAAAGAACATTTCCAACATACATAGCCATGAATATCTGTGCACCCTCTAGGTGGTCTACTTTTGATTATTTTAAAATATTTTTTTAGCAGCAGTAATGTTTTTATACTTCGAGATACCTCTTAGTTTTTGGAGCCTATGACAAGGTTACTGTTGCTCCAGAACTGTTTTAACTTTTCCCTTGGCAGATTAATGAACCTATGGAACACTATTTATGCATATTCATGCTAATAACTAATTATTAATTGTCATATTAACAACTAAATTCCTTTTTGATGGAATTAGGTGCTGCTGTAAAAATAAAGTAATAAAATAATACTATTAGCACAGCATATAGGATTTAAAGTAATGACATAATAGTATTACACTACCAAAAAATTGATGTCAGAAATTACTTCAACACAAACTTATGTCCAAATATTCAAGTTGTGAAGGGAGCAAAATCCTTATTCTTTCTAAAACATCTATAATTTCCCAGTCACGCTTAGGAAAAACAATATTGGTTTAGTAACATTAGCAGAGGAACTACAAATCTGTCTCCACAAGCCCTTCTGCAGTTAACCATCCTGGTGAAGTTATTGCACATGAAATTAAAAAAAGAAAAATTTAAATATCTGTGTCTGCAGATATTTGAGTTACCAGAAACTCTTTACTTCTATGCTCTTTGTTAGTGTTATGTCAGTTAAACATAGCAATTTTGTTCTTTTCTCTAAAACATGAAGGTGGAAGGAAGAAAAAAGACAGGAGATAAAAATTCTAGAAATGGAAAGTGCCTGTTCTTTGGGTAAAGGAAAATGTCATTAAAAGCCAAGCTATACCTATACAATGGAGTCATTATGAGAAATTTCATGTGAAGTGAAAGAGGATGTGAAAAAAATTCTCTCTTACAGAGACATGGAGATGGTGTTTGTTTTGGTGTTGTATGTAGTGAAAGGTTAGAGGAAGGACAATCATGAATTCTGAACTCCCTCCCATGACAGAGAGGATGCTAGCCTGTTGGGAAGAAATAGCTGACCTAAAGGCATTGTGTTCATATTCACCATGGAGGTAGATTCTCACTCCACAAGTGAGAAAACCTGACCGAACGTTTTCATGCACCTTCTCATCACTGTAAGTTGCTTTGCTCCTGTTTTAATAGGTGAATAACGGTAGAACCAGCAGTCAGAACACGAAAGAGGCTCGAGGAAGGCATTTGTGACAAATGTGGAGCAATGGGCTAAATGTGCATTATGCAGTGCAAAAGGGTGCAGAAATTCCTGAGGCAGCTGTTGGGGCGGAAGCGTGACAGCTCTGTCAGCACAGCTCTGCCCTGGCCCAGGACAGCTGCGGGTGCCAGCTCCAGCCCAGAGCTCCTGGTGCTTCTGCTCTGGCCTGGGATGGTTTATCCAACACATGCTGAACTAGGAGAGGGTTTCTTTCACAGCCCCACGCTGCAGAGCTTACAAGTTCCCACTGTGTTTTGCACATCTGAAAAAGCAAGTCAAGGCAAAAACCCATAGAGGGATTGAGAAAAATATTGAAGAAAACTCAATGCCTTGATCGGACACTACAGAATCAGCCTTGAGAAGAGTGCTGTGGTCCTGGGCAGAGCATCAGTCTTATCTAAAACAATGTTAGAATCTCATTAGCTGTCACTTTACAAACTTCTTGACTTTAATTATGCCGAATGTTCAAAAGCCTATGGGTCAGACTCCATCAAATAATGAGAATAGCTTTGAAGAGAGGGTATTTTTTAATGAAGTTTGGAATTCTTTCTCTTTTTCCTATAGCATTTAAAACTAAGGTTCACATATTTGGACTTTCCTCCACTTCTGTGTGGGCTAATAAAATCAAACCTGAGATTCCTAAATGGTCACGTTGCTTCAGGATGTGGGACAAAAACAAAATCCCAGATCATGAAACCTAGTAAGTTCCATGAGGCTAGCAATGAAGTGAAAAAGGGTCAGCACTCAGCTTCATACAAAAAGTGATTTTTACTAAACCTATAATGTTTGGTAATAACATAGAGGCAAAGCTGCAGTGGAATTTTGTAATTACTAAGATTGCATTAGTGTTACAAAATATGCTGTGTTACGCTTACAGACTTACAAGCTCAGGGTGGGATGATGGACTAGTACATGATCACTCAAAGCAGCTTCTGTCCTGCATGACTGTGTCTCTGTGTTTATTACAGTATTTAAAACATAGTTACACTGCAGTACAGAAAATAATCACACACAATGCTTGTGGTGATGAACATATCATGTTGTGGTTTTGCTTGTTAATTTCAGTGTTCACTGAAATTATTTCCTAAATATTACTCACTAGTGGCACAGATCTACAGATTTTTTTTTTGTGGACTTTACTACCTATTTGTGTAAATATGGAGTAAGGGTTTCCTTCAGTACTATATGTGAGGAAAAGGGACAGTAATGCATGTAGTACAAATCTACAGATTAAGACATTGCCATCTCCCTTTCACAAAATTAATTTTCTAGCAGTGAGAGAGGGGTAGTCTGACACCTCAGGAAATTTTCATATTTCTTTAACAGTCCCTTCTCTGCAAAATCAGAAGTATTATTCTGTTTAGTGGCACCTATTTGCATTGTAGTATTGAGGTATATAGTAGTACTGAGTAGACCTGCAAAATTATTTTTATGTATTGTCAGTGACCTCACTGTACCCAAAGCTGAACTTCTCCCTCACAATTCTATTCTTATTTCTTCTTTTAATCCTCCTATCTAATCAGGTTCTTGTCTCTTTCACTGCTGTCACTGCAGCACCTTTTTATTCCTTTCCCCCTCAATTTTTCAATCGTTGTGCCTTTATCCACTTAGTTCTGAACACTTAGTACATATTTCTAAATGTACTTTGTGGCATCCTTTTCCTGCTCTTCTGCATGGCTTTTCTCAAGACTTTCTGCTTCTGTCATGTAAACAAAATGAAAGCCAAAGTTGGATTTTTCACTGTTTATCAGAAAGGAGGAAATGACAATAGTTTGTAGGTTTTAGCCTCCATCTGTATTTTTCGGTTGCTCATTGCTGTTTTGGACTGTGAGCAATTCAGGACAGCACAGGGCACAGATATTTATAGACAACCAACTATATTACAGGTACTTTCATAAATAAAATTTTGATTGAAATGTGCAGGCTGAGTTTAGGTTGCCTCTTCCATAAGCACTTACTGTAGGAGTTAAAAATATGTCTTTGAAGTCTTTAAGACAAGTGTAGCACAACTTTAGGAACAGAGAAATTTCTATTTAAAGTGCGTGTTTAGGTACTGCTTAGGCTATAACCCACATAGGTCACTATCCAGTTTTTGTTGTGTTCATTATGATGTGTAAAATCATGTTTGTGATCTGAGAAATATAGCTTAGAACAGCCTTTTAGCAGAAAAATGGGCAGTAAACCAGATGGGGTGATAAAATTATGAAAGATAAAGGGATGTTTTTTGCTTGAGGTAGCCTAGACTTAATGACTGAAAAGTTATTTCCCGTTGCTTTTTCCTACATGGCATCTTTTATATTTATTGTTTAATGGTCACAATTGCCTTTTGAGATAATCAATGTTATCCTGTTTTATGAGTGTGCAAACAGGTACAGGGTATAATGTAAAAACCCTGAATTTCCATGTGGAATTTGCTGGGTTTGATTAATGAGACTTGACAGATGTCACGAGATAACTTACAAAAACTGAATTAATTCTTTGTCTTCAGGGGTTAAGAATACCATAGGTGTTTCCTGAATGAAATGTAGAGAACAAGTTTAGGTAGGAGTCTCTTTCAGCTAAATGCTCAGAGCGATCTTAGTAACTCACTGCTCTTTAAGACAGCTTCTGTTGCCACAGACAAAACAGTGCTGTGCTATGATTAGATCATGTCTTAAATTATAACAGCAATGGGTCTAGTTGCTATATCAGTGGGAGTCTTTCAGGGAAACTCCAGGACCTGCAGGGACTGCCACCACTAATGCAGTAGAACGGTGCTTTTCCTTCCTGAGTCAATATTGACTCTGGTATTTCCAGGGTGGTGTTGCTGGACCATTGTATTGCACAGGAGACAAAATCCACAAAGACTCATGCCTCTGCATTAATTTAGAGTCCAGTGCCCAACAACATTAAAATATAAACACCAAAGCTTTGAAATCACATACATAAATTGAAGTAATAAATAATCATACAGCATTTTTACATTGAGTTATGTTTACATACCAACACCTACAAGGAAGTTTTACATAGATTTAGAGAGAGGAAGTACTTGGGTGTACTGGAGGAAGAGTGAAAGTTAAAGTTAGGTGTGGCAGCATGCAATAGAGATCAGAAGAGAGAGAAAAATATATGGAGTTAAAAAAGGGTAAATACTAAAGAAGCCTAATTAAAATAAAAGCACAAATAGATTATCTAGGACCTAAGTGAAATGGGAATTGGACATGGGAAGTCAGGAAAAAGAATAGAGTGTTGCAAATCCATGTTCCAACAAGTTGAGAAGCAAGCTGAATGCTTTTGATCTGCAGAGGAAAATAAAAACACAGTAATGATAATGAAGAATAGAGCTCATGAGATCCCACTTTCCTGGGAACTTCTTGCATCATAGAGTGCTTTTTAAAGTGCTCTTTCAGAGAAACCATGTTGCAGTTGCTGGGTTGCAACAAATAATACAATAATATTATTTTATTATTAAAATAATTTTTGTTCCTGATTCAAAAATGTGTTCCTATACATTGTAGATCACAGCAATAAATTTGTTATTTTCTTGTATGTCCTAAATCAGTTTCCTGTGGTAACCCATGAGACTTTATGCTCCAAGGAGATATTTTTTGACTTACCACCATGACTCTCTCCATCACTGTTGAGATACTGGTAATAGTCATGGGGCTGTCGGTAGAGGTCTGACTCATAGGGTACCATATCTTCAGAGGGCTGTAAAAAGAAAAGGAATTTTTAGAAGTGTAAGTTTACACAAATCCTTTCCAAATTATTCATATAGTTAGTGAAGGGCTGATGCCAACCCATTTTATATTGCTTAGAGAAAGAAAGGGGAGATTTGAAGCTACTACTGAATCAGCAGAAATAAAATATGTAATGCCAAACACTGGACAAAAAAAAAAAAAAAAAAAAAAAAAAGAGTAATCCCAGTAGAAAAGAGACCCAGCCTGTGTAATTGTAATACAGAAATCCCTTGTATCCCACACTCCAGCCTTCTGAGGATACTGCTTTAGAGCTGTTGTAGATATTAGGCACAAGTAAAGGTGAAATATTTTCTTTGGTAGTAACAGACATTTTCTTTTATTGATGATGATGATGATGATTATTATTATTATTTCTGCACACAAAAGAGAAAGCAGAAACTTTTCTTGCCTAAACATATTCTAATTGTTTCTACAAGGTCTGACTAAATGGTAGCAGTCTGTTGGAGGGTGGTGACACTGACAGGGGGCATAAACACATTTTCTTTCTCAGTTACTGTCCAAGGTGACCTCTAAATGTTTGCTGGTTCAAATCAAATGCACAGGGCTTTTAGATACACACAGTGAAGACTTTAAAAGTCCAAATGTGGGGCAAATAGTGAGTTGGGACCTGTTGGATGCTTAGCTGTAGAACTGAAGTCCTCTCTATCTTCTTAAAACAGGTGACATAGGGTAACCTGCCCACTTCTCTTCCTCCTCAGGCCTAATATTCCAATATGAACACTGATTAAGATCTTATGTTGTTGCAATAAAGGTTGTTTATTATTAGTTGTGCACAATTTTGTTGCTTCATTTAATGTTCCTTCTTGTTTATTTCCAGAATGAAGAGTTAAAGAAAGACAGTATCTGTTGTGGGGTTTTCTTAAACCTTAGTCCAGTTAAGTTTGTTACAGTATTTCCTTCCAATCCAAACAAATTCTTGCACTGTCAACAGCAAAGGAGAACTCAACCACCTTCTTGCCTTTTTTTAGAAAGGAAATTATTTCTCGTATTTCTGGGTGTTAATAGGAACATTTTAATTATATTAATGACTCCATCATAATTAACTTTGAAGGACAAATATTTAAAATAACATGATAACTACATGATGGGCGTATTTCTTGTGTTTATATTTCATATGCATATCCTTTCCCTCCATGAACCTGTCACATTTTTTGAACATCTGCATTTTTTAAGTTTATGCTGTGGTAACAGCATGACAGAAATACAGGACAGCTTCTCTTTTTCTGACTCCCCTAGACTGCTTGAGAAATAGAACCTAAGGTAGCAGCTGCCACTAAAATCCAGATGGAGGTGGTAGATAAGCAGCTAGCAAAAGGAAAGGAGTTTTTTTCTGGTTTCTTTAATTCTTCTGGTTAACTCCTTTGGTTCATTCTGTTGGAATTTGGGCATTTAAAGATTGTACCTTTCTGAGGATTAAGATTTTAGAACACATACCAAAAAAATCTCAACAAAACACTTTCAGAAAGTACTTTGGAGCTTGGTAAATCCTTAGTAGCAGCCGTGTGTTGTGTTAGTGTATCATTAAAAGGCACTGGTAAGATTGTCGTGACTTTTCAGCACACACACTAACTGGGAGTCAGATCATGGAATATTTAAAGCCTCAGGAGAAAATCCATCACCTGGCTACAAGCTCCAAATATAACTGGTGCTGGTGGATAATTGCTTTGGGGAAATCTTGAAAGGATGATAACCCTCAGTAAAGGCTTTCTAAGGGAAAGACTAAGGAAAAGGGACAAGTCATCCTTTAATTGCATCCGCAGCAGCAATACCAGTGATGGGACTCTTCTCTGGCCTCCAGAGCTGCACTGTAGGTACAGTCTCCCTTTCCAAATCTATGTGATTACAGCAGAATTGCCCTTTATTCACACAGAGATACAATGGGAAGTATAACCTATCTTCCAGATTTCAGGGGGGTGGTCAAAGAAGACAGTACAGCATGAATTTTCTCAATGTTTCTGCTTTTTTCCTATTTATTTTCTTGGTGTTCTCTCTGGGGTTATATGTATTTACCCATCTTCATTCCTTCCACCTTTGGTGTACTCTGATCTCTGACAACAAAAAGTAATGAGACTGTATTTTGCTTTATTTAGGATAAAGTTCTGAATGGAATTTATCCTTTTCATTATCTTTGCAAATTAGTTCATCCCACTCCCTTGTTTCCTTTCCCTAAATATGTTACTTCCTGTTAAATATATCAACTTATGCCTTCATATTCAGAATTTAAAATTATTATAATTTATATTATAAATTGAAATCTAAATTTATAATTAATATTATAAATTGCTACAATTGAAAGGAAAGCATTAATGTTCTGTGAAAGGGGAAATGTCAACATCTAAATGGAAAATGCATATCACACTAGTTGGGAAAAATAGGTTAAAACGTCATATAAATGTACATTGTTTGAAAGAAAAATCTCTGTTTCTTCTCAACCAAATATAAACTGATAGAAATTATTAAGAAGTTAATACCTAAATGCATTGAAGTTTTCAATGCTGATATCTATTTAGCCAAAAGTAAAGTAATTTCGAAAGAAATCAGTATCCTATCAATCTAGGCTTAATTTGCTAAAATTTCCACTGATACAACAAAGCATCTATCACTCATATCTTTACAGAAGTATAGTTTGGCAGAAAGGCCAAGCATGAGTCCAAAAGTAGATAAACAATACATATTTTAGGCATGGAAAAGAACTTAGGCTTTTCCTAATTGTGCTTTTCCTTTGTTATCTTTTCTCAGTTTCCAAACTCCCCCACTTCAGACCAATACACATTAACAGGCAATAGTGTCTCAAAGTCTGACAGCTGAGAATCAAATATTTTACCATTCAAAAGCTACTTTTACAGTTCAGATGCATATTCAATGACCAGAGCTACAGGGACGTGTGTTAAATAGACTCTTAAAACAATGATAACCTTAATATTTACAGATCTGACCGAGTGCAGAGTGAGTTGTAGATACTCAGCATCTAAAAATGTTTTTACATAAGGCATTGGGGTATTGTAAACTCTGGTTTGAAAGTCTGGGGCTTAAAACTCCTTTATTATGGATTCTTGGAATTTTTGTCCTTGGATTTGTTTCCTGTCCAGTGATCCTTTTGATAAGACACATATGAGTATATCCTTGTTAACTCATGCAACTGGACCAATCCATCCCCACAAAGGACTTGTAATGCCACCACTTTCTATCTTAGTGTCTGATCTTCAAGGGCACAGTAACTAACATGGCAAGATGTATATTAAATATTTAAAAGTCTACTTATCATAAACTTAATCAGATGGTTAAAGGACATAGAACAGCATGTATCTTTCTGATTATCCTATTGGAAGGTGGGATATTTCTCTCTATTTATTAGAGAGGCTATTTCCAATAACCTGGTTTTAATTGCTTTCTGGTTTTTTTGGAGGGTGGTTTGTTAGTTTGTTTTTTTTTTTTTTTAGAAAAGTTTCTTTAGAAAAGTTTTCTCTAATTAGAGAGAAGAGGTTTCACCATGTACTGCTCTTGCCTCTTGTGCCAGTCTTTACCCACTTGCCCTGTCCTTCTCTGGAACCTCCCCACCCACACCCATTTAATCATCTTACTGACAGCCCTTCCATGACACTGAACAGTTTTGTTACTCCTGACAAAAAGCAAAGAATAGCTTATGTTTAATATTTAACTGGTGTCAATGGCCATTTGTTCAGTTGTTTCCATGTAAAAGAGTGACTGAAAGCTTTGTTAGGATCCCATAGTTGTGGTCTAAAATTGGTATCTCCTTTCATGCATGCCATCAGGTGCAGTACACTATCTAAGACAGTATTCTACCCTCAAGTAAGAGGTCAGCAAACAATACTTTCTGTCACAGGCTTTGAGAAATTAAGAGTGGCCTCAGTCTTCTATCTTTGCCCTGAAACTCAAGGGAAAATCCACAAAACCAGTCAGAGAAAGTTCAGTTGGCACTGGTTAAGAGAGACACATTGGACTCAACTGAATAGCAGTCTGAAAATCTTGTTACTCCCCAAGACTTTGTCAGATGATCCCAGGAAATTGTAAAATCACTAAAATGCTGATCTTTTTGTTATCTTGATATAACTATTCACTGGCATGTGATTCAAAAATACTTCAGACAATTTCCAGTGATGTGCTGCTGAGACAAGCTTTAAGGCCAAGATTAACTATATTTCCTTGGAAAAAAATTACAGTATAACTATTTTAGAAAAGATGAGTAAAATATTAGCATGATTACTCATTGGGCCAGCCTCACTGGACCGTGTTGACAATGCAATTATGTGGAACAGAGTACTTCTGTGGGGCATTTTTGCTCTCATGCAAAAATACTTCATTCAAAGCTGTGATTTCTACAGGTGGCTACTTAAGGATTCATATACAACTGAAACCCTCTTCAGGCAAAGGTGTTTGACTTAATAATTTTTCGTCCCATAACACAACTGAATTCTATCATGCTTTGGAAGACACAGACCCAGTCTGCAGAATTTTCCCCCACAAAATTCCTAATCTTCAGAGGAAGATGCAGTATTCCCAAACAATTTAAACAGTGTTTTCCAACTGAAGGATAAGAATTTCCTAGCACAGGCAAGAGAAAGCAGTTAGTGACCCACCCTCAACTGAACAGGGAGGGGTGGAGGAGGGAAGTGTTGCTGCAACCCCTGCCTAGAAACAGGCTTGTGTCTCCCCACTGAAAAAGTCCCAGGAGACACAGACATGCAGGGCTCTAGCTGGCAGTGCTCAAAGTGCACTTAAAGCAATTTTGAAAGTACAAACCACAAAATTATTAATTTTTTGTCAGTTTAGTCACAAAAAAAAAAAAAATCAAATTGCCCTGTCAAGTGCTTTAGTAAAATGTAATTGTGTTTTCACTGCCGGTTGCATCACTAATCTGAAGACATTTCAGACAGAATATTAACTGCAACACAAATTAGAATATGGGCCAAACTCTGATAAATTTTCGCTCAATTTATTCAACATATCCTGGAATTCAACACCAGGGGAAAAAAAGGCAGAAAACTTGGCTATGAGTTAATGAATGGACAGAAAATTAACAATTGTTTTTCTTTTTTTTGAATGGAGATGCAGTTTTCTGGGGTAGCTAAGGAGAAGGTTTGTGCTTCTTTTTAATTTTATTTTTTTTAAGCCCAACAAGCAACATACAGAGGAATGTCTATATACGTTTTTATTTTCTTGGCTTCTATTCAGATTTCTATTCTGTTGCACTTACAGCAGACCCATTGGGAAATTCTGTGTATTTAAGAATAATAAAAATTATTTTTATGGCCTCCTCACCCTTTGGGTACATAGGTGATTTCAGGGACATTGATGATAAACTGAGATAATAAAGGGTCTCCCCCAAAAATAAGATAAATACTCTCAGTCATCGTGAATTCCGAACCTGACAGGAATTCAAAGGGCCATCTTTCTGGATGGAAGATAAGAAATGTCTTTAGTCTTCATGAAATGGGACAAAACAAAACCAAAACTTGATACAAGTTTTTGTTAAAAAATCCTTGGATCTGCATTGTCTCTTTCTGTTCTCTGACACATGCATAGCAATTACTGGAAGCCATCTACCATATAAAAAGCCAAGTGAACCACCTTATCTGACACCTCTTCAGCTTCTACAAACTTAATGAAATCTAATTAAGGCCTCTTGTACCCATTCTGCTTAGAGATCTCCCATTAAGCCTGCTTTCTGAGCAACAGGTTAGTGACATTACTTTCTTAATAAATAATAATTTTTGATCTCGCCATACGATAAATTACAGCACTGCAACAATGCTTCAGAGTTAAGATAGGATAGACCTGCCCCATAAGCACACAGAAAAATGTATATCTTAGAGAAAACATTGTAAGACCCAAATAAGGACTGTAGGTTTTTTCCCCCATTCGCCAATTCCTTTTTCATAGTCAGTGAATTCAAGAGAATTCAGTTCAAGAAAAGATTAAGTCAAAAACTAAAATGCCATCATTGCAAAGAACACAGAGTCCTAAAATCTGCAGAATGTAAATCAACCTTCAACAACTCTTCTCTCTCAGATTAGTAGACAGTTAAATACATAAACTATGTCAGAGACTTCAGATGACAAAAAATTACAATCTGAAGAAAGACGGCTTTTATATCACGTAGATGGCATTGAAGAAAAGAGATTTACTGACTTGCTATAAACGTCCTGTACAAAAATACCATACATTTAATCTGTGAAAACAAATGGAGATCAAAATCAGATACAAGTTTGGGGAGGAAATGTTAATTTCCCTTTCATTGCCGTGTTGTCACTAGTTTTATATATTGACCTAAGCCAAACTTCCTGGCATTACAAATACAGACCAAAACGGAGATATTCTCAAATAAAAAAACCTGGTTTACTTTGCCTATTGCTACTGAACCCAATGATCTATATTACAAATAAATCCATATACTCACAGGGGGAATAAGGGGAAATCCTTCCATCTTGCAAGCTTGCAACATTCAGCCAACTTCTGAGTGAATTTTTCTTAATTCAGTTTTCAAACATCCAGAATAACTGACTTGCAAAAAATCATATTTAAAAAAAAAAAAAAGGGGAAGGGGGAAAGGAAAAAAAAAGAAAAATAAAAAGAAAAACAAAAAAGTGAGATCCTTGGACTCTGTGAAGTCCCTTAGCAGTGGTGGATCTCAGGATAGGAGGACCCTAACAAGTTTTCATAGTTTGCCCTAATAGGTTCTGAGGTGAACTTCTTCCCGAGTTGCAGCGAAGTTCCTGATTTTATCAAATGTCTGTAGAAGGCAGATAGGCCTTGGGTCTATCAGCGCGCTGTGACATCACACTCCAGCCAGTTTGCATAAATCTCATTTCAGGGAGCTGTGGCGCTGCAGCAGGAAGTCTGCCCCAGCCATGGACAGGTGCTTTGCTGCATAATCAGCAGCCCAGAGCTGGGCCTGCTATCAACAAAGGGTGCAGCACTCAGGGAAAGGCTGTGTGCTTCCCATGTACGTGAACCAGAGCCACGGGGCTGCTCTCAGGTTTAATGGTGTATCACAACAACACAGTCCTGACAACTTCTGTGAGGCCAGAGCAGCGGCGTAGGCTTGGGTTAATAACAGTCTTGTGTTGAAATTATGTGGCAATACTTAGCAGGTGGGAAAAAAAGAGCATGCAGTTTCAAATACGCAGCCTTAGGTTTGTACAAAACACTGAAGTTATGCCCATGAGACTTTCGTCATCAGCTTTGCATGAGAGTAAATTCAGTGAAAGATACTTTGTCCTCTTATTTGTTTCTTGTGAACTCTTTTCTTTTATAATTCATGCAAGGAGAAAGTGAGTGCGGAAAAGGAGATAGTATTACATATCCCTCACGATGACTTCCTTCAGGTCCTGAGTGCCTTTAACAGTGAATTGAGAACAAGATTTATAGACTCCTGCTCAAAGAGTCAGGTGCAGAAGAACCTTGTAGAGATTTTGTGTTAGTTCTGCTCACTTGATTTTCTCCCCTCTCTTTATCCCAGTGTTCTGCTCGCATTTGGCTGTGCTGAACAAATGCCCTTCATACACAGGTTCTGGCAGTGGCAGAGGTCAGTGAGGCATGGGGCAGGATGTAGGGGATGGGACCTGGCTACAAGGGGAGAGAGCTCTCATTCTGCAAAATGCCTTCTTGCTTTGCAGTTAATTACTAATGTCTTGGAAAAGTGAAGTTTCTTTGTCTGGTTTGTTCCCCTTCAGTCTATGCCCATGTGCCACAGGTTCTGCTTTTGAAAGCAGCCTGTTCACCACTCACCTGGATCTGTGTGCAAGGGGGAATTTCAGCCACTCCAGACTTCCTCCCTTGTACACTGGTAAAACCAGAGGCCACTCACAAGTTCCTCTCATTCTCCACCCTCAGGAACTCCACGAGCAAACCATATTAGCAATGGGATAATATCAAGAACATGATGGGATATTAACTCTTGAAGCCTCAGAGTGAATTTCATCAGCATTAGCTGACATGTAAGCATTTAATTCTTACTTAATTCATACCATGAACTCTTGACTTCAGCCTGGGAATGAGCAAGCTGCTTAACAGTCCACTTCTGTTTCTGAGATGGTTCTGAAGTCTCCCCCTGGATACCAGCCTGGAAGTGATCAAACCACCTGGGAGAAAATGAGAGAAGCAAAGTACCACCCTGATGATAAAATTCAGTGCAAACAGAGGAGAAGGGAGTGAACAGACAAATCTTACAGTGGGTAATTGAATAATAGGTGATAAAAGCAATCGTGGAAATTGTGTGTCTATTAACAAGGCTATTCAGAGCAAAGAAGATATGCTATCTGATTCACTGCACACTGAAAGATAGTTTAAGCAGCTTCTGCAAGTATTAAAAATGTGTTTTATACACAGAGGCTTCTGTTAAAGCGGAATGAAACTATATTCCATAGGCTGGAGGATATTTCTGTACTGACTTTTTGCACAGGAAATTACCTAATAAGGACAGATATTTTGCACCAGCCTTACTGCACTTGGGAAATGATAGATTGCCAACATTATTGACCAGGTCCAAACATACAATAATCGTAAGTGCACCAAGGCAATCAATATAAAGAATTAAACTGATTCTCTGTATGCTGAATCAAAACTAAATTATATACCATAAGGTTTCAGGGCGAGCAGAAAGTCGAAAATTGAATAATCTTCACAGGAAAGAGGATATCTCCATAAATGGAAATGCTCAAAGTAAAATAAACCACTTGTTTATCATATTTGTATAGGAGCATCACTAGTAACAACCTTGCTAAAGTTCAACACAGACTAGTTTCACACAATTGCACATAACAGCTATTTTATCCTATGTTTGTAAACACAGAATCTTCTCACCCCTAAAGCAAGGCCTGCTAGAGGTGATACTTTTGCCCCAGATCCTTGCAGTTGCCCTATTATGCAGAAAATAGATGAAGTTACAAAACAGTTGTGTAGTAGCAAGCTGATTTCCAGAGGTATGTGATGTGAACTGCTACTCACAGAATGCATTCTGACCTTCAAAAAGGCTTTTGGAGTAGGGTGGGGATCCTTCTCCATAATGGAATTTTGAGAACTAGAGAAAAAACTGATGAGTTGAAGGATTAAGTTTTTGAAAGATTATTTCTGATAACATTAAACATTCATATGAATCTTTTCCCTCAAAGCATCACCTCACTGTGCGCAGTTTTTTGAAACATTTCTTCCCCTGCCTCTAGCCATTTGTTCTTTAAGCTATTTCTAACCACAAACTACCAAAGCAAAAGGGTTTCATCTAGCAGCCACATCACAGAGAGGTCTCGTCACCTCAAACCTTGTTTGGTGCTTGGAAGGTAATTTTCCCCCCTCCCAAAACCACAGACAACATCACTCATTCTGTAGTCCTTTAATCAGAAACAGGTGTTTACACACATCCTGCTACTGAGTTTCCTTGTAACAGAAAGACAATACCTTTAAGCAAGGAATTCCCCTGTGTGTTCCATACACAGTACCATGTTGTAGCAGGGAACTTGTCTTTATCTAGACCTAATATGGCTTGTAGGTCTTGTATACCATCCTTTAAGATTTACTATCCATTGAGACTACATGGCTCTCTGTGGAACCTGTGGGGTCTGGAGGACAGTCCTCTCCATGTAACTGCTTGTTGCATGCACTGCTACCAAGTTGAAGATATGAGTTGAAATATCTTTGTTGCATATGTTGATATGAGAGAGTAGGAGGCAGAAAATGGCTGCTGCAAACTCTGGCTGAAAAGAATTTACCTCTTTTTCTCATGTGGACGTGCACCTTAGGAATCTCAACAGTCTGACTATAGACTCTCCTGAAATATGTGCTCCCATTTCTTCTGTGGTAGTATCACTCACTGATGTTCCCTTGTGATACCCACAGGTTTATTGGCATGACAATATTTGAATAATGACTCTTCCTCACTATGTGTGTATCCCTTCCCAGAGCTGATGCAGTTCGTACTTGCAAAAAAATGCTTTTTGACAGTTCAGGTTTCATGATGAATTTTATGTAACAGCATCTGTACAAAGACTTTTGCTAGTGGGAAATGTCATAAAAATGTCATTGAAATATCAGTTTTAACTAACTTCAATATATAGGCAAAGATTTTCAAGCATAGACTAGACTCCATCCATATCAGAATGGAGAAAACCACTGTCATTTGGAGGGAGAGAAAACTTCATGGATATTTTAAGAACTATCATGACATGCGATCACTTACAGAAATGAAAAACATTTATTTTTTCATTTGATTAGTAACTTTTAAACTCTCCATAAAACAGAATTCAGTGAAGAAGAAAATCTCTCTTTGGCAATTTATATGGCTTTAAGATCTGTTTACATGTCAGCTGTGTTTTATTATTTACTGTATTTGGGAAAACTTGTTTGGGTTTTAAGGCATTTTCAAATAAGATTTTATGTGATTTTTAATGATCTTCTGCATTCTGTGGGCAACAGATTTTCAATTTACAAATTTCTGCTCACTTACTGTCATCCAATTTCTCAAAACCTTAGTATCATTTCAAGCAATTAACATGTAAGACTGCTTTAACATCATCTACTCTTGAAGTCTATATCCAGTGTATATCCTACCTACAGTCAGCAGCACCAGTTAGGTGAAGGTAGTATTGTCTATTATTCCTTCATAAAGAACCTACAGTCCAATAGAGGTTACCTTCCCTCTCACCTCTACACTGCCTCGCCCCCACCCCCCCCCAAAAATCAGATATTTTAATGGTAAAAATTAAGTTATAAGGTTAAGGTGAATCTGTGATTCAGCTTGAGAAGAATATATTTATAGAGAAAAATACTTGCTGCTGATGGAAGCTCAATACACCCCGTATTTCTTTTTACAAGGTGTCACTTCAGACTGATTCTAGTCTAATGCCATGGAATTCCCATTTGCTGCTGGAGACCTGAGCTACATCTTCAGTTTAATCTGAAAAGAATCCAGTTTATGCATTCTAATACTGCTCTGTGGTGCTAAGTGTAGTAAGTGGGAAGGATCAGGATATTGGTTTTAGAAGTGGTATTATGATCTGAACTATTTTGTTGATCTACATTCATCTTTGGAGAGGATTCTTACCCTGAGTCTGTAGTGACCTCTGCCAAGCTGTGTCAGAGATATCTTTGCTGTGTGGAGCTTGATTTGGATATTTGGATAGCAGTTCTTTCCTGAGAGCTCAGCTGTGCTTAGTCTTGCTCTCCTAATGTAAAAATAATACTTCCCAGACTTGCCTCTTATTAGGATTATACCTCTTAGCAATCTCTCAAAATTCTGAAGAGAACAATACTATTCACAAATAAATGTGCTTAGGTAGCTGGTGGGTTTGTAGCTGTGCTTCTGGCTCTCTGGCACCACTTTGAGAAGGACTTTGTGTTTGGAATGTTGCACAGACAGAGGAACTAAAGTACTGGGAGACAGTGCTGGTCTTACATCCCCTATGGATGTTTGGCTTCATAAGAGCTGAAGCATGTATGCAAGGCCTAGGTCACAGCTTTTTGTGTGACTAGGCAGGTGTGGATGACCCACTCAGGAGTATATTATCTGTAGGAACTTTTTACCAATTAGAAAAATTTGTGTTTTAATTAATTACAAGTCATTCTTTTGTAACCTCAGACTATCTTTACTAAATAAGTCACAAGCAGTTAGATTACTCAGTCTTCGTTTTTACTTTTTTGCCTGTGATTTTTTTCAGGTGTCTTGAAATCTGCAGGGTTTGGTAAAAAGCTGAATCCTTACCTGATCTGGTAGAAAAAATTAACAGACTAGAGATAAGTAGCTCCATCATAAGCTCTACCTTTCTTTAGGAGCAAAGCTTGCTTACTGCTTTGACAAATGCTATGTCAGCCAGGTAAAAACTACAGGCCCATTGAAGGTGTTGATAAATTTTTGTTTAGTTGCAGTTGTTTTGCTCCATTTTTTTAGTACTATGTTTTTTGCAAAGTTGTTCTGCTAAGAGTATGTGGGTTGATACTTTATTTCCTCCCTCCTCTTGTTTGCATGACTGTGGCTATTGGTCCTCTAATGTTGCAATCTTTTCATTTTAAAGCAAGCAATTTGCTGTATCTACAGTACAGTAGGTACTGTACTGAACTCTATTTAATTTTTTTTGTTGTGCCAGAAGTATTATATCAAACGTTAAACAATTACATTACATATTGCACATTAAAGAAAGAAATATTAGGGTGGAAGAGTTGTGTGAAGGGTCTTAAAAGGACATCAAAATTTGGTTTTGATGTGATAGTTTAAAGGAAAATAGTGGAGAAATAAAACAGAAAGTTTTTGAACAGTGATTTGATCTCGCCCTTAGAATGGAGAAAGGAGAGAAAGGAAAAATAGAGTCTGAAGCAAGGAACACCAGAGAGAAGTAGACTGTTTTACAGGTCATTGGTGGGCAAGAGTTTAAGCAATGAAAGGAAAGTGAAAAAATTTGTTCTTACAGGTGTTCTGCAAGAGGAAGCTGCACATCCTTGATAAAGCCTGGTTGTGTAGATTGGCATAATGTCAGAGACAGCCCCCAATGACAGCAAGCCTTAAAATAGCTTTGCTAATAGGAGGTAGAAAGAAAACCAAGAGGTTTTGTTTTGACCATATTATGTTAGTGGTAGTATTTTAAAGAATGTTACAGAAGAATAAACTAAGACGTATGTATCTTGGAAAATGAGAAAAATGAAATTATCTTCCTGTTTTAGGAGAAGACAAAGTCACAAATCTGAATAAATTAAACATGTAGAGAGCCCAAGGTTTTATGACAAGGATTTCAGTGCAGTGGCAGTGGGGTGCAGAGGAGCAGAATGCTTTGAATGCAAAGTGCTTGTATATGGCTGAGGGGGAAAAAGGGAAAGAGGAACTTGGGGTATCTCCTTGTGTAGGACTGGATCAATCCACAATAATTACCAGAAGGAGTTAAACATTTTCTGGGGTTAAAGTGAATCAGAATCTGTACACCATGTGCTGGAAATTCCCTAAATTATTTCAGTGGTCATTAAGAAAAGGGAAATGGTTCTTTTCTGAGTTGGAGATGATAAGAGACAGAGGAGTAGACACCAAAACAGAGCCATGGCTGAGTATTTATAACTCGGATTGCAGGACTCCTGCCAGCTGAAAAGGGGACAGACTTTCTCAGTGGCTTTTTCTGTTGAGTGGGGGTCTTGCTGGTAACCACTGTGACCCTCTGTGACTGATAACACAAGAGGATGAGATACTTACAGTTCTACTAGAAATACTACATGCAGTTATGTACAGCATGAGCAAATACAGGTAAAGCTGCTGATAAAATATGCTCTGCTGATGAAAGAAGCTTCAACTCTTTTGTAGTGAGCTTATGCCCACTCCCATGCTCCTGGACTTACTCAAGTTTCTTGAGTAAGACACAGACCTCACCTATATACAAAGCCTTTAAAATTTAATTAAAGTACAGGGTTGTGTATTTTAAACAGTGACAAAATTTAACATAGTTTACAGTTGCAGCATGCTGTTACCAAAGTTGTTGTTTTCCTTTAATACAGTAATACAGAATAAACTTAGTTTAACCAGTAAAAGTATTGTGTTTAGACCTATATTTTCCTGTCACTATTTAGGGATTTTTCAGCTTGTGGTCTGTAGGCCTTTTCAAGTCAAAGAAGCATTTCTGAGGACTCTGAGAAAAATTTAAAAACTAACCCTCTTATCAGTGGGCTTAATCTGGCCATGTAAAATGCATGCATGGTTGCACCTACAGAGATGAATTTTAGACATCTACAAGTAAAATATTTTTAACTCTGAGACCTAGAGATACCTCTTTATTTTATTTTCTTTGTATACTTTTCTTCTGAGTACCATTTGTCTCCAGCCAAGGTCTTGTCATCATCCCCTAGTCCATAACAGCTGTAGGATCTCTACTGTGGTGAGAAAAACTAGAATATGTCTGTCCCAACAGCTTCTCCAGTAAACCAATGGCAAAGTTTGTCACTGGAGTAGCAGGCAGATTACAAAGACTTCAGGGATGCTTATGCTGTTTATCTCACTACCCCAACCCATGGTGTTTCCTCAGTCCTGCTCCTTCCCCTTGCTTCTGCCTGCTTTGCTAGGAATCTCTCCTTGATGCCATGACTAAAGAAAGCTATTTCACTGTTTCATTCCTAATCATTCCTGTAATCATAATCCTTCTGAACAGCGTCCTACTCACCTATCCACCCTGTCTCTGGTGGAGACTGAGGTGTCTGCTGTCTGAGGAATTTTAAAGATTCCTCAAAAAGGAAAACCTTAATACTGCTTTTTGTTCCACAGCTATTGTTCTGGTCATGACATCACTTTGCATGCTCAGTGCAGATTCCTGTCAACCTAGAATCACCCAGCACTGCTGCCCACCCTGCCACATTTTAACCTTCCAGAAGCTGTCACTTTGTGCAGAACTTTTTTGCTATGTATTTAGGAGACTGCACTTCCACTTTTAGCTTATGCTACATAACTGTGTATATTTAGTGGGAAATTCTGCTTCGAACTGATTTTTTTTTCAATATACAGAGCATTTTGAGTGTTTTGGAATCAAAATTATGGTGGTGGGTACGGAATTTAGAGCAAATCCGGCCTGCAATGAAACACAAACCCACAGCAGTAGCTGTGGGACTGAGCTCACCATGTAGCTTCCAAACAAGCTGACAGCAGTAGGAATCGTGGTTTATAAAAAGCTGCCAGCAGTGCTGAGCTGGTGAAGAGAAAGAGGAAGCTACAACGGGAAAGAGAAAAACATCACAACCAAAGGCAACTTCACTTCTCTGCCTTTACTGTTTTTAAATAGATTTGGCTCTAAGTGGCTGTTGAGGGTGCTGTGAAATCTTACAAACTGATCCTCACAATATTTATCCCTTTCCGAATACCACCTGCAAATCACACCCAGATTCAAGGGGACTCCTCTGTGCTTTTGTGCATATGTGTGAGAATCTAAGTTTGTGAGTAGGACTGCACACCATGTTACTGAGGCTATTGCTCAACAGCATGCCAGTAAATAGAAGTTTACTAGAACAGCTTTTGCCATTTCACTCCCCCTTCGCACGATATCTCAGGAGAACAGGCTGAGCTGTTCTCCTGAGATTGTTTCCTGATGCTTACATCCACTTCATTCTGTGCATTAACTTGATTATTCTTCTCGTCCTATGAAACATTAAAAACTGCTTCTCAATCCTCAAACCACCAGTATCAGAAAATCATCTAAGGCACTATTGACTGAGTTGCCTTGCACTGGGTGTTAAGGACTGTGGGAAGGTGGCCTTGAAGAGCTCATTTGGGGAGTGGGCTTACTACTTCCACTTTGGTTGCTGCAAGTGCTAAGCTAGGTGATGTAAGATATACTACATCAAAGTGGGAGAGTAAAAGGTGAACTCAGAAAGATGAGAAATAATGTGGGAAAGGGTGATGATTAAAATTAGTTGCGTTAGCGACTCCTTTATTTTGTGTCGTTCTAGGTTCATATCTTTGATTCCGTGTATTTTAGTGGAGATGGGATTGACTTTTTGTAGAGCTAGTGCAAAGAAAACATTGCAGAGGGAGAGACCTTAGGGGCTTTGGAGATGAAGTTCATTTTGTGTTACATTGTATAGTTCTTGAAAGAGGGACCTGGCAGGGTCTCTCTGAGTGTTTACTGCTCTGAATCTGAACACAAGGAATCAAAACAAAAGCCATACAAAGATGTCAGAGTCTGTTTTTAGTGGCTGTTCTAGTCCTAGGGAGAGGGCTGCCATTGGCATTCCCTGGAAGAACTGAGCATGATCCATGAGGATAAACTAAGGACAGTCAATCTGCAATCAGTCTGTCAGTGGCAGGCAAAAGGCAGCAGCAGAACACGACTCCTATAATTTCCCAGCAGCTAAAATGCTGAGCATAGTTGCAAAGGGTTAAGTGCACAAAAATTATAATAATTATTTCTTTTCCTTCATCATTGCTTTTTTGGCTCCAAATGGATGAGTACATTTTCTTGCAGGGCCTGAGGTATCAGTATATACCAAGATGTTTTTAGCTTTGGTGCCAGAGCCCTTTATATTTAGCAAACAGCTATGGATGGGTGCTAGGCTCTCCAGTGCTTTTTTTCTAATTCTTGCTGAAATATTAACATAAAATCTTCAAGAGAGTCAACATGGAAATTACTTCTTTTCACAAGCTACCTCTTGGTGATGTAAGAATGATTAGTAAAAAATTATTATCTTCCTCAGAATCTCTTTCAGAGAACAGTCCCCATTTTTCCCAATCCCATTTTGTAGGAGGTCAGAAGAGTCCAGGCTTTTCTTCATGGCCAGGTTGTGTAGGCTTGGAGAGAGACACTGTAGCTCCCCTTCCATCTAACAAATACACTTCATTCTTCTACAATGTGCACAGGCCTGGGATCACACCCAGCTGCCTTTCTCCTACCATGGAAAGAAAGTTTCTTAAATATTTTTCTGTTTATTCTCCTGATCCAGTCTGTTCTTAGAAAGATCAAAACTGAATGCAGTTGTTGTGCTTATGCATAAAACCATGATTCCTGAGACAAGGATATTTTACAGATCTTCAACACTTTCAGGGTCAATCATCATCAATGTTAGCCCAGATAGGCTTTCAAAGAAGTAAAGGCAAATTTTTCACCTTGACCACCAAGTACTATATCAGGCTTGGTGTTGGGAATGGCACTGATGAAAGGTGCTTGGATGAAATATGAAAAATAACCCAAATCAGGAAGTCATTACTATGCTGTTTCAACAAAATTAAATGTAAAACATTTTTCAGTGTTGTTTTCTAAATTAAAGTCTTAATCCATCCCAAATTAATTTTCAAAATCTTTATTCTTTAGACAAGCAAGGCTTAACCTTTGAAACTAGATATCTCAGCCTCTACTTCTAAGTTTAAAAGGCATTACATTCTTATTAAATCTGATTTGTGTTTATTTTCCTATAGAGAGCCACCTCCAATCTGGAAATCTGATAAGTTGAATTTGTCAAATCTCTGATAGTCTGTTTATTTACCACTTTTTCATCAAAAATTGTTTATTGTTGCTGTCACTCCAGAAAAGGCAAGTTGTCCAAACATAATTTCTCTTGGCAGATCCTTGTTATAGTGTCATCTTGTGACAATAAGGCCTCATAAAAGAGTAACTAAAATAACTGATAATTTAAATGTCATGGAGTTGACAGTCTCTCAGGGATTTTTCCCTAAACTTAATCCCTATGTGTTAGGATACTAAACACTTACATTAGGCAATAAGGGCCTTCTATTCTCAGAATAAGACCACATATTTTAGACGGCTCACAGTCAGACCCCAGAGTGCAGCAGCACCTTCAAGATCTTCCAGACAAACAGGTACACCAGGCATTAAGGCACTAAAAAGAAATTTCAGCCCAGCCATGGGCCTGGCCATGCCACTGTATGTCACATACCTCCCCCAGGCATCAGTTTGAAGATTTCTGCACAGTAATATTTTATTCAGGGAAGACACGCTTTGTGACAGTCTCAATCCTTGAATATTTTCTCACAAATCCTGTCAGCCAGCAGGACCTTCCTCTTCTTTTAGCATTTTAGCACACTCCACTGCAGCTAAAACTGTTTTCTCAGTCTGTCTTAGATGTATTATATTTACATTACCTTACTTTGAGCTCTGACTGACAGATTAAATGCTAGATTTTGCAGGAGATATCTTCTAGAATCTGTAGTGGAGTGCTCATCATCCTAGCAATAAGAAATTGCTAATTTGTCATTAGGGAATCAACTTGGCAACAGTATGAACAAAATATCTGAAATAGTTTTAAAGTGATTATGTACTCCTGCAGTTTCTGGTTTTGTGTGCATGGCTCCCCAAGATTCCTTCTTCCTTCACATTTGTTATATGCCTTTTACCAATGAGATGTTGGAACATATGGCTATAAAGACAAGGTACTAATTTTCTTTATTTTTCTTCCAGCTGTATAAGTACTGAATTGTGTGTCCTGTAATAAAGGACACACAGTTCAGTACTAATTGTTCAGTACCAATTATTGGACAAAAAAATTAAGGCCTTTCACACATGCAAGTTTACTACAAATGTATTCTATGCTCACCAGCCTTGTACAGGTGAGGAATATTGTTTCTTACAACAGAACTTCTCTGGATAACGACAAAACACTAGATTAATTATCTCTAGATTTTGTGCATATGCTTCAGGGTACCATGTTTATTTTATTTGACTGGACTGGAAATGCAAAGTATTTTTTTAGTAATTTTCCCCATAGGTCCAGTTTCTTCAAATTACATAAAAAGATATTCAGAAAACAATCAGAAAACATACCCTGTAACAGTTTTTTGCTAAGCTTTGCTAGCTCCTTTCATATTTTGAATTGGCTTTGGTTGTATCTGTCTCCAGCATTTGCTTAGGTTCATATATAGAAGAGAGTCAAAGAAATTTCACCCAGGCCAAGAAGGTTTTAATTTTTTTAATAGTTTCTTATTACAGTGATGAGATAATATTACATGTTTTCCCAGTTTGATGAGGAAAAGAACCCAAAAAACAGGAGTGAAAACAAGACGAAGAACTTTTTGAAGTAGTAGTATTTTTTATGGGCCTCTTACATGAGAACCGATGATCTTGTTGTTCCATATTCCATACCATTTTATCCAAATTAAAAAACTTGTAGATTTGACATACACACATGGCCTTGGTCCTGAGCAGACAAGAGAGGTTACTTGGAAAATGCCTATTGAGCCCTGCATTCCTAACTACTTATTTTTGAATTGTCATCCAGCCCAGCCCTGCAACTTCTCACAAATACGTTCTTTTATGTAGTGACGCAAATCTTTTAGATTCTGGAAAATGCTGTCACCACATTTTTTTCCTCTTTAACAGACTTAAGGCTTATCTAACTAATAGCTGTAAGTTCAAGCTTGCATTTATGCTTGTGCCTGCTGAACACCTAAAGTGTTCTGTGAAATGACAGGAGTGCAGAGTAGCAGTGCCTGTACTCTGCTGATGATTACCTGTATGGGAAAGAGTTAGGTTCTGGAGTGTCCAGCATTGCATATGCATTATTGCCCCAGAATTCCCACATTCCAAACTTTGCTACTGCTCTTTCAATTGGTGTTGGTCAGTCTGTGTTTATCGAGCCTTGAAAGAAGAGTGGGATTGTTTTTAGTTAACCTACCCAAGGGTTTCTGCTGGAGCACAAACCATGGACAAGTGCACTGCCTGTTACCATAATGCAATTTAGAGGCTCTTTCTGTAAAAGCCTGCTGTTATTTCATGTATGCTCTTGCTGCTGATAATCAGTGGATAAACAACTTTCATAATATGACTGCAATGCCCCCACCCCCAGCCAGCAGCCTGACAGTTGACTTGATGGTTAGCCACGGACTCGTAGCAACCCTGGGCAGCCAATTTGCAGACTGCATCCTGCCTTTCAGGCCAGCATGGGCCCTGCCACTCACTGCATGTGCTTTCAAAGGGCTGGGCAGATTCAGCACACAGGTCTGTAAAGATCTGCTTCCTCACGCAGAGGTTTTGGAGCTACTGTAATACATCAGTAATTGCAAAGTGATGGGATTTGATCCTCTGTATTAGTGCAGTTCCAGAAAACAGTGTAGGACATTTTTGGAAAGTTGGTATCACTCATGGTGTCATTCAAAGTGACAGACACTGATAAATCCACAGATGACATAACTCTAGAGTTTCTCTTTTTTTTACCACCATCCACATTCTTTTTTCCACCATCCATGTCTTCTAGCATTACATTTCCTCTCATGTTCCAAGACCTGTCTGCACCTCTCTACACTGCTTCTCCAGTTTGCAAACCCCTCAGCTGAGGTTATAAATAATTGCCCCACAATAACTATGCTAGCCCCATACTGCTGCAGGCTGAGCTGCATGCGAGACTGTCAGAGCTCTGTGCGATTGATGACTGCAGTCATTCTGCTTTTAGAGCCAGGAAGGAAAAATAAATACATTATCTTGTAGTGTACCATAGACTGATTCTCAGAAATATTTTGCTCAGTCATATGGTAAGGAAACTGGGAAGTGCTCTTTCTTATTCTAGAGTTTTATATGCAAAACTCTGTGTAGATACCACTAAGCAGTCTTGATGAGACTTTCAGAAAAAAAAAGGTAATTAAAGGAAGGGATGCTTGAAGGTAGAGCTACTGACATAGATCAGGAAGATATCTAATGGGGTGTCCTCATTGCTTGCATACTCCAGTAGCACCAAGGTCTTCATCCTATGAACTGGCAGCTCAGAAACCCTACACTCAAGCTCTGAGAGAGATTCAGATTAAATCAGTGAGTGAAAAGAGGAGAAAGTGAAACAAATGCAATGTGAGGAGAGGAACTCCAGCTCTTTCATATTCACTTCTCTGTGAAAATTCAGGGCAGGCCCATGACAAATTTCAGAAAGCAAAGGGATATTCACCCATATAAAATATTTATGTAAAACACAGTCTAAGATTGTGAGGGACCAGGCAAGAATAGGAGAGTATGAGGGTCCAGGAAGTGGAAAATTATATGCAAATATTTTCAAGCACTTTAGACAAGGTAGCATGAGGTTCAAATAGATGGTCAAAAGCAGAGGTGCTAGCATACAGGTAATGGAATATAAAAGCATTTTTGAGTATGTTAAATGCATCTAGACCAAAGTAAACATTTGACACTCAGTTGGGTTGAACATACTTTGAGGCATGAGCCTTACAGTGAGATCAAGGCGAAACAACAGAGCCACTTGGTTTAAACAGTAGTCTCTGTTCCTTTCTGGGCTGGCTCCAAATATCAAGACTGACCACACATACCTTACCATGAGGGTTCCCCCCAGTCCTTCCTTTTGCCATCACTCCCTTCAGTCTTAAGAGAGATCTTTCATGCTCTTATTTTCTCACTGTCTTCTTTCCATTTTGCATAGGTCTTGTTTCCAAAATGTAGATCCAGGCTCCTTTTGGGCATGGAACTGATGACAAGAGCAATATATTAAGCCTTTAATCATGAAACAGTCTGGAGAATGCTGGGAGGCTTGGATATGGACTGAAACAGACTAAGAAAAAATCTGTTTGCCAAAAAGATTTAGTGCTATGATGGATAGCAAAGCATAGAGGAAAGCATAATATTTAAATATGTGAGCTTAGTGCATGATAAAATGCACACTGCCTTGTCTATACAAGATTTCTCATGCATATTTATTAGCATGTATTAGCTAACAGGTGTTAGCCTCAAAATTTCTAGACAATCTAGATGGTGATATGAGTCTGAAGCTCTAAGTACAGTATTAATTTGACTGCCTTTTTTTTTTTTTTTTGGGTGGTGGTGTTTGCTCCTGCAAGCAGGTTCTTCAAATATTCATTCCAATTTTGAGAATGTGTCCTACTCAGGGAAGCATCTTCTGTAATCCTGGTTATATTATAGTTATTTGTAAAGAGTTTTGGGGGATCTCTCATGTTGATACCAATGTTTTGATAATAATAACCAGGTAAAGTTGCACCAGGATAGATTTATTCTGCATCTTCTATCGTATAGAAGAGGACTTTCCTTTTGTCAATTTATTTTCCCTTCCTTTCCTGTCTTTTACCAAAGATTTATCTTCTTTTACTAATAAACTGAATTAATGTACCCTTGAACCCTCCATGGTTTGAATATTCATTTTGTTTGAATGTTTATCAAAACCTGCATAAAAGTAGTTCTGTGTTTCAGTAAACTTTCTGTCCATCTATGGCTACTGACTTGTGGTTTTATTAAAAGTCTCATGATACTTCATGTTTTTCATACTAAAAAAGAAAATATTTCTTGCTTTTATTGCAGAGAATAGGATGTAGCTTAGAATATGGAAATTCAGTGAACAGAGAAAATATATTCCAAAATATATGATTTTTAAACTAATCTCATAATCTATTGTGGTTTGGCTCTTGATTTTTGAGTCTTTGGTGTTCTGGGCATTTCCCACCCTCTTCTCAATGAAAGAGCAGGTAGCCCAAAGCCACAGAGTTAGAGTTCCAACTCTGGAAAGATTCGGGATTTTTCTATAAGAACGGGATGATGATTCATTCTGTGCTCTCACAAGACAATCATGCATCTGCCCCTGTTTCAAAATCAGCAGCCCCGCCAGCTCGTCTCCATCAGCCTTGAGAAAACAGGAAGCAGAACACCACAGGAAGCGGTGCACTCTTACACCCACCCCAAAAACTTAGCTGCTGAACCTATTGCAAAATGTTAACAGAACACTGCAGGGTGCACTGAGAAAGAGATGAGAAATCTGCTGACCTTCGGGTGCCTGTGCAACTCCTGGCTGCAGTTTCTCAGGCCCACAGCCTAACTCAGTCTCCAACATGTCCCGTGTCTCTCAGTTCAGAGCCCCCCATTGTAGGATGCTCTTACGCAGAATGCAAAAGCTTTTGCTTAATTATTTTGTTTCATCCCCCAAATTTGTACAAAAATGCAATAAGAAGCTTCTTGTCTGGAGGGCTGGCAGACTGAAAGATAGAAATAGAGAAGGTGGAGAGGACTGTGTTTTGTTGGTCGTGATTAACTGTGTACTCATTTCCTTGGCAACATGGAAGAAATGGGTGTTTTTAGAGGAGAGATTTATCAGTGTATCTTGTGATTTGGATGTTTTTCATACTAAAAAAGTAAGCTTATTTCTCACACTCATGGTTGCAGAGAACAGGGTGTACCATACGTTTTCAGAAAATAGAGGTGCTTTCTGCTCATAAAAGGAGGTGCAGGACAGACTGCTCTCAAGTAGGAAACCATTCCTTGGAGGTGGTGTGGGGCATGGAGTAGAACTAGGAAAGGCTGAAAGAGAAGAACAGGATATTCTACAACAAACAAAAGAGACAAAAAATATACAACATGCGAAAATATTTTAAATTTGAGAACCTTCTTTGTTATTTTTGAGTACTAAAATAATCTTGAAAATTTATTCTGCAATGCCAAAGGGGAAAAATGCAAGTTTATATGCTAGGTGACAGGCAAGTAAAATTTTAGTAGAGGAACAGACATCAAAAAAGCAGGATTTCTTAATTAGAGAAGTTGTTTCAAAAGAAGTCCAATAATACGAAGGCAGGAAAGGGTCAGGAGTAGATTTGATGTTAGCTATTTAGACTAGATCCAGGCAATCTATTTCTCTTAGATGTTTCAGTTGTCCAATAAATGCAGATTTGAGAATCTGGTCACAGAAACCAAACTAATTTTAAATTCTTGTTAAATTCTGTGAATTTTTTGGTCAATATTTAGACTGAAAATTAATTACCTAGCTTTTCTTTCCTGTTTTTGTTTTGGTTTTGGTTTTTTAATTGCTGTTGTTGTTGTTGTGTTGGTTTTTTTTGTTTGTTTGTTTTTTTTAATTCAGCCAGTAAAAGCCAATTATTCCTTTAACTTCAACCAAATTGAGAAAACCAGTCAGATTCCTGAATCTAGTCTTCATCATTACTGGGAGTTGAAGAACATTAAGAGCTGTATTGCAAGAGTGCTGAAAGTCCTATACAGACACTAAATGTAGATTTGAAGAGAATGTCTTCAGAACATTAAACAAATACCCCCAGGAAGGTGGCTTGGTTTTAATAAAGCAGCAAAGGTCTATGTAGAATCCTCAAGTGATCTTGCCTGGGTGTGGATTTTAGACAAGTATACTACTCAGAATGGATGAATGCTTTCTCTCTTGTCACTAGCTCCTAAGTCTCTTCTTTATCTGTCACAGTTCAATTGAACTTAATCTAGAACAAATGGAAATGTAGCTCCACTGAAATTAAATTGAATATTTTACCTCCTGCTTTACTATGGAGAGACTTCTATCTAGATTTCTGTTCTCCAGATTGCTTTGGAATGGAATTTTTAACACTTCCAGCACAGGATAATTTTGAAAATACCTAATCTGAGACCAAAACATAATTATATTTCCTTCTGAAGCAACTCATTCTATACAGATTGCTTCTGTTTTGCACAGTCATTCAGCAGGCAACATCAGTTTGTCTTGTAACTCCCCTCATTGCATTAACTCTCTTAACAATACACACTTTGGAATTTTTCTAAGGTTCACAACCATGGGGTTTTCTTGCCATGAAATAAATTTTCATTTTAAATGTCAGAGATTAGAGACATGACTAGCTCCAAAATTAGCATATCCATATTCTTCTAATTTTGATCTAAATCTCTCTCTTGCTGCTGGTTATTCTGTCTGTTGGCTGTTTTCAAACTCCTAAAGGTGTTATTAAAATCTTGAAGTTTACTGGACAGAATTCTGCCATGCTGCTCATGTCTTTTCTCCTGAAAATTATGATAGTTACCACTTCTTTTGGTATCATGCTAAGCAAAATATAAGATTGAACCTGTTTGTGTCTACTAAAATGTCCTGGTTCACACACTTGTGGATTTTGCATGTAGAGCTTAGAGATTTTTTTTGGGGGGGGGACAGCAAATCAGCATATACTTAAACTTCAAGATATGTCTTACCACTGTGCATTCATACTAAAAAAAAACCAAAAAACACCAAAACAAAAACCACCAGAAAAAAAACCCCACTGGCCCACTAAATTTTGAGGTCAGCATTGAATTCTGTATCTTTGGGAATATTATGCATGTCCTTAAGGTTGGACTTCTGGAACTCCTAGCCATATGAAGATGAAAATTAGCCTATTCTGAGTAAGGAAGAGATTCTTACAGTGTCTTTTACCATGAAAATACATACTGTATTTCCACATGGAAACCAAACATTTAGAAAAAAAAAGCTATTCCACCAGTTCTTCCTCATTTATTTTATTCAACTTTCACTACAACTCACAATTGGCTTTCAGCTTCTTTCCAAAGTTCTGATGATTTGTCCAAGACTGATTTGTGCTTAGTATTTATTGAGATTGATTTTTTTCCTAATGGGCTGTCCAAATTGAGTGTTATTAACTTCTGCAGATAGAAATTTAAGTCTGGGTGGAAAAATCACACATTATCATTAATTATCATTGCACAAAAACATAGAGCTCATGAAGATGATGAGGGGGTTTCAGTCCTAAACTCTGTGTGCTTATTAGACTAGATCATGGTCTCTGAAATTTGTGCCTTATTTGTGGTCTAATATGCAGTATGAAAATAATCTAATGTGTGAGGCAAGAAACAGAAGGAAAGGGGTGCATTTTATGCAAATAAACCCAGAAAGTGTTCAGGACTAGTGAGTTTTAAGTGCTTTGCAAGTTGTCAGACTCCTGTTGTCAGACTTTTTCCATGTCTCTCATTGGAGAAAGCACTGATTTTATAGGATTTGACATGGCCCTTTGCAAGTCAAAATTGCCCTTAAAGCTAGGAAAGACACCCTCTGTGAACAAAGACGTGTGTCACAGACATTGTGTTAAACTGCATCATGTGGGTGCAGATTGGAAAACGGAAAGCAGTCTTTAAAATATGGACACGATAAGTGATTTGGAGAACAAAATCTGTCCTACAGGAAGCTACATTAGTTACATTTGGTGGGATTGCAATCAATTACTTCTTACTCTTTTTTCAGAGGAAACTTTTTCAAAGTTGTAAGATGCTGCTATCTCTCCTGCCTATGGCTCTGTCTGGGCAGCCTCTGAGCTGGCTCCTCTGGTTTTCCTTTCAGCTATTGTTACCAGGAGTATAGGAGGCCTTAAGTAAAGCCCATAAATGCTTTGATTTATGGACCTTCACTGAGAGGAAGAGGAAGCACCGTTTCTCCAGTAGCTGTGTGCTAACACACATTTCTTACTTCAAACCCATCTGGGTTTTTATTTAAAAATCACCCTGCACACTTCATCCTGTCCCTTCATTTGTTCTCTTAGATTCACTGGCAAGGTTTTTACTTGCAAGGTTTTGCTTGGTGTCTTTAGTGTATTTTCACCCATCAGCAGCTTCTTTTAACTCCTCATAACCTAATTTTGTTATGCTAGAACTCTTCAGATCTCCTTTTGCGAAATATGTTTCAGATTCATTTGGTCATTCCATTGTTTGTTTGTTTGTATTCACTGACAAAACAGAAAGACCAGAAAGACCAAAAAAAGAATTGGAGCAATGGAGAAAGAGAAAAAAAAAAGGAAAGCTGAAAACTCAAGCCTTCCTTGAAAACTCAAAACATAATTTCATCACTTTCAGCATAACATATATTTTAGTCCATCAATTTATCAATTCCACCTTAGATCAAAGCATACTTTTATTACATCAATTGAAGCTAATTTTGTTTATTTTCACTACAGTGTGAAAGGCAGACAGTTTGTACTCCTCTCATGCACTTCAGACTTGATTTTCATAGTTCTTGAGCTCTATTGATTTCACCTGTGCTTGTTGGAATATTTAGACTACTAGATATTTTACCAATAAATAATATAATCTTCAGAGCTGAATATGATCTACAAAGGATTTTGTAGTATCAGTAGTACTTTATTAGCTTTAACAAAATCATATCTAAAATATGCAAACTCTATGTTTTGAATTACAGGGTTTCTACATGCCAATTCCATTCTGGGTCCACCAAATTTTCTTAGATGGAGTAACTTCCTTATGTCAGGATTATGTGACAGAGCTAGAGTGATGTTCAGGACAGACCTGACCTCAGAGAAAAAGAAGATTTTTGTTTCCCTTCTTTGTGAAAATTTCTAGCAGTTCTAGACTTATTTAAAATTCTGCTTGCCTCAGGTTTCAGTTATGCAGATGCCCACAGTACTTTTTCCCTTTGAGCAGCTCAGCTTGAGTCTGAATCAGATGACAGAATGTCAAGGTTGTCTAAGGACAGTGTCTGTTCTGCTCTGGACATTGCAAAAGAAGAGACTGCAGCTGCCATAGACCTGCCTGGTAATCCCACACTTGCTTGTTCTGTAACCCTCAAGACTGTAAGATTTTTCTTTATTGCATAGAACTTCATAAAATCAGGTAGAAGACTTTTCTTAAGATAGGCTAAGAAACACTTTGAGGAAATCAGATCAGATATTCTCTGGGTTTTTCCATGTTTCCTGACTTAATTTTAATTATTGTTTTCCACTGAAGAGTTAAAGATTGATTTTGGTGCAGCATCTTCCAGAACCATTACTTTCATTCTCTAGTCTTCAAAACTATAGCTCAATCTCTATTGTTATGTGCAATGAAGCTTCATTTAGGATTTGTATTTCCTGTGAACAAAAATAATTAAAGTTTGCACAAAGAGAAAAAACAATTAAAAAGAAAAAAGTTTTAAAGAGCAACCAGAGCATTTCTATTCTGCATTTTTTCCAGTTGGTGATAAGCTTGACTGTCTCTCTCCTCCACCCATGCAAACACTGAACTTTGTTTCTGTAGGTCACAAATGGCATGATTTTGCATTTCTGCCTGCTGCTTTGGGTGAAGTAGAGCAGTGGGGCTTTGCAGAGTGGGACAGCTGGGTGAAATGTTTCTTGCTCTCTTGATTCTTTCTTTCTCTTTCAAAGTGAGTTGTACTAATCCTTGTGGGAAGGAAGAAGATGGTGGTTTTACACAAACATTCTCAGTGACTATTCTTTACTTGGGCAATCTTGGAATTTCCCTGAAGGCTTTTGTTTCTTGCAAGTTCTCTGATACATTTTTTTCCTTCAGTTTATTTCCTAAGTCTCTGAGCCCCAACCAAACTTGGTTGCTTTCTTCCAGTAGTATAGTGGAAAGCTAACCTTTGACCCATCCAGACCCTTTGGAACACCAGGACTGTAAGAAACTACAAAAAGATATGGAGGTATGGCTGCTGCTTGCCTCTGGTAGATGGATTTTATCAGAAAAGGTAGTGCTGATTTGTATCACTCAGCCACACTAAGGTTATACAAAGAGCAGCAAAGCCCCAGGAGCATAACAGTCGGTCTGCTCCTAACCTCAGACCTTTATCTCTCACAGCCAGCTTCCTTCCCACACCACAAGCACCACGTGTTATTTTACACTGAGGCAACACTCAGCAACTGGGGTCTATCTGCCCAAAGAATGGAAGAGGAAAAGGAGGATGAGATGAACATAAGATGGGTGGGCAGCACAAGGACTAACAATCATGGAGCAATGCTCTCACAAACTAGTGCCAATCTACTCCCTGACACGGTGTGTGAGCTTTGCAGTGCTTAGTGGTTTTTCTTTTGTCCCAAGGTGTTGTCTTTACCTCTGGGTGATGAGAAGTGAATTTGACTAACAACTGCTGAATGAGGTGAGAGAAAGCTGAAGGAATCAGAGATAGCACCTGCTCCAGTCTGCCGGAAGGCACACATGACCAAAACCAGTGTCCCCCCCGTCCCAGGGGACATTATGTATTGCACCTGGATATATATGTGTTGCTGGCAGCAGCCCCTCTAAAGTTCCATTACTGTACAGTCACATCACCCCCCGTATGAATTGAAATTTGTTGAACCCCACAAACAAGTAGAGATGCTGATTTTACCCTTTTATGCATCCTTTGTAACTCATCCCTATAGGGGGAAGAGAGGTGCATATTGGAGTTCAGCAGAGTGGGACCTTCTAAAGCCTTTGGCAAGGGATAAATCCCTGATTGTATAAGCTTGGAGAACAAAGAGAAAACAAAGTAAAATCTAAAGCCTGTGGGTAAAGTGTTGTCTGATTAAGAATGTGTTGGTATTTACTATCTAATTGCTAACAAACAGGACAGATACTCGGCTGTTAAGGGTTTCATGATCAATACGTTGCAGGAATCAGAATAGTATTTCTTACTCTTCACTTCCCTGATACATAGCATAAAATGATAAACTGTCTATAAAGATGAGATGGGTTAGGCAAAAAAACCCCTAAACCACCAGAGACAGCTGCACAGATCAGCAGCTGTGACACACACAGGAAATTTGGATGGAAAGAACCATTAGTGCATTGAGACCATCTCCTTGTCTGCTAGCAGTGCCAGCCCCCTTTTAGCAGACTTGAAAAGGCAGCTCCTCCATGACACATGTGGGTGGCTTTAAGATTTTGTGCTTCTTAAATAGTCTCTCAGGCAAAAGGCCTTTACAGATAATCAGCCTCTGCCTCACCTTTTCTAATTTGAACTTGTACCCATCCTGCAACAGAAACAGGCCTATCCTTTGTATTGGAATGACCTGTCAAGCTACTGTTTTGCTCAGTGTTATCCAGGTAATGACTGTTTCTGTGTTGTTCTACAGCAGTTTCAATTGCATGACAAAACCCATTCTAGGATAGGCATATGATGTCTAGGAACAGTTGTTTTGCAGCCATTTCATTGAGTGATGGATGCATGTCTTAATTGTTAGAGGAAATGAATAGCAAGACTGTACATGTCTCTTGGCCAAAATGCACATCTCCCATCAAGCCTCAAATACTACAGTTTTGCTTTCCAGACCATCTGCTTATTCCCTCAGTCCCTTAGGAATGGAGAGTATTAAACAGTTGATAAACACAAGCTCAAATTTTAGAGACTTTGTGACAAGTCTGTACTTGGGCCATCCTGATTTTCTGCTGATTGATTTCAAATTAATTCTGAGGGAAAAATCCAAACTAAATGTTGCATGCATAACTGGATAAATTTCATGGCAACTCAGAGGGGAAGAATATTCAATCCAAATGTAAAACCTTTTATTTACCCTATTATAAACTACCAAAGATACACAGTGGATGTTTTTTGAAGAGCTGCAGCTGGAAAACAACTAATTGCACTGGCAAAATCAGAGGTCTGAAGACTCGTGGGCTCTTAAGCCCAGTCTGTCACCTTCTCCCTATTGTCAGACATAGAAACCATGTGTTTTCTGTCAAAGTCCCGCAGCAAACCATGTGGAAAACAAAGAGCTATAAATATCTCATCCCCAACAAGAAAGGTGACTAATCTGCTGCTTCCAATAATATCACTCTTCAAAGCCCTAAAATTTTCCTTTGTCATTACCTGTCTCTGTATTAAAGCCAGGTGATGTGGCCATCACTGTGCTCTTTCCCTGACCACATCTCCTACTACTTTGGTGGTCTCTTTCAGTCTTCAAATACTTGCAGAAATGTCACTTTAGCTAACTGTAATCTCTGAACTGCATTCATGGAAAGGCAGATTTCATGAAAGAAAATGGAATAGCAAATGCTGACACAGGAGAACATGCTCCACTGTTAGGGTCTGGCTTGTAATCTAGGACATTGAATTAATTTTCTGACTCCTTGACTCATTAGCTGGCCACTCGCACCCTCTATGCCTTTATTTTCCCTCTTGGTCGGGACAGGCACATGTTTAGTGCCTTATTTGAAGTAAAACACTGTGTCTAAAGAAGAATTAAGTGTTTTGAGATCTGTTAATTTAAAAAAAGCAGCAATACCAGCACTAAATGGTATTACCACAATGAAAAGTCAGCTGAAACTGTGCTACAGACCTTAAAATCCATGCAAGTCCAGGAGAAAAAAAAAGTCCAATGAAGGACTTCCTCCCTGTGTCCTTGCTGCCACTCACCCTTTATCAGATATGGAGCATATATCCCCCACTTGGTCTTGAATCTGCCTTGCATTTAATGGAAATGCAGTGGCAGAAGTGGTGTCAACTTCACTTAGCATAGGCTAACAATTGCAAAGGGATTGGTGTTCAACAGCCAGTGATATTTCAGCACAGTTCTATAAACATTTGTATAACAGTGGTATAGCAGGATGTTTTCTCAATAGAATTGGGACGGATATGTTTGAAACTATGTAATACATAAAGCACATGATAGGGAAGTTTATGCAGACTTTTATGGTCTGTTTTTAACTAGACACTTAGTAATGACTATGCAAGTATTTTTAATTTTGTCCTGTTTTAGTGTGTTATAAGCCAAACAACGGCAGCTGAATTGAGCAAGAAAGATGATTTCATTTGTTGTTAAAAAAATTTTTTTCACATGACCTAAGTCACACAGTTAATGTAATTCAGTAGCATATTTTTAAAATTTATCTTCTTTTCTCTCCAGTACTTTCTTTTATAGGTTCTGTCACCCACATTTTGCATTTGATTTCCAGCTAGGTTACAATATTTTTTCTTGCACAGGTATAATTTCAGCCAATGTTTTTCTCACCTACTTCCACAATAATAGTAACAATAACAATTTTGTAATGCTTTAAAAGTAAATTATTTGTGTTGGCTACATTATGTCATAATTCCAGGTGATGCTTGTTATTTTGAATTCATTATGCATTTTGATAATCTTAGGGTGAGTCATAGTTAGTGGGGAAGACTCAGTAAATGAAGAACTGAAATTTTTATTGCTTTTCCATATTTTCTCTTAGAGTACAACTTTGTCTCTTTGTTAGTCAGTTGGAAAATAAGAAATTGGAAGAGAACAGCTGAGGAATAGGATTCTGGTAGAAGAAAATACAACTTTCTTTTCATTTGTGAATTAGATTCATTAATTTGTGACTTTTCCTAGATTTTTCTAACTGATGTTGTAGTTTTAAATTGAATTTCTGGAAGAGATCAATAGGTATTTTATCCTGGTAAATTTTTACACAGTAAAAGTCTGGAAGTTTCCCCTGCATACTTTGGCAACTCTGTGTGAGGCCTGTGTATTAGTTTAAAGTAGGAAAGTTAAATCTCACTGGGCCATGAAAATATGGCTTTGAAAACTATTTATCTGCACATAAAACTTTTAAATGCTTATGACTTTATACACAGAAAATTTTGATCATCATGAAGTTTTTGGACAGCTTGCTAATGATCTCTTCCTTTCCATGTGTTTTGCCAGGTCTCTCAGGCTTCCCCTTTGACATAACTTGCTCTTGTTCCCTGTGTATTTTTAATGTTTTGGTAACTTCTTGTCTCTGGTCATCAGTGTCTCCTCCTGCCTCTTTCTTGTCTTTTTTTTTATGTCCTTCTTGTGTCTTTCTGTGATGTCTAAAGCTACCAGGTCATCCTGTTCCATGCACCTCTTTCCAGACACAGCACTGTTTTCTCTCCTTGACACCATGTTTTTGGAACTCAGTTACAGGGCTAAAAAGGCAAACCATAGCTCAGCTCCATCTACAGGCTTGTGAGTAAATCTTATTGCAACTAAGTACCCTAACAAAATATTTTTGTAGTCCAACTAAGTCCTCTGTGTGGGAGGTCAGCTTTTCAAACGTGTAGTGGTTCATTTGAAAAACTCCCTTGGGGCTCTGAACTTGTAGGCAAATCTCTTAGAACCTGGTACCAAATGGCTTTTCATGGTGAGCCATCCAGACAGTGTCTGCTCAGCAAGGCTATCTTTTTACAGGCCAGAATCAAATCTTGGTTGTGTCTGTACATGGATTTTATCCCACTCAAAGGAGGAGAACTCAGAGTGCTTCATCTCAAGTGCCAGTGCAGGAGGAGCTAGGACAAAAAATCAGTGACTCCATTTTGACACAGGCAGGAAACAATGAGAGGGAGGGGGCCTTGTTTCCATAACATAAATAACATTTTTGTGACTCCCCTATCATGATTCAGCAGCTCTGATGTCAATTTACAGTAACAAAGGAGATGGGAGATGGTCTATGTGGGAAGGAGTGTCGACAAAAGCATCTTGTACAACTTCCTCTGGGCTCCTCAGCTGTGTTATCAGGGGTGGGCAGCTGTGTAGGACAAGCCCAGCATTAGGGGAGCAAAGCCCCAGACTGCTGAGAAGAGACCTGTGGTTACAGCAAGAAATGAGGGTGGTAGATAAACTTTCAGACTCAGGATCTGTGATCTTTGTGGGGCCACTGGCTCTGCCAACCAGCAGATGTATTTCCATGGTGTAAGTAAATGCCTGACCTGGGAAAAAACACACAGTGTTAGAGCATAGCCCATTTCTGATAGTGCAAAATTGGTGAGGCTCAGAAACATGGGATGAATCTAAAAATGCCATGGCTGGTTAAAACATTTTTAGATCCTTGCAATATTAATTTGAGGTTCTTATTTTTGTGTTCAGTTTCTTTTTTTCAATTTTGTCAGTTTCATGTTTCAAAACTTTTCAAGCTGCTTAATTAAAAACTTCTGAAACAAAGAGAGACTGAGATTCCATGGGACCTCTTGCTATGCCAAGAGGTTTGGCTTCTGAGAACACAAAACAAAGATGAAATAAAAACACCTAGTATGAAGTTGTGGGTTGAAAAGGGATTTGGCAGTACCATGTCTCACAACTTTTCTCAGCTATCTTTATCACTGTTTTATCTGATACCACCTCTATCCAACTAAGATCAGTTTTACAGACCTCATCTTTGGGATGCTATGCCTTCACGCCAATTTTCTCCTCCTAAGGCTTACTTTGAGTTGGACTCTCATAAACTTTCTTGCCCCAAGCTTCTTGTTTCCTTCTTCTACTAGACCTGTTGATTCCCTGCTAAATTTACTCATGCTTGCACATTTCTATCCTTGATGATAGCACCAGGAAACCATTGCTGTGTACTGGATTGCTCATCTTGATGTTGCGTGTGAATCGTTCTGTTTAACCAAAACATCAAGTTTCTTCAGATTACTGGTAACATGTTCTTATGAATGTTAGTTGTGATTCAGTGACAATTCCCTTTGCTATTCTTCTTCTGAATCCTCCTCCATAATGTCTGCCACTAAGTTTCAGTCTTGCCTGTGACACTCCCACTATTGCTCCAGTCCTGGGCTTCTTTGTCAACTAGAAAAGAAAAAAAAAAAGGGCTTCCCCCACCTACTTTGAGTGCCTCGGATGAACTTAGCTATCAATTGCACTTTTTTTAGTGCCAGCTTTATACAACTTCTGTCACCTTAGACAAACAGAAATGGAAAAACCCTGATCTCACAGTTTTCTTCCGTCTTTGAGAACTTATTTCATAATGCAGGATGTCAGACTGAAACACGGCAGGAGATGTCCTCCTTGGTCTTTTTACAGAGCTATTCGTACCAACATACGAACCTGAGTAGTTCTGTGTTTTACCCAAATGGAGACAGCATAGATTCATCAAGAGTCTGGAAGAGACTGTAAACCCCTGACCTCTACACTGTTGTGACTTCCTCATTAGAAGAAAACTGGACTAGGCTACAATAACTGCACTTAAAATTTGAGTGGTCAATGCTAATAATGGATCTTCTTGAATTTAAGAAGCTGGGAAATTTAATTCTGTCTCGGCTGGCTTGAGGTATGCATTGTTCTGAACCATAGTAATAGCTTTGGAGATCCTTTTGCACTCCATCAACCCCTTCATTAGAGAGACCTGATATTTAAACCTTCTCTTCACACCATGCCTCACAACTACTACTCTTACAGCTCTGCCAAGTGATGGCTCCTCCACTTACAGTAAGTAGCTCTGTGCAGTGTGGAGACTACAGTAATTAAGGTGAGTGACAGCACAGGCCTCACTACTCGCAGTAGCTGAGAGTGTGAATCTTGGCACCAGCATTCAGAATATGGCCCTCACTAGGGAGGGATGTAGATCACACTCTGTGCAGAGGCTGGAAGTGTGAATGTTGGTTATCAAGTATGTGTATGCCTGCAGCACTGACACTGAAACATGCATACAGAACTGCAGCCTGTCCTCTGCCAGCTGAAGGGCAGGAACCAGAGCTCGGTCTCTACCCTGTGTGAAGCTGTGCCAGGTTGTAGAAATCAGGTTTTTCACTGAGCACTGAAAAACATAAGGAAACCTTCTTACATGGTCAGAACCCAGCATTAACTACATTAACTACATTTAGAGCTAAGACAAAGACAATTGTGTATCAAACACAAAACACATACTCAGCTTGGTAGGATAGTATTGTGACCTCGCTATTTAAGTCTGAAACTCTAGTGAGGAACAAACACATGCCGGTCTTCTGCTAGAGGTTTAGATTCTGCTAGACCTTCCAGCACTGTTTGTTTTCCATGATAGCATAGATTTCCCTTCCATTTCTTGCTTACACTTGTTAAGATGAGGTAAATCAGCATGAATCTCCATTCTAACTTTTGTAAGTCATCTATTGTTCATGTGCCACATTTTCCTCATCTGCAACATTTCACTCATCTGCCCTAACCTGCTTTCTGGTTTTCTCTTTCCCAGACCAGGCCCATCTTTTTTCTTCTTCCTCCAGAATGACACTGAATTCTGCCCAGATTAAATAGCACTGACCAAGCAGTTCAATTATTCCTTACAAACACTGGTAAAGTGCTAGTCAGACTGAGCTCCCAGCTGGAAGTTGTGTGTCTGTGCATGGAGTCAGGCATAAAAGGAGTCACTGGGGCTAGTGGACAAACTTGAGGTGCACACAGAGTTAATATGCTGACAGAAATACTGAGCTTTACATTTGAAAACCCAAATACAAAAATAATATGATGAGTAAGACTAAAATTCCCTGTTCTGAGCTTCCATGGGGCCAGCTCCCCTCCCCACCCCCCTTCAGGGTTCAGCAGTCACTTCTCCTTTTCTGCCGTGCCTTGCAGAAATGTCTCCTGGAATGAGTCAGAGCAGGACTTCCAGGCAACAGTGTTACTGCCTTTGGCCCCACCAAACAGTGGGCAAAAATGCCTCTGCTGGGGCCTCACAGCTCCTTTCACATACTTTGAGGGCTCCCTCTGATTCACTTACCCCTTGATACTGTTTTATTCTGAATCAGAGGATCATAGAAAACATTAGGTTGACAAGGAGCTCTGGGAGGTCATTTTGTCCAGTCTCCTGCTCGAAGCTTCACAAGTAGATAGAGTTGCTCAAGGTTCTGCTGAAAATCTCCAAGATACCACAGAAACCTTGGACATCTCTTCCAGTGCCTGACCACCTTTATTGGGAAATGTAAAAATCTTTCTGCCCTGTCCACATTCATGGTCTGCCCCTGTTTCTCAGCTTGCCCGTGCCCTCTGTCAGTGTTTCACATTGAGTCTTCCACGTGCAGGCCTCTCAGAGATGTTTTGATGAGATCTCTCCAGAGATTTTTCTGGGGCCCTGGTACCTTTTCTCTGCAGCAAGTGCAGTTTCAGGGCACCGCTCATGCCCCACCCTTTTACAAAACCGAGCTTCTTACTGTACCACAAGAAAAAGTATGTTTTAGAGGGTCCTGGGGACAGTGTACAGAGAGCACTATTAGGTGCGAGAAAGCGTGCATTTACTAAGCCACTCTGAGCCCTTTATTAGCAAGTTATGTGGTGGAAATTCAGCTGTCAAAAAGTGTTTCTGGGGAAGACCACTCCCCTGCGGCTGCCAGGGAGCCAGGCTCCTCTGCAGGCCCCGTCCTTCGGCCAGAGAAGTAGCTTGCCAGGCTTTCTGAGACACTAGAGGCTGTGCCTGGCTAAAGGAAAGCCTCCCATGGCGCCGGAGTGACCGGGGGAAGGTGACACCATCCCTGAGCTCGGGTTGTTCGTGTCCTGCCAGCACAGCACGGCGCGTTCGTGGGGACAGGCCACCAGCGGTACCGCCTCACGCCCCACGCCCGGCCGGGCACGGCAGGGGCCGCTCCCGCGCCCGGCTGCCACCTGCGGCGCTAGTCAGGGGCCGTGAGCTCCCGGCGGCGTTCAGGTGCCTCACACAGGTGGAGCTGCTCGTGTCCCACAGACGGGCTCCCACCCACCGGCCACACCCGCTTCCCTGCGGGCGGGATTCCCCGTTCCCCCCTGCGGGCGGGATTCCCCGTTCCCCCCNCTTTATTAGCAAGTTATGTGGTGGAAATTCAGCTGTCAAAAAGTGTTTCTGGGGAAGACCACTCCCCTGCGGCTGCCAGGGAGCCAGGCTCCTCTGCAGGCCCCGTCCTTCGGCCAGAGAAGTAGCTTGCCAGGCTTTCTGAGACACTAGAGGCTGTGCCTGGCTAAAGGAAAGCCTCCCATGGCGCCGGAGTGACCGGGGGAAGGTGACACCATCCCTGAGCTCGGGTTGTTCGTGTCCTGCCAGCACAGCACGGCGCGTTCGTGGGGACAGGCCACCAGCGGTACCGCCTCACGCCCCACGCCCGGCCGGGCACGGCAGGGGCCGCTCCCGCGCCCGGCTGCCACCTGCGGCGCTAGTCAGGGGCCGTGAGCTCCCGGCGGCGTTCAGGTGCCTCACACAGGTGGAGCTGCTCGTGTCCCACAGACGGGCCCCCCCCCACCGGCCACACCCGCTTCCCTGCGGGCGGGATTCCCCGTTCCCCCCCGCGGACGCTCCGGGCCCGGCCCGCGGCTCCGGGCGGCGCCGTTCGGCGGGCGGGCAGCGCCGCCGCGCGGGGCCCCCGCGCCACTGCAGCCCCGGTGCTCGGTACGGTGCCGAGCCTGGCGCTGCACCCAGCACCCCTCGGGAACCGGCCGGGACTGCCAGAAAAAATGATTCTCCGCGCTTCCTTCTATATTGATTATGTCTCTTTTTTTTTTTTCAGCCGAAATTCTGTTAACGGATTTTTCATATGGGTGACCCAGCGACCAATATACTCCTCTATCAATCAAAGTAGGACTTTAAAAGATAATAATAATACCATAATAATACCACAAATATGTATGTAGCATTTGTCATTAATTGACTATTACTTTTGAGTGAATTAATTTTTCAGTAACCAATACATATACCGTGCTCCACCGCTTTCTCTTGCCTTTTGTGGATGCACAGCACACCAGCCTTTGGGGGCAGTGCATGAGGTGTACCCCATGCCTCTGCCTTCATGGTGCCACTGAACTATAATGGGTTTACTTTTTTTGGGTTTAACTCTCTTCTGGAAGGCTCCCTCAGCTCCATCATTGTCTCGCTCCTGAGAGAACAATACAAGAAGACCACAAATATTGTAAATAAGGGTAAGCATTGGAGACACTCAGGTAAGGACATTAGGGAGGTAAGAACATCAGTTACAAGTCAATGAGAACTGAATATATAGTGGCTGTTTTGCTAGTCTATCTTTAAAAGTGATCTGGTTTTTTTTTATCCTCAGCTGGGGAAATAATTCAGTAAAGAACAGAGAAACCTAAAAGTAATTTTCAGATAAATCATATTGAAGTGATTCTGTGGCTTGGGGGAAGTCCCAGATCCCTGATGTTTTGTATGGATCTCTAGGTTATCACTGAAAATTTCACTACACAGCCACCAACTGTGTAAAAGCTCCATTTGATGCACAGCAGCTGACACCTGATGACATGAGGTACAGAGCAAACATTTAATCCAGAATTATTCCTATGTTGATTTACAGCAGGATGTCATAAAAATGGAGAGCCTTGGAGTGAATTCCTGCATCACTGGAGTCAAAAGCAAACTCTCAATCATACCCCTACTGATTACAGTAGTTGAAATTCTCGGTGTGGTTTGGTTTATCTGAGGGGTTGCCTGTTGTAACTGTGATAATCACAGCTATGATCCATCAGCACGGGGAACTGTGTCACTGGAGCAAGGCTCAGAAAGGCTGAAGATAGCAGCAGGAAGGCAGCTTTGGAACATAAAAACTATAAATCATACAACTTGAGAGCAAACTGCAAAATACTTTCTCTTAAAAGTTTGCTTTCAGAATTCAGCTTCCTTTATAAGCGTTCTGCTTGTATGTAAGAAAGATACAACTTATCTTCAACTGCATTTACAGTGCAATAGCCTGTAGGACTGTGCTGCTGTTACATGAATGCAGCAAGAGCAGCTAAACCATTGCAGGAGACTGCGGCTGACTTAATTCCTAACTCCTGCTCCAGGGCATGACATTGGTATGATGTAATGAGACTCGGGTGAAACCGTAGCGAGAAGCACCAACATCAGCACTGCTTTCTTGGGAAATAGGATTCATTCCGAAATCTGGAACGAGAATCAAGTTCTGTGTCTCAGGGAAAATGGTAAGAGATGGAACTTAAAGGTACATCAGTACATTTTGGAAAGCGTCTGTATGGGAAACAGTATAGGTCCAACCTAGCTTAACTTGTATAAAGTTAAATCTTTATTTTCTTCTGACCTAGTTTCCTAAGCACACACAGTTTCTGCAAATCTCTGCAAGAACCGTGGGTAACTTTCACCACTCTGCTTAAGGAACTCTGGTGTTTCACAAGTTATCATGAAGGTTGCAATGGACCTGTGAGGAGGAAGCAAATTTGTTTAAAAGTCATTGTATCTTTCAAAAGCATTTCGAGGCTCAGTCCTCAGCCACACTTTCTTCTGCTCTAACAACTACCAGAAATTCTGCTCAAACCCCGGTTTCACACTGTGCTTGTCTCTACACATCTGTAGCCCAAAGAATTTATAATCCATTTAGGGAGATTAAAAAATAAAGAAAAAAACCAAAAAAACCAAAAAACCCCCACCAAAACCAAAAACAATCTCAGCAAGCATGTTCCAGAAGTCCGGGTCTCGCACAGCACGCCCGTTTGTGCCCCCGCAGCCCGGCCGGGGATGTGCACAAACACCGCACCGCGTACGAGCCGCGAGGGGCCGTTTCCCAGGACTTTGTCTGGCCGAGTGGCCGAGCCCGCGGGCAGCCCCGCTCCCGCCCCGCCGGCCCGGCCGGACACAGCGGCGGCGGCCGGAAGCGCAGCGCGGCGGCGGCGGCGAGTGCCCGGCGGG
>VXAX01005807.1:724721-746924 GCA_013399835.1 Leptocoma aspasia | reverse complement strand
CGCTGCGGGCGTGCCCGGGGCTGCCGGCGCAGTCCCCGCGGGAGGCAGCCGAGAAAGTTTTGGAAGTCCCTCCTCCGGCGGACGATGCCGCGGGAAGGTCTCGGCGCAGGGGCTGCCCCGCGGGACGCGCGGAGCGGGGGCCGGGTCTGCGCGGCCACAGTGGCACAGGGAGCCCGGGCGGCAGCTGATGTGCTGCTCCAGAAAGGTGCGTGAGCAGCGTTCATTACTAACTCGCCCCGCGGCAAATACGTCTCGCTTTGCATCGCTCAGCGTTCCTCTAATGGAAAACCCGCGCGATGTGACAGACAGTGAGACGAGCGGGCCCGCCGCGTTATCGCCTGCGGGGAGAGCGGGGCCGGAGCCCGGCCCGGGCTGGGAGAGGCCAGCGGGAGCCGGGCGGTCTGCCCGGCCTGTGCTTCGGGCTGCCACGGAGAGTGGGATGGGAGGAGAGACATCCCACCTGGCCCAGAGGGGAATGAACACCATTGCCTCCTCCTCAACTTCCCTCTCATCCTAGGGGTGAAAGGATGCAGAATGGGGAAGGAGTCGCAGTATCCCAAACTCCGTTAAGTGTTCAGTCGGTTTCAAATGCCTTCCTTGCCAGCTCGTAGGGTTGCCCCGGGTCTGTAATCTGTTCTGATCTGCTACCCATTGTTTGTAATCCTGTGCATCCCCAGCTTTTAGCTGCGCACGCTGTCATTTGCAGAAATGTGAGTCTGTGCAGAGTGGTGTTTTTTATGAGAGGGATGGGGCAAAAGGGAAGGGTCCCACCAGAGCAGTGCATTCCTTAGAGATGGGCAGTGATTCAGAGAGAAGGGAGTGCTCAGGGAGTACTGGAGACCTTTTGTGCTTCTGCCGAGGTCAGGGTTTCCAGGAGGAATTCAAAACTCTCTCCACAGGGCTAATGGAGGGAGGTGGCTCGTGTAGAGTTTTTTTGGCTGAAAATTGTGCTTCCTCCCTGGAAAATAACTTTTTTCCATTCCATGCAGTACTTTTTTGCAACTGTAAGACCAGGCAACTGACTTCCAGGGAAAACACTGGTAAAAAAAGCCTTTTCTTTTAATTTTTTTCCTTTCAACAACATCTAAAATGTTGTTATGTGTCAATGAGGAATTGCACCGAGAGAAGAAATTGTGTGGTCTGAGAATGCAGAATGTCTAGGAAGAGAGTAATAGATATAAGCATGGTCATCATGCCAATATTTCATTTGCTCTTTTCCAGTAGATTTTTGCCTTGTCATCTTCATTTTGTCCATGGTTTTGCAGTCACTGCCTGCTACAGAGGTGCTCAGTGAGCACTGTGAGGTAGGGGAGGCCCTGGGAGCCTCATGGATCTCCTGGCTTGGTGTGCAGCTTCCTCTGCCCCTGCTCAGGAGTGTGTAAATGGCAAATTCTCATTTATTTGTTCTTTCTGGGCTGGGAAAACCTAATGGTTATTCCAGTCCTGAGGCCATTGAAGGAGGAGCTGTGCAGACCTGAGTCCTGAGTGCTCAGACACGTGGTGCTCTGGAGAGTGCTGCCAGTGGTCATGGTCACCAGGCTGTGAATCAAGCACAGCTGGGAGCTGTGACCCCAGACAGAGAATTGTCAAAACTGATAAGTAAATGACCTGCTGGCTATTTTTCTCCCAGAGTTGCATGCTTGTAAGTATTTGATAAACCCTACTTGAGAAAACACATCTCTAAACCTGGTTATGCCTCTGACTTGTGACCACAGATGGCTCTGAGAACCTGCAGTGCTTTCTCTAGAAATTTCTCAAGATATTCTCTGACTGGGTTCCTAAAACAGGTGCTGTTGTCTAAAATTAAGGGTAGGTAGAGACTTCCTCCACCCTTTGCAACTGTTTTGACAGGGTATTATTTTCCTCTCGAGCAGTTTTTTTCCCTATGACTACATCTTTATTGCTTATTTTCTTCCTCTCAGATATTTGTCATAGGGGCAACCAGTTTGAATATTTGAATTTAGAGACTTTGCTAATGTTCTAATGAGATGGAGAAGCAAAGGGGCTGTAGAGATAAAAAGTACTGCTTTTTTTTTTTTTTTTGAGCAAGTGGTTATGATGTGTTAAAAATAAGGAAATGCTGGGAATATGCTCTAAACAATTAGCTGGACACAAAGAGTTCAGGTGTGTCCTGGGCAATACACCGAGTTCCTCATAGATGTTTTATAAACATGAGGAATTTTTTGCATGAGGTATGGGGTTGTTCCTGAGGCATGATGCAGTGATGGTCTGGCTGCACAGGAGTAAAGAAATGTGCTGCTTTTTCCTCATGTGTGTAACGGCACAATAAAGACCTGTGTGCCACAGAAAGCTGACCAACACTAATGTGAGTTAGGGGAATCAGTTTTCTACACTTTATACCCATTTCTTTTCTACCACCGTCCCCTTTTTGAGGAACCTGATCCCTTTTGTGGCTGGAAGAGTGACATGAAGCCAAGTATGCAAACCTTTTTCAGAGTCCTGGACATGACCTTTGTCCTGTGTGCTACTGTGTCTCAGTCTCTAAGACCTTTTCAGGTGTCCCTTGGGGCTTTGTGGACTGTGACTGTGGAGAATGAAATGCAAGAAATTGACCTGTTGAATCAATTGCAGTGTTTACTTTTCCAGACTGATTCTCAGAAGCTGTGACAATGTTACAGAAGAGATTTGTGCTGCTTCCCATCATTGCTGAGCTCTGTGTGTGTGCTTCTTCATAAGCATATATAGTTGTATAAATTGTGATTTATTTTTGGTATGTTCCCCACAAAGTTCTCAGTCATTTTATGGGTCTAATCCTATCATAAAGGATGAGGACATCCATCAGGCCCACTCCAGGGTTGGAAGGGGTGCAAGCCTGAAGGACTTCAAAGAAGGGATCTAATCATTGCAATGAAATGGTATCTGAATCAGCTGTTTCTTTTTCTCAAAATTAAAAAAAAAACCAAACCAAAAAAGTCCCAACAAAAAATAGTGCTGGAGATTGTCCATCCTAGATAACCTGTTTAGGTATATCCCCACTTTGGCACTATGTATATTTATTTCTTCATATTCAGGCTAAATCTTCTTTACCATTTGAACTGATGTGGAAGAAGAGTTGAGTACTTCCCCCTTTCTTGTGACTCTTAATGTATGCAGGCTGTTCTGTTCCTTTGGTGTTATCTTTTTAAGACTAAACACACCCAGGTCCTTCAGTTGTTTTTCCAGGTCATGCTCTCTACACTCTAGTTTTTGTTTCTTTCCACTGCAGTGTCTCAGATTTTTGCATGTGTTTTATGAGGAAGAATATGTGGGGCTGGATGTGATCTGTTGGCTAAAGATTCACCTGTGTGAGACCCACACTGTGACTACCACTGTGTCCCAGGATGACTTTTACCCTTTTTTTGTAGCAACATAAGCCTGCTGGCTTGGAATTAATTTCTCAATCAGTGTGTGCTTTTTCTCTGTGACATGTTGGAATTACTGTTCTGTCATTTCCATTTGATTCCACACCTGCTTCCCCTGCCCTTGGTGTACTGTTTTGTACTGATCTTTACTGAGATTGGTTTAATAATAGGTTATAGGTAGGTGTGGGGTTCCTGCAGCCAGATCAAAACACTGCAATAAGATGCCCCAAAATCCTGAGGTGGTTTGAACTTGCTGTGTTGAGGGATTTTAGTTTTTTTTGTTGTAAGAGAAACAACAGCATACATGTTAAACAACGACATACATCATAAAGTCACCCCAGGACAAAAGTGGTCCTTGCTCAACTACCCAAGCCAGTGTCTTCACTGATTCCTTCTTACATCCCTGCTCCTGATGCCCATGGTCACTGTGCTTGGAGATTGGTGTTCTCCTTCAGAGAAGCCATGGGACCCTCTCCCTTAATTTCTTTTTGATTGCTTTTGATTGCAGCTTGGCCTTCCTCCTGCAGTGTTTTTGTTCAGGGACTGAAATTGGCAAATTGGCAAAACTACTTTAAAAAAGTAGTTTTTCCTGCTCGTTTTTTCTGATGCCCCTCACTGGTGGAGTCTGGTGTGAGCATGGAGAGTTGATGCTTCATGAAGGAAGGGGGGGCGGGGGGGACACAAGGGACAGCACTGCCCTTTTCATCCACAGCCTTAGATTGGCTCCAACACCCTCAATTTTGTCTTGAGAACTTCAGATCCCTTTCTGTCTGGCTGTTACTTAATGCTTTGATGTCTTTATCAATTTCTTATCTTATAGGTAACTACAAACTGATCATTTAATTTGATCAAGAGTCCTTCAGAGGATTGAAGTTACTGGTGTGTAACTTCTCCCACCTTTTTTTTTCCTTTTGTAAAGGTAGGTGAGGCATGATGCTTCTCCAGCCTTCTTGTGGCCTTGCCATACTCCTGTAAATTTTCAAAGATGGTCACTGATGCTTCAGAGATTAGACTGGTTTCTTACATGCTTTTAGGTGAATGCTGTTATTACCTCTCAAGAGCTGTCATGTGAACATTTGTTAGGTCTATCTTTTTCTAACCCACCCTTTTCTCCCATTTCCAAATAATTTTGCTTGTCACATTTCACTTTTTATTCTGGAGATTGAAGGAACATTTGTACTTCAGCCTTTACATCATTTGCTTTCCTTCCCTCTTTGTCAATGACTGTAATTATCTTTATTTTTCTCTTCTAACATGCCCTCTTCTCCAGTTTTCTTGTGACTGCAGAGCTCTTACTAACAGCTGTGCTGATTTTGACTAAGAGACCATCTAATCCAGTATCCTTCTACAAAAGGATAAAAACAGGACAAGTAGATATGGTATTTTTCAAGTAGACTTCCATTCTCCAGCTCCTCTCATATCAGGGAATTTCCTGAGTCTAATGTGAGCTGTTTAACCATTAACAATCAATAGATTTGTCTTTCTAGTACTTGTTCTGTCTTTAGATGAGTGCATGTAAAATCTTTCATTGTTTTTGGAGAAGTGCTACCGCACAAGTTACCTGCTGATGAAGGGTCATATTTGTTTGTTTTGAAGCTGACCCTCGCTGGTTCCATGTGGATGGGTGTCAGCACTTGTGTCTGATGAGATGGTGAATAATCTACCCTGTTCCCCATCTTTTCACCGCTCATGAGTTTACAGACCTCTGTTATGTTGCCTGTCTTGCATCCTAATTTGTTACAGGGGTGCTGTTCCATGGCAAAGAGAAGACTTGCCTGGTAGCATCTCTGGTCAATACCTTTTGCTGAAGCTTTGGGACACTGAAGGGCAAGAACAAGGGTACTTGGAGTCCTTATCCAGCCCATCTGAAGGGAAATAGTGAAAGCCTGATGCTTTCCCAAGATGTCTCAGTCTCATACACCCGTTGATAAACAACCTCTCTGTCCTTTAGTGCTGTGTTGAAACCAAGAAGAGTTTCAGGTGTTCCTCATGAGTATCCATACCTGTGCTAAGACACTGAAGGGAGGGCTTGGTGTGGCCAAGGCTTTTCCTCTGGGATGGTGGAAGAGAGGGTTGAACGTGTTTTCAGGACTGCTTTCCCCTTATCTTTTCAGAGATTGGCCAGCCCGGCTGAGACCACTTAGCAATGACAAAACAAAACCTCCTGCTTGATGGGACGCTCTCCTTGTTTCTGATCGCGGCCTGTGAAGCTCAGCAGCTCCCGAGGAGTCATGTTGCTGCTGGTTCTGGTTCTCTGTGTGACAAGGAGGCAGAGTCTTGGGGACACCTGTTCAGCAGCGAGCGGCTGGATGCTTGGATCTGTTCCCTCATCGGTTCCTTCATGGTGGGGCTGAGTGGTGTCTTCCCCTTGCTGGTGATCCCCCTTGAGACGGGAGCTGCGCTGCGGTCTGAAGGTAGGTCTGCCAACTGCATTGGCCTTTCTGAAGCCACATATCCTGGGATGTGACAGCAGCACAGTGGTGAACAGGACCTTATCACAGAAACGTTGTTCTCCAAAACAGAAAGTCTGTTTCGGTGCTTTAATCCATACCTGTGAATTTGAAAGGGAGTCCTTTCACAAATGTAAGCCCTGGATGGAGCTTGTACAGAGAGTACTGTTTTTCACCCTGCTTGGTTCAGGACCCTCCCACACACTACTGTCCCAGCCAAGTGCTGCAAGGGCTTTTTCTCGCACTCCATTTGGTTTGTGCTCTCTCCTTCAAAAGCTTGCTTTGCAGATGCTTCCAATTTGGGTTTCTTTGAGCAAAATCTCAGCTGGAGATGTTTTGGTTCCTGGCTTAGTGATCCGTTTTTTTTCTTCTTTTTAGCTGGGTCACACCGTTTGAAGCAGTTGTTGAGTTTTGCAATTGGTGGACTACTGGGAAATGTGTTTCTCCACCTGCTTCCTGAAGCCTGGGCGTACACATGCAGTGCAACAACAGGTATGAGAGCCTTGTGTGCCTGGAAGCAGCTTTTGCTGTGCCTGTTTGAGTCTGTTCTGCCTTGCAAGCCCAAGACCACCCAGTCTGGGTCAGCCCAAAAACTGGTCTAGGCTGATACCCTTTTTCAAGTAATATATAAAAGCAAATGCCTAGGGATGTAAGAATAAAAAACCACACATGTAATACTTCATCTTTGTACTCAGCAATCCTCCAAAGACTTTGAAATTAGAGGCTTCCTCAGTTGGCCACGGTTTCTTTATGTTTAGTAACTTGGAATGGTTTTCTTGTTTACTGACTTTTACTATCATGCCTTGGACTCCTGTAAATCTCTGTTGATTTTCCTTTGTCCCTTCTGTAAGGAAAGGGAATGCTTCTTTAACCTGATGGGAGGTTATGGGTGTGTATGTGGTCTGGTACATGAACACATTCACCATTTTAGTTGGGGATCAGGTGCACCTTTTTTACAAATCTGTCCCTATAACAGTGTTACTCCTAGAACCCCTTTCTTGGCACTAACTGGGGCCCATCTGTTGGGTGCTTTGATTTATGGGAGCCTATGTGCTGCAGTCTTTGCTCCATGAGAAATCATGGAATATTGTGTATAGAGCCACAATTAAGATTGAAGGGTGGGGCAGAGGAAAAAAAAGGAAATGGAGGTGACAGAAACTTGTGTTTGGCAGCAAACTAAACACTGAGTTGGTATAGGCCTTGTGGTATCAGTGTAGCTCCTTCATCCCTCAAATAGCCAGGGTTGCTGAAACCTGTGTTTGTATCTGTCTGCTTCAGCAAACTGATACAGAAGGCAAGTGCTGCTGCATCCCACCTGTTGAGAAACCAAGAAGTCATTTTCATGCTGAAAATGTGAGAGAGGGAAGGTGATGCCCTGGGTTTCCCAGACTTTCTTGTACCTGTGTCCTGGGGTTTCAAATCTGCCGGGCCTTTAGTCCTCTTCTTCATCACAGCTCTAGCACTGTCAGCAGAACCTGCTGTACTTTTTTTCACCCTTTCTACAGTGGCTCCCAGATTACTCTGTCTTCCTGCTCAAGCTTGTTTGCTTCTGCCAGACTGTCCTGAAGAGTAAAGGTTTCCTTGACCCATGTAGGTCCTGTTACAGAGTTGTTCTGTTCTTCCATTGCAATGCAATTTCTATTTCTGCAGTGAGGCTGAACCGATTATTATCTCACAGGCTTGGCTGTAATTGAAAAGAAAGTTTATAGCTTTGGGCTTAATAACTTGCTGAGGTGTGGCAGAAAGGGGAAGGCGAATTTGTAGCTCCACTAATGGCAGATTTCATGTCAGGGCTTGCTGCTAAGTTGGTACAGCTGCTGGATTTTTGTTGATGTAATATTCACTTGCCTCTGGAGCTCAGGGAAATTCCCAGTATTGTCAGGGAATATTCTTGATTGAGCTGATGTGGAAAAAGGGATGGTAGCTCTCACTCTGAGTGTCTCAAGATGATATCTGTTAGATCAAGAATGAGCAAGTTAAACTAACCTGTTTTGAGATGTCTTTACTCCTCCTACCTCGCAGGGAATTTTTCTGCTGTCATTTATTTTTTCTTCTTGGAATTGCATGAAAAACTGCGTATTTAGTAGAGACATGAAGATTTCTCTTTTGTCCTTCAGGAGAAGGGCAGAGCTTTCAGCAGCAGAAGCTTCTGGGTCTCTGGGTGATCATTGGTTTCCTGACCTTCCTGGTGCTAGAGAAGATCTTCCTAGAGAAAGAAGAGGAGTATCCTGATGTGGTAAGTTAGCAGCCTGAGGGGAGGGAGTGCTCTTACACTTGAAGCTCTGTACTTAATACCTCATCTGCCCTATCTGACAGTGTTAGGAAGCTATTCTGTAGCTGTAAGTACCTTGTCATTACCCTTTGGGAGTTTTTTGCCACTTTTTTGCCACTGATCTGTAGGAGTAGGTTTCATCTTCAGGCTTTTGTTTTGTGGTTTTAACTGAGATTTCTCACTTCTTTTGGTTTTTGTTCTTTATGTGGTAAGTGTAAAAGAGAGCTCCTGTTCTGGGGGGGCTGGGAGCTGGAGCACTCTGCAAATCAGATTTTTGCTCAAGTAAGCTTTGAGGGGTGACAGCGTGCTGATGCACGTTCCACTGACCCATTGTGACTCATTCTCTTTCTGGGTCCTCAGTCAGGACAAAGGCCAACCTTCTTGAAGATGTTTCTTCTTGGTTATGTCCTGGACCAGATGTTTGTTTGGGTGACTTTGTGTGGTACAAGGGGTTTATGACTGGCCAGGTAATCCTGAACTCAAAGGAGTCACCCAGCTGCAAAGGGGAGATGTAGATGAGGTAGCAGAAGGTAATTCCAAGACAGAGCAGAGCACCTAGTCTTCAGACATCTGCACAACTCCTGATTGCAGCTCCTTTGGACTGTTCAGTCCTTGCTGTGCCATGACTTTTGAGAGGTGAAACTGCAGGTCAGACACTACAGAAGAGCAATTAGGTGTTAACTTTGACTCCGTGTGAGATTTGACTGCCTGAAAGGAACTTCATCTTCTCATTTAGAGAGATCCTAGATAAATATCTTGTTGTTTGGAAGATGATGATCCCAGCTATAGAATAGTTCTGTAGACTTAGTTGTTCTGATGCACTGGGGAGAGAATGACTCTTTTCCCCATCTCCTGCCCAGATGGAGTTGTATTTCTCTGGGCAGCAGCTGCTAACAGGAGGCACAGACTCAGTCGCTTATATTTCTAGTGGAACCTGACTCATGCCAAGGGGCTGTGACTCCAGTTCCTCCTCTTTCTATTTTTCTTGAGGATTGGGAGGTCTTAGCTCTTGCCTTTCAGGGCAGATGTCACAATGCTCTCTGAATCTGTCTCATTTCTCGCAGTTGTTATTAAACTGGGGTGTCAAAGCTGCTGAGTCACGTTGTAAGGACAAAAGGATTAAGGGTGAAGGTTTGATTTCTGATCCTGATTCATGCTCATTCATCACTGAAAAAAAATCAGTGACAAGTTTGTTTCCCCTAATTTAGGACTGTGATTCCAAAGCACCATCTGGAAAGATTCCCAATGGAAGTGGCTGCCCCCTGCCAAAGGGGTCCTCTCAGTCCCAAAGAGCACCAGCTCAGTGTAATGGCTCCTCTCTCCAGTCTGGTCCAAAAAACAACAGAATCAAGGTAAGAGACCCACAAACTCACCTTCACTTTTTAGTCAGGAATTGTCTGTGGAAAGACTGTGCTTGAGTGGGAAACTCAGCATTTGAGTTGTGCTTAGTTTTGCTCTGTCAAAGTATGTTCTGGTCATAGCAGGGAGGAAATAGCAGACTTGGAGAAAATCTACACTGCAGCTTATGTGGAAGAGGCAAAGTCAATATTATAAAGGCACAAGTCTGATGATGTGTGTTTTGGCTGAATTCTGATACCAAAATACAGAATTTCGTATTTTGTTACTCTGTATTTTATAGTCAATATGTCTTTATTTGCCTAATTTTTTGCACCATGATTTGTTCTCTACTGCCTGCATTGTACTGATTCTGAGCTGCACTTTTCCTTTTAAGGCACCTTGTGGAAGTGTTTTGACACCTTTAGGAAGTGTGTTGAAGCTACCCAGTGTAGAATTTAAAAGTTCAGTTTCTCAGATTATCAGTTTACCTGCTGCCAGAAATGACTTCTTGTCCACTTCTGTCTCCAAACCTGTATTTCCCATCGCTTCCTTTGCACTGGATCTCATCTGACCTCACAGTGAGCCTATTCAGGGAGCTAAACAGGCAAAGAGTTTGCTTGTCTACACCCACACACCCACCTCCCACCCCCTGGTCTATTTCTCTCCTAACTTAACTTCTTGAATCAGCTTGGCATGCAGACAGGCAGCCTGTGGTGCTGGGATAAGGGAGATCAGCAGGCTCATAGGACTGGAGGTGGAGGAGGAAGTCCTGCACCATGGGGAAGTGGATAACCTTTACATTGGCTTTGTTTCCTGTTCAATGTTACTATCTTCATCTGTGGAAAATGCTATTCTGGGTGAACATTACAAGAAAGAGAAAGAGTAAACAACCACTTTGGTGGTGAAGGAGGTCCTGCAATTTGAGTTTGGAAGCCCATAAAAATGTGCAAGATTTTATGAGAGTAGCTATGGACAGAAAGCGTGCTTGCAGGAACCAGCCCAAAGCTGGATATGTGGTCAGGCAGAGGCTCTTCAGTATTTCTATTTTAAATCTGTTTTGCTGTAACTTTACAGCTCTTCCTACAGAACATGAAAGTTATGCTGAGGTCACTGAGTATTTTTGACATCTGTCACATTCATGTAATTTGTACATAACACTGCACAAACGGCAAGGTGCCATGTGAATGTTTCTAGAGGTGGTAATAGTGAAGACACCAATATTACTGGGTTATGAAACATTGTGACCTAATTTTGGAAGGGTTTATATAAGGAACTATAGACTACTGAATTCAAGTAGAAACACTGATGGGTGATACATAAAATCATATCAATTAGCATTAATTACATTATTATTTTTTATATTAGGACCATGCCCTGAGCAATTTTAAGATAAATTCTTATCAACCAGACATTTTTCCAGTCTCTTATTCAGGCATAAAATTGTTTAATAAGGGTCATGACAAATGTAAATAAAACATAACTTTCTCACCCGTTCTAATCAACTTTGCTAATATTAGCTGTATTAAAAATCTGTTATTCTATATTATCAAAAAGGATTGATTTAATGCAGCCCCCCTCAAATCTGTTCACTGGTGGGTTATGATTTTTCTAACTTATTATTTATAAAAGCAGTATATCTTCACATTTGCAGGTACTGCATTACATAAATGGCACATTGTGACTGCATGAAGTCAGTGATAGCAGCTAAACTGAGTAACTTCATCAGAAGTGCTGAATTTTTAACAGGTTTTGATACATGCAATTATAAGGAATAGATTAAGAAGGACCTCAGATCATATTTACAAGATAGGGATAGTCTCTAGTTAGTCAATGCCTTGGAAAAACATATGAGGATTACAGTAGGAAATTGTCTGAACACATTCTTCCCTCATGGTGCTACAGCCAGGAGGATGGGTGAGTAGGAAATAATTTGTAAGAGGAGAGGTGAGAGTTCCTCTTTTTGTTTAGCAGTAGTGAAACAGCTATCTGACTTTTTCCAGCAGTACTACTCCAAATATCCAAAATACTACTGATAATTTGTAAAGGAGCCCGGAAAGAGATGAAATAATAATTAAAGTTTACAGTACATGATAAGTGGCTTTTTTAAGTTTAGCTCTGTAGTCATGACAGATGAGGTGACTTAAAGTATACAAATACCCATGTTAGAGGAATGACTAAATTTGAATAGTTACAGCTATAGCAAACAGTAGCAGACTAGAACTTAGAGACAACTCTCTAACTGAGGATAACTTGCTAATGTACCAACTTGCCTTAGAGATAGCAGATGTTTTGTCACTTGTGAGCTGGAAGCTGTGGTTTAAGTGCTCTCTACAGAGTACATAATAGCTTAAAAAACAATGAACTTTGTACACAAATTAAATTAAGTTCTTACAGTTGTGTTACGTGTGAGGTTTAGACAACCATGGAGAGCCCTTCTAGCTTTAAAATCCTAACACATCTGTTCAGTTTTACAGATGGCTGTTGATATGCATGAATTAGAAACTACAGACTTAATGGGTGTAGTTTTAACTTTCTACCTTCTGATTTTATAATCTGAATATTTTAATAGTCTTCCCGGTAGGGTGGAAATTATCAAACCTACCAAGATACTCCTGCGTTGTTAGCCTGTTTCCTTAGGCAACAACATAAGCAGTCATTCCATCTGTCTGTCCATCTGTTCTGCCCTTCATTTTCAATAACTTTTGAACCCATAATTAATTTTCCTTGAGTTCAAGAGAGGATAGGAGTCTTAAGGGCGATCAGATTTCTGCAAGTTCCATAAAAATCAGCGTGGCAGTGGAGGAGGAATGTGAAGGGATGCCCTGTGGAAAGCTGCAGTTGGAACTCGGGTGCCTCGTGCTTGCCCAGCAGATGTGCCTGCCTGCAGCTGGGCAGGGGGGGTCTCCCTGGCCAGGCCTGCTGGGGACAGGGCTGCCACACCATGTGTGCTGGGCAGGGCACGTGCAGGGGAGTGGTGTTGCTGGGAGTGAACAGAGTAGGTACTCTGTAGGAAGTACCTACTGCGAAGGAAAGAGTGGAATCCATAGTGTGACAGATTTTTTTGGTTCTTCTATTCACTCAGGAAGCCCTATGTTTTCAGCAAGCAAAAAGGAAAAGATACTATTTAAATGAACAAAGTCACCCTTCAGGACTGAATTATTAGTAAGTTGTAGTGAGTTGACTGTTGTCTACATATATATATTAGAACTTCTGCTTTTTACCTGCTGATAGAATTTGTCCTAGCTTGAAAACAGCAGGTGGGAGGTTTCCTTTGCATGCAAACATAGATCAGTTCTGTCCCTCATTGCAGTCTTTATTCCCTGAACAAGTAAAAACATTGTGTGCAGTATTTTTGCCTTGCTTACTCTTTCTTTCTCCCTGTGGCACATGGGGTCCTGGTTGATTTGTGGAAGTATGTTTTATTACACAGTGACATTAATTCTGAAACATGAACATAAACACTTCATCTGGCTGTGCTCTTTATGAGCAACGAGAACATCCTATTAGGGATTTGCAGAATGTAAATGTCAGAGGCTCATAACTGTCAAATCAACCCAATTTATTTCTGAGCACTCCAAAGCTTTGCTTCTTTCAGTGACAGCTTTTGCCCAAGCCACTGACAACAAAAAGTCATAATGTTTTAATCATGAAGTCTATTTTTTCTCTATATGGTGGTATGAGAAAGCATTTTTGTGTAAAACGTGTGTGAATAATTATTATTATCCTGTGGGGAAAATGCCATCACATAAAAAAACAACATGAAAAGGAGAATTTTAGTCATATTTGACTGTCTAGGAATGAGAGTATGAAGAATGAGAAGTAAAACTGTTGCATTTTTGTGTCTGCTTGCATGCATCTATTTGGGTTTCCTTTCTTATAAAAACATGCAGGGATCTTCTTTTACATTCATTTTTGGACATTTAAGATGTTACTTAGATTATTACTTAAAAGTGGGCTAGGCTTTGCTTAATTCTTAATTTTCGTATTTAATCATCAGTGCACTTTAAAAAATTTAGAGGCTACAAAGGTGCCCCAAGACAGTGCAGTAGAAGTTTCCTGCAAAAGGTGGTGCTTTGGAGAGAGAGATTTGACGGAAGGCTCCTGAGCTGTGGCATACAAATGACAGAAAGATGCCCAAGCAGAGTTGATAGAAACAGGGAAGAGCACAAGACCAAAAAGAGCTAATGAAGTCCATCAGCACTTGTGGTTGTCCAGCTGAATTTTGGCATCTGATGGTGTGGTGGAGTAAGAAATAATGTTTCACAGTTTCCAGACAGTCTCTGCACTCCCTGTATCTGGAGTTCTTACAGTCCAGAGACAGCCTGATGTATGGGCTAACACCTGATTTGATAATAATTTAAACTGAAGTGCCATATAGTGAACTGCAGTATCTCAGGACCAACATGCAGTAGTTTTTGTTAAATATGATGGAAAAAAACCCCAAGAACCTATGAGCTAAAGAGCTGGAGTGGTACCCTTGTAAATTACTTTAGGTCAAATACCCAGATTTTGTCAGGAGATGACCCTAGTTAGAATGATAGGGAATTTTAACATGGAGATGGACTTGTGAGGAAGGCAGCTGCTTTATGCTTGAAATTTTAAGAAATGTGTTTATATGCAAATGCTGATATATGCTATCCAGCCTTGTAGTAGGTGGTTTTTGGGTGACTTTCATCACTATCTTCTGATTCTTTGTTAAGGGAAAGCAAACCCACAAGCACGAACTTTTTTGGTACAATGTTTGAAGATTTATTTAGTTATAGAAAGCAATTCCAGCAGCATTTGTTCTGTTGCATTGTTCTTGCCAGCTTTTGAAGAGGAGATATTTAACAGTTTTGATATTAAAGTACATGACTTGAAAACAAGATCAAGTCATATTTGAAACCAGTCACTTGTGTAAATTAGTCAGTATTACCTAACATTGGTTTGACTTAGAATTAAATATATTCTTTCATTTTGGCTTTCTTCTTTTAAATTTCTTTTTCTGTTTCTAGAGCTCTTCATCATTTGCATACAGTAATTATTCTAATCTCAGACAATACTTGCCTAACCTAAAACTTAGTTTACTCTAAAACCAAAAATTACATTTAATTTGTACTCAAGCACTGACATAGTTTAAGATTTTCAGCAGAAGCATTGTGCTCTGTCCTTTCCCATCTGATTGTGAGTGCATAATCCCTGTCTAAGCCGTGTGCTTTCGTCTTCTTACGTCTCTTCCTTTATCAGGGGCTCTTCCTTCTCTTTGCAGATTAGTGGATACCTCAATCTGCTGGCCAACACCATTGATAACTTCACACATGGCCTGGCAGTAGCAGCCAGCTTCCTGGTTAGCAGAAAGGTAAGGCTTCTGTCCCCAGCTGTGTGCTGAAATGGAGAGGCCTCGTATCAAGTGTGATACAACATGCAAAACAGCCAAAAAATGCAAGGAGTTCCTTCCTATTTGCTGGAATTTTCTGAGAAATTGTAGGCTACAGTAAAACCCAACCCTATCCTGATCCTCTGATGCAGAGCTTCTTTGAATTTGGGACATGTTAGTAATTTGTACTGGCATTAGGGGATGGAGTAGCTCATCTATGCTCATCTACTCAAAAGGCAGTCCAGAAATAACATGATGAGGATGGTCACCTCAGAAACTGGGACATAGACAAGGCAGAGATGTTTGTTGCATTTTTGCTTTGGTCTTCAACACTGATGGTGAAGTTGGGTCCCCATTGCCCTGAGCTGGAGCACCATGACTGTGAGAATGATAAACTCCCAGTCAGCCCTGCACTGATGTGGTATCTGCTGCTCCAGCTGGATCCCTGTAAGTGTATGGGACCTGGTGGGATTCATCCAAGAATACTGGGATTGTTTCCTAATCACTTTCTCTCTGCTGCAGGTTGGGTTCCTAACCACAATGGCCATTCTCTTGCATGAAATCCCACACGAGGTGAGAGGGCTTTGTATCCTGACATTGTGAGGGGGATTACAATGTGCTTCATCTACTCAGAGGAGGTCTGGATCAGGTTAACATTTTCTTGTCTTCTTGAAAGCTGCTCCCTCTGGGGAGACTGACAACATTGAAACCCAGTAACAGTCTTGAAGTACTGGCCTTGTTGTGAATGACCTTTGTAACTGAGAATTTAGTATTCAAGTTTTTTAACTGTCAGCTCTTGGTTTTCTCAGGTTGGAGACTTTGCAATCCTACTTCGGGCTGGCTTTGACCGCTGGAGTGCAGCCAAGATGCAGCTTTCCACAGCTCTGGGGGGAATTCTAGGGGCCTGCTTTGCAATATGTGCTCAGTCACCAAAAGGAGCAGGTAAGGTTCCCTGGGACCTCTGTAGAAATGGTGGGGGAGGCAATGCTTGTCATCCTTGTGTATCTTCTTTCCCTTCTGTTTTGTCTCCCATAGCTCTGTCTCAGTAATAACTAAAGCTTTCCTTATTTTTGCAGGAGAAACAGTAGCCTGGATCCTCCCTTTTACTTCTGGAGGATTTCTGTACATTGCCTTGGTAAATGTTGTGCCTGATCTCCTGGAGGAAAAGAATCCTTGGTAAGTGCTCCCTCCTGTTCCTCTGCAGCATTTTGTGGTGCCAGGGGGCAGGGATATAACCCTTCCCTGTGCCTCTTCTGGAAGTGTGTGAATGCCAGCTTTCCAAACCCTGTGGACAAGGCTGGAATCAGTATAGAATGCTGTGCTGTCCGTTGCATTTGTGGGACTACAAAGACCCTCTGTAACATGAGAGCTTTCACCTGGGTAGTCCCAGAGGTTGTGCTGGCACAGTATGCAGCAGGACCAGCTAGAGCAAGTTCCTGGGAAACATGTCCAGTAAGGACACCACTGCCCAGTCTGTGTTTTCAGCTTCCAGCACATACTGGTGTACAGACTGTCTGAACCAGGGCCCCACAGAGGTGTGTATGTCTGATAACCACATGTGAATCTATCCTTCCATGCTTCTCTCATGCCTCTCCATTAATTCTGGGCCTCTGCAACCTCCTTTTGGCAGCAGTTTGCAGAGTTTGACTGTACTGTGTTAAGTGATGCTTCTTATTATTTGGTATTTACACTCTTGCTTATTGATTTTTTATTAGGTATCACTGTGTTGCTGTGTGAGTAGAAAAATAATTGTTTTCTTCTCTTTATCACTCAGCGTTTCATAGTCTGTCATTGTATTCCACCTCAGACATCTCTTCTGCACTGGTCTATATATTCCAATATATTTGGGTTTCCCTTGTGTATTATTTTAGTTTCTTGCAGTCTAATTAAGGCTGTAGCAGGTCCAAATCCAGCTGTTCCACAGTAAAGGCCCTCTCAGGTCTGCTGGCAGAGCTGCCCCTGAATGTTCCCTCCTATTTTAGTTGTAGTAAGATAAGTAACTTTAGTAGTTTAAATAAGATGCCTTGGTTCACCTAGTTAATTTTGACCGAAACGGTGCTCAAAAAACCATCTCCACAGTTCTGTCTGAGGAGGTAGGAACTTTTTGTGGAGAAATGTTAATTTGGGTTGGTAACCTCTTGTGTTGGCAGAGGTTGTTGGCAGAATATGCAGAAGTGGGAGGCACACAGTCACTTCAATCCAACATAAACCTGAGACAGTGCTAAAAGAATGGCCAAATTTATTGGGGTTTTTTTTCTATAACTGTAATTGTTAGCTGGATGAGGTCCCAAGTGTCTGTGCACATGCTGCATAAGTGCTGGTTTCCTCGTGAGTGAAAGGACATGAATATGTATCTGAATAGCTGCATGACTGAATCAGCTTGAATTGATTTGGAAGCCTGGAGCTGGGCCTTGCAGCTGAGTGGAACAAGTCCATACCAGTTTATAGACGACTTATTTGATTGAGGTGCTGGGAAGGTCTTCTCATCTGTGTTAGTGACTTCATACAGCTGTTGTGTTCTCCACGTGGTAAATTTGGAAGGTCAAAGAACAAGTCATTGGAGAGATCTGTGCAGCTGCCTGTGGGGATTGGTTTATGGCTCCTCCTAACTTTGCTGTTTCTTTCCCAGGAATTCCCTGCAGCAAATTCTGCTCCTGTGTACGGGCATTACAGTCATGGTGCTACTCGCGCTCACAACTGAGTGACCTCTGCGCAGCCCTCGTGACGCCTCCCAGAGCCACCACAGTGACTCTGAGCTTTACAAAGCAATAAGGAACACTAATTACTTCCTACGTGTGTGCGTGCAGATCTGGCTGCTAGTATGAGAAGCAGGTGAGAGAGAGGTCTGGCTGTGCAAGACTTCATTCCCTGGCTCTCCTATCCCTGTTCTGCTAAAATCCACACATGAGGGCTTCTGTTCTTTTTTTGTTTGGTTGGTTTTTATGGAGCAAAAGATACACTGGGCAGAAACGAACTGAACAACTGCTCCACTAGGAGTGAATGATGTTTCATTTGGTCCATTCCGATGGAACTGCACCTCCCAAGCTCTTGCGTGAAAACAACAGAGGTGATTCCTGTAGCTGATGAAGATAAAGGATTTTTCCTACCACTTTAAGGGGTGGAAGCAGAACAGGCATGACAAAGCAACAATAAACAGCTTTATCCAGAACCCCCTACCCATGAGAAGTTGATGGTGCTATGAGATAGAGGGGAAGAGACCCTTTCCAACTTGATCTCCAGCTGTTCATTGACACCACTTGTTCCTAAAGTTAGTATTGGCCTCAGCAGTCCAGCTCTTTTGGTCTGTTTTGTTTACATTGAAATTGAGCCAAAAGCTTGAGACGCATTAGGGTAGGTCACAACAATTAAATTACTTGGCTTGGAGATTACTTGCCTCAGCTCTAACCACTCCAGTAGCCAGCACAGCCCAACTTTTTATATGACAAATGATCAGTACATGTTTCTTCAGTTGCCAGCTACCAGCTTGCTCATGTCTGGAGGGAAAGCCATGTAGCTGCTGTGACTGAGACCTGATTCATGCACCATCTGCCCCATACCATGTTTCAGAGCTTTCTTGAGCATGCTGGGTTTGCTAGACCTGCCCAGCATGCCACAGCACCCCTAGACTGTCATGGCAGAGGTGCTTGAACACTACAGCCTGGTCAGCAGCTGATAACTCCTGGTTCGCTTTTCCTCTGTTCAGTGTAGACTATTTAAGAGCATACTGTAGATGGCAGCCTATTTCTGGGGTTCTTACCTCGCAGTGGAGTTCATCTGTTGAGGATGAATGAATAAGAAATAATACTGACAGCTTTTAGATGGGAAGGTTGAAACTGCTGGTGAAAATATTTTTAAGTAAGGTGAGAAAGGGATGTGAAAGGGTGACAATAAGTATGCTTTAAGAGGAGTTTCCTGTTACGTGATGCTTGGGATAAGATTTTTGGCAATTTGAGACCAATAAAAAGAAATAAAATTTGTAGTGCTTTCCTCCATCCCAGCTCACAGGGCTGACCAGACCATAATTCCACAGGGATATTTTATTGCCACAGAGACGTGCACAATTACTAGATCATCCCTTCTGTAGAACATAACTTTGCTTTGCTTAAATTTATTTAAAAACAGGTCTAATTGAACTAGTGGAGTCACTGAACACAAAACAGGTGCCACAGTGTGATTACACCAACCCAGCTCAGCCTTACAGCAGCTTTTGTGAAGCAGTACAGCTCTCAGTCTGCCCAGGGCCTTACCAAGAGGAGTCGTGCCTTGAGAGGGCGATTTGGGTCAGAGCAGCAAGGCAGGTACACTGCCCACAGCAGAGGCATTACTTCCCTAAGAGATTCCTGAACTGTTGACGGAGTTTTTTATGACAGCTCCTGTCCTACTTTTCAGTGAGTGCTGGAGAGCTCATGCTTGCAGTTCTGTCTGCCCAGGAATTGCTGTCTGAAATTTTTTCAGCTTTCCTTTCCCCGGACTTACATTAGTAACTAGTTTCACTGCAACAGGGAGGGAGGCTTAGTGCAATTGTTTATCCCTCTTTTTACAAAGTTGCCTTCTTGTGCCAACTACTCTCTCCATCATTCAATTGTCCTGAGGTCTGAAGGTAGCATCCATTTCCTGCTTTCCTGGAAGGATGATTTAATCCAGTTAGCCTGCAGGGACTGGGGGAGTATGCCAAACCTCTGGTTCTAGCTTTGAGGGTTCCTTCTGCCCAGGGACTGCAGCTAAACAGACCCTATAACAGGGTTCTGGAGGAAGCAAGCTTGCACAGAAAGTTGTGCCTGCTGTTTCTCAAGATGTCTTTCCCAAAATAAGGCTGGCATTTAAGTTGAGGCATTGCCAGGTGAGTGCCCATGAGTTGGCGTTCTTGCATCAGCACTGAGCCTTGCCAAGACTGAAAACCACAGTCAGGATTTTATACTCAGCGTTCAGGAATGTGAAGTGGATGTCACTGAAGAAAGAATTTCTGAGCTGTTTTTCTTGGCTGCTGTCACAGGCATGGATAGTCTGTGGTTCTTGGGAAGATACCCTGGTAGGAGGTAGCATGGGGCTTGTGGGAGGGAGGGGTTCAATAGATTTCTACTACGTCGGCCCTGGGGCTGAGGATTGAGAGCCTTGGGAGGAAATGGAGCATCACTCCACCACATTTGTCACTTTTGGAAATGCAGAGAGAATTGTATTTTCTAGCTCTATTTTTTCAGCTGCTCTTATGCATTTTCCCCCTTCATCTGTATTGGTCTGCTCTGCGTGGAGACAATAGAGATGAAATAAATGGTTTTCCATGTCTCTTTGTGTTGGGTTATTTTATTTGGTTGCTTTGGGCTTTTTTTGAAGTTCCTACTTTGCTTTGATTTAAAAATTCATTTAAATTTCATTTGAATTACAGAGACATATCTCTGAGTTAGTCTAGAGCAGTCTGGACTCTGGGTTGCTGTCCGACTTTCCCCAGACTTTCACAGTTGAAAGAAAAAGTTCTATTCCAGTTTCTTCTTTCTGCTGCCATGGAACTGTTGTCCAGGAGCAGTGGGTTAGAATCATAATTCTTGACTGCTACTCTGGGTTCCCTGAAAAGCATCACCAAGTAAGTTTCTCCTCTTTCAGGAGAAAGCTTGCATGGTAACTTTACTGTTCAGAGAGTTTTGTAATCATACTTGACTGTAATAGGTTATTTTTTTAAATCAAAAAACCTCAAGGCCTGTCTGGTTTCAGTTAACGCTAAGCTGGATGCCTGCCATGTAGGACAAAGGTGCCATCATCAAAGGTTGTGTGTTCCAATTGCTCTGAAAGGACTAAAAGGAAATTCACTACCCTTCAAAAACATGGATTGAGAAAACGTCTTATCCCACCCTTCATTTGGAAGATTTTCAGCTATAAATGGTGCACTTATATCTTACCCAAAGTCTTCTGTAAAAAGAAGGAAAACCATAACCCAAGAGCTGGAAGAAGATGAAGGCAGGTAGGTGATCATGGGCATGATGTCACAGGGTTTTGCCAGTAATCTACATTTTGGAATCCCTGTCCCTGGATTTACCACACTGCACTCTTGGGCTGTGCTGGTACTCCTGCCCTTAGGGCTGTGCTATGAGCCATTCTCCCTCATCCCTTTTTTCCTTCTCATAAGTAATCAAAATTATCATGAATTAATCAGCTATCTGTTTCACAGGCTCTGACACAATTGTAGTAGCACAGGAAGGAGAACAATTAGAGTTTAATTCATGGGAACTTTCTAAGAGTTGGTGTTGCTGAAGCCCCTGTCTTTTGAAACTGTAGCCTGAGGAGCTCACATGGAGAGTAGGGTGACATAATAGGATTGCAGACTTAAGAAATGTGAGTATTTGGATCTTTCCGGTAAGGAGCTATTACAATTGAAGGATTTTTCCATGTTAGCTAGAGCAGTATTGTATTTGAAAATTATTTTTTATTCTTGCTGTGGAAGACTTAAATTAGCTGGTATGCGTAAGAAAATTCTTTTGACAGCAGCCCTTTCAATTTGTCTGCCTTGAAGGCAGCAGTGTGCAGCTGCATGGATGGTAATCCCATCTGTCCAGTGCAAACTGCGGAAGAGGATCATGCAGAAATGTGGTTAGAACAAGCTTTAGCTGTGGCTGCTGCATGTTTCCACCAGGCAGAGTGCTCAGGGGAGATAAGCAGTACTCTGTTCTGGGCAGTGCTGCTGGGAGAAGTGCTGGGGAGGGTGTTTAGGTTGTGCTCAGTGTGGCCCAGAGACCAAGAAGTGACAAGGGAGAAGTGGTGTTGGGGCCGGGGGGGAAGGATCGGAATCTCCTACAGTTGAGCATTTGCTTCTGGGAACCAGTTAAAACTATTTTTAACAAAAAAAACCCCAAGTTAAGGATTTCAGAATTGGACATTAAATTAGTAGTTTAGGCATAGCGTATCACTAGATCATTTTATCTGGAGGCCAGAATTGATGAGATGATGCCCTAACAACTGGCTTTGGGGACTGACTGATAGTGCTGCAGCTGGAGGAACAAGTCCTATACAACAAGCAGGATCAGAAGGGATTTTGTGCCCCTATAAATGCTGCATTTAACTAATGGCTTGGACTTAATCTGCTTCTCATTGCATAAAATAGATGGACATTTTTCAGGCCTTATTTTCCATTAACTGATAATGAAGGGTGGAGGAGAAACCATAATCCAAATGCCAACAAGTGATGTTGCGGGTGCTGTTTGCTTTTCATGTACATTTGAAAAACTGCTGGCTCCCGCGGCCTGAGCAGGGCTGGTCTCTGCCCTTCCGCCCTGGGCAAGCCAGCGGGACGGGACTGCCAGGCCAGAGGAGGCCGCGGAAAGGCCCGGAGGGTCCTTTCACCCCTTCCTCCGGTCATCCATCCCCCGGCAGCTGCCCGCGGCCGCCCCCGCACCGCCTTGGGCTCCGCCAAGGGAGGGGCGCTCGGTCCGCGGAGCG
>VXAX01005807.1:631333-724567 GCA_013399835.1 Leptocoma aspasia | reverse complement strand
GGGGCGAGAGCGGGCCGGCGGGCGGGCGCGGATGGAGCCCCACGGACCCGCGGCTCCCGGTGCCCCTGGCGTGCGGGAAGCGGCGAGCGCGGCCCTGACCCCATCCCGGGGTCTTGTGCGCCTCCCTCTCTGCTAAAAATGCTGCAGTGCTGGGTGGGACCGCGTCCTCAGAGAGCCCCCTCAGGGCCCAGCGCGGGGCCTGACTCTCGGTGGGCGTCCTCCTAACCCCGACACTTTTTCCTAATTGAGTGCTGAGAAACGCGCCGTGGTGTTTATAGCGCTGTGATTTTTGCAGCAAGGTGAAAGGGACCTGTTGTTCCCATTCTAGCATGAGGGAGTTCTCATTGCTGCAGTAGATTGCCAGGCTTTCATGGTGGCAGCTGTCATTCAGGGCCCCCAGGGTGAAAGGAGAGAAAGCTGTGGATCTTCTACTATTGTGGCACGTGGTACAAAGCCAAGCAGGCCATGAAGTATAAATAAAAGTCCTGCATTTGATGGTAGAAATAACGTAGTGGGCTGACCCACAAAGTCAATGGGTTACGTATGGTTAATGATAAATAACAGGGCTTAGTGTTCCAGCAGGTACATATTAGCACAGAGAGAGTAGGAGTTGGGAAAAGTGCTTCCATTGAGGCACAAAATGGAAATGCTATCTTAAGAAAGCGAGAGCAGTTCTTCAGCTTGGCTTCCAACTGTGACGCCAGTCCTGCACAGCAGAGGCTGGGTAGACTGGCACTGTGAATCTCAGCTCGTCTTTGTCCCTTCTTTCCAATGCACAGCAGTGACTCTTACTTCTTGAAACTCTAGTGCTGTGTGCTTAGCTTCTTTCTCTATTTATTCTCCCAGGATCCATTTTATGTGATTTCATTTTTACTTCCATACTGAACTCCTTTCACTAAAAGGGAACTCATTAATTTCTTTCTATTAATTATGGCTGTCATGTAAAATATTTATCTATTTTTTTGCTTCACATCAAGCAAAATGCTTTCAGCTCCCACTGAGATTAGCTAAGATGGGGGGAACAAGTGGGAAGAATACTAGTTTGGTCCTCAATACTTCTCTTTCTGAGCTGTTTTCCCAACACCACAACAAGTCACATAGAGAGGCTAGAGTCTGCATTCTACATGCAGGGCATTACAGGGTGGTGAATGGTCTTTCTCAGTGTTTGATGGGTAGAACTGGAAGGACTCTAAATCCAAAATGTTTTCTGTCTACTTTATTTCCTTTTTTCCCCCCAGCTGTTCTAATAAAGACCTCGCCTTTCCCTATAAAAAGCATTGCTCCCCTTATATTATTTGCCTTTAGGTCTGCAGTTGCTACTGTAAAGAGTTATGTGTCATCTTACAGAGAGAAATTATTAATAATAGTTCTTGTAGAATCAGATCTTTAAATAGATATGACTCTCTTATCCATTCTCCTGACCTGCTTTACTAGCAGCCTTTCCTCATTCCCACTGTGTCTGTCTTTTCTCTGACAACTGTGATTAAGCAGCCTTTTCCAGCTGATGGTCAGGTGTGGCTGCATCTGAGCTGTTCTCTGAAGCATGATGCCACATCTGGCTCTTCTGAAAAGGAAAAGCAGGTATTTTTTCCCCTGGTGTGACCTGAAGATTGCTCCTGTGCACTACTGAAAGTCCTGCTTCCTCCTCAATTTGCATTGTTTTCAGCTGGCTCTTTGGTGATGTGTGATGCCTTTCTTTATTCCTAGTATTCCTTAATGTAGATATTTTTTATGGTCTTTTAGTGACAGAGGAGTAAATTTTATTTTTTCTCACAGTTCTATGGTAATTTTGGTTTGGGTTTATAGTCTCCATTTTTTTCTAGTCTCTCTGGAATAAGATTTCTTTCCTTTCTGCATCTCTCTTGAATTTTGAATAAATGGCTTAAGTCCATAAATACACTTTACCAATATAGATAATTCTGTGGATTTCTAGTCTTGTATTTATCTACTGCTATTAATACAAAGCACTTTCATGGAAACTTGCATACTTGAGCATTGTAGCTAATGATGAATATACAAGCATCCATTTATATATCTAGGATATTAAAAAAAGCAAAATATATTCACTTCATATATTTAAAAGGAAAAATCAAGTCAGAAAATGTAGTGCAAAACTGAGAGGTGGGAAATGTTTAAATGTAAGATGGGAATGATATGCGAGATCTTTCTTAAAATGCAAAATCACTATTTTGGAACTGTGAAAAAACACACAGTTTCATTTTAAAAATACAATTAAAAGGCAAAAGAAAGAATGATGTAAAAACCACACGGGAAAAATGGAGATTAGCAATAAGTAAGAGATAGAAGGCAAAGAACTGAACCATTTGGTGGGGAAACTGAGAGGATCTCTGTGCATATATGAGAGGTCCTCTGAGTGTAAGAACATGAGCACTACACGTCATCTTGTAGAGCCTGTGCTATGTGGATTCCACATTCAGTAGCTGATGCTACAACAAAAACCATCTGCATGGACTGTTCTTAAGTAGTAAGGTCCTGCAGGGATTTAATATATCTTGTTTAGGGGTCTTCTCTACCTATTAGTAGAGTAAAAAAGTGTTGCTTGCAGAATGGTGACAGTAGAAAATGATGAATTGGGAAGGATCCATTCTAACAGGCTGCTTTGGATAACTTGGTGGGCTCATTGAACAACATGTGCTTTAATGTCCCTAAACTGCAGGAAATAAAAAATAAAAGGTTCAGCACTGTTGATAAACCAGGGATTTTATTGCTCTTCAGGCTTGCTCTGAAAAGTCTCTGGGGTGGGACTGGTACATCTCATATACACTGAAAAGACTTCTTGGTAGCACAGTGTAGCTGAGAGAGTGAGGGGAACCACGGGATGCTTAAGCAGAGGAACACAACAGTTTGGGGCCATAGTGAGGCCCTTGAGAGAAACCTGCTCAGTCCTGGTGTCTGTACTTCCCATTCTTTCTGACTGATGATGAGTTGAAAGAGTTAACAGGATTGCCTGTGAGGTCTGTAGAGGATCTGTTATAGTGACATGTTTAATAAACTTGATCTGTTTGGTCATGGCCTTGGTAAGTATGATCTGTCAGTGTGATCTCTAAGAGTTCTTGTGGTATTTTAAAGGAAGGTTGGTTTATTTGATCTGGTGGCCCTTGGGTGACAATGTGGACAGAGTGAATGCATGGCTGTGGTGCTCCTCACAATCCTGAGCAGAAATGGTAGGAAAATGCCAGGAAGCTTCAGTGGCCACTTGGTCCTGGGGCATGAGGGAGGGGAGGGCCAGGCCTCACATGGTGTGTAGTTGTTAAGTGGCCGTGGCTGCTCATGGGCAGGAGTGGGTCTCTCCCAGCTGTGTGAGAGTCAAACTGCTCTGATACTGGGCCACATAGCAGAATTGAAAATGAGCCCCTCCATTTCTTCCTAAACCTCTGGCACATTGTGTCAACAAAACCCGCATGTCTCAAAGTTGGAGACAAAAACTAAATTGAAAGTCAGGGTGTGCTAAACCCGGGGTTACAGACTGAATGTATCACAGCAGGGTTGGTGTTTCCATGTTTCTGGCAGCTTAGAAACAAGGGGCCTGTGCTCTGCCTGGGTATCTGGCTAGTCTAGCAAGCATCCTCTGACCTTTCCCATCCTTCATGTTCAGTCAGGAGAAAGGACTTGTCCAGAGACACTCACATGTACTCTTCCAAGGGCTGCGTGAGTTCCAAGGGGAACCTGTCTGCAGTTGCAATCCTGAGGGGTAAAAAAAACCATGTTGAGGACAAGGTGTTAGAAACAATGTTGGCTGTGAGAAGGCACAGGAATGTAGCTGGGCCATGAAAGTGTCAGTGTGACACTGCTGGATGCAGTTCATTGCAGTTCATGTTTATTTTTTAATCAAGAAAATTGTACACGCAGTGTGACTCTCACAGTGTTCTGTTAAAGCCCTTAGAAATACTGGGATCAGGCTGTCCATCTAACCTCTTCCTTGGATGTGTGCTTTACAGTAAACTGATGACCTGTGCACCTGCCTCCTTCTGTCCTGTATTCCCAATGTACTCGTGTGCCAAAAGAGACAACACTCACTTGTTGTTCACCACATGACTCTGTTCTATTCAAGCCCTTGCCTGAAGGCAAAGGTTTTCATTTTGGCAGGCTTTCTTATGGTGCTTGTCTTAGTGTGTTGTAAATAAATCACTTTGCTAGCAGGTTTCTGAAATGGAGGGCAGGATGTTGTTCCTATTTTATAGACAGGTATTTCAGGTATGTAAGGACTTATTGAAGTACCTTTGAAACACCTTTTACTTAACAATAACTTTGGGACTGCAAACCTGGTTTTTACTTCTTTTCTTGAGTACTTAGAGAACAAGGTGTTATGTGACTTTAAATGCAGTCCTGTAGAGTACCTGGCCAAATTTGAGTGCACGGCATCTCTGCAAATGAGACCTGGAGATGCACTCAAAAAATGGGAAACACAGACTAATGATGGCAGATGCAAAATCAAGGTACTGAAGGTTGCCTGGGTGCTTGTTAAAATTTCCTGGGAGAAAGTGGCTTAGGTATTCAGCTGAGAGATCACACTCACTGTTTCTCTGGGTCCCTGGCCCTCTTGCCTGCCTGTTTCAGCTTTTCTAGCAGATCTGCAGAGAGAGGCCTCCCTTGTTTTGCCTGCAGTAGCTCACAGAGAGGGTCCAGCCTGTGCTCTCGGGAAAATGGAATCTTGTTGGAAAAATGGCTTGTCCTGGTGTAATCAAAGGCTGCTACCAAGCCTATGGATTAGAGGTCAGCACTCAGCAAAAGCCCTGAAATCTGTGCACTCTTGAGCTTTTTTTTTTTTTGCAAACTTGCTGTTTTAATATAATTGTATGTGCTACCTATATAAAATTAGCACTTTGAATTCTGGGGAAGAAAGGATTAGGAGTACCATTTTTAAACCAGAGGCAGAATGAATTGATATCCAAAAATTTCTAAATAACCAGTTTTGTATGGGAAGGTGGAGAGGTTTTAGTTTTAGTTTACATGTTAAACTCTTGGAATAATAAAGAGCAAATATTTTTCTTAGTGACGTTAGCAGAGAAGTCCATAGCTTTGATCATAAGGGATGTACGTCTCTAGTCTTTGCTTTTTCTTTAATGAGCTGTAAAAATAGTACATATGAAGCAGCATTTTAAACAAGAGTGAGGATTACTACTTTTATAATCAGGAAATGTAAGTGCATAGATCATACTTTTAATGAATGCAGTGCATTATAATTGAAATCTGATGTCATCAGTTTGTTCTATATACATATTTCTCAACAACACATGCAAATCGTGTCCATATTGAAACTGAGTTCAGTCAGCAGTTACAGGTGAAATTTGATTAGATACTGTGATGTGTTGTATATGGCCTTAGTTCTTAACTCAGATGTCTGCAGCCTTTGGAAATGAACTGTCACCCTCTGACACTGGGTTGCCTTGCTGATTGTTGGCTCAGGTGGCTCCACAGCCTTGTCCTGAGGTAAGTGCAAGGAGGGAGCACTGCTCAGCAGGAGAGGGCCTCTGGTTGCAGGTGAAGGGCAGCACCTCTGTGTATCATCTGCAGCTGGAAGTGCTCTGTGGTGCTGGGGAAGCAGCAGGGAGCCACAGCAAGGGAAGGGGTGGTGGGAAGCACAGCTGAGAACTGGAGCCTGCTTGAAATGGGAGGAAATTCAGATCACCTTGCCTTCCCTGGCTTGATGGCTGGAATTGCCTGGGCCTCTCGTATGCAGCTTCTGATCTTGTGAAATGGGGGCTTCCTCTTTGCAGATCCATGCAGAAACCAGGTCAGTACAGTCCCAGTGAACATTGTTAGAGAATAAAATCATGCTTCTCATTGCTGTGGAAGCCACAGAAAGCTCAGTTTTTCTCCTGGGTTTTCTAGTGTCTTTTGCAAAGCTGATCACTGAATCTGCAGCTCCCTGGTAGTGATTGTTCACCAGCTTAATTAGCTCAGTGGCCAGTTGATTGTTTTTGAATGGTTCTTCTGCTCCAACATTAAAATAGCAGTAATGGCCCCATAGCCCTTGTTTAAGAGGAACTTTTTGTACTATTTAGCTCTTTTACCTTTCTGGTTGCTCTCTTCTACTCCACCATCCATATTTATTCTCCCCCAATTTCTAAATTAAAAATCCCCTTCAAGAAAAGCATGCTTGTAAGTTCACATTTACATCTGGGGTACACTTTTCTTTAAGCTATAATGGAAACCAGCCTACCTGGGTACTACTGTTCATTGAATGTAAAGCAAAGAGCCAGTGACTACTGGAGTGAATTCAAAAGATTCTCCTATGCAGTTCACTTTCCAGCATTCATTCAAAATTTTCAAAGTGTTTCAATTCTGTCTTCTTAGAGATGAAGTAGTCCTGTTGGTGCTTGGCCACGTTCTTGTCTCCTTAGACATCCCAAAAAAAAGATCATAGCAGTTCCTGTAGAAAGCTTTTAGAGATGTTTTTCCTGACTATCATTACTGTTTAACTTCAGCTATTGCTTCTTGGAGAGAGCACCTGGCTCCTGCTTTGCCGGTGTTTGTAGGTTCTCTCCCCTCCTAATCCCAAAGCCTTTGAAGTAAACAGCTCTGTTTTGGTTACATTTGCTCTGTTACTGAGCAAAGGCTTCCCCTGTGCGAGCTCTGCCAGGCTAGCCAAGTCAGCAGCAAGTGCAAGGCAGAGGGGTTTCATGCTGTTTCACACTGGTGTCTCTTTACAGGAGTTATTCAGCGCTGCACTGCCGTGAAGTACCACTACACCTCCAGCTCTCTGCCTCGCAACTTACCCATCAACATCACCAACACCATCCGGCAGGATGAGTGGCACGCCCTCCGTAAGTAGCCCAGAGCAGGGCTCAAGAATGTTGGGATCACTAAATGCCTTAATGCAATGCCAGCTGAGGGCTTGGAGTCACCTCATGGAAGCATGGCACTGGGCTCTAAGCAGAGATACAGATTGATTAGTGAGGAAGCGCAGGCAGCCAGCTGTATGATTGGAAGGGGACATGGGATTTGGAGGGGCTTAGAGCTGGGAATTCAGGAATACAGACGTGGGTAGTGAATTGCAAGGTGTCATTGTATTCTGGACTGGGGCACAGACAGTTCTGTGGCTTACAGCAGAGGTGCTGCATCACTGTATAGATCCTGTTGCAGTTGTCTGTGTGCACACCAGTGACCTGATGCAACCCCCTGGTGACCAGTTCTTTTAGGGAACATCTCAGTTTGTCTTTGCGCCAGCACCTGGCCCACAAGCTGCCTCATGCCCAAGTCCTTCCCACACAGATAACTGACTTGTAGCCTGTGACTGAGAAAGATTTAATCAGTTTTGTTTCTGCTCCCGCTTCTCTATTCTATTGCTCATGTAATTCAACATAGCCCCTGTCATGTGAGAGTCAGCACCAAAGAAATCCTAGCTCAGCTGGAGACTGAACTAGGAGGATACAAGAACAGTAATTTTCCTATGGATAACAAAGTGCTGTTCATGTCACTGGTACCCAAGCTTTTTTTTAGAGCTTGTTACTGAAGTTGTGCCCATAAGACTGTATTGATCTGCTGTCTGCTTCTGTCCTCCCACTATTCCTCTTTTCAGTTCACATTATGTGCCTCCCATGTGCTAATCCTTTAGTCCTCTCCAGTGTCCCCCCTTGCTTCTTTTGTTTCTATTTTCAGCAGAAAATTTTCTCCCCCAACAAACTCTATCCCAAAGAGAGATGCCACACACAAAAAAAAAAACAAACCAGGAAAAAAAAGCTCTTGCAGTACTAACATGAGTTCGTGATGCACCCCTTCTGTCCCATGCTGGGGAGTATTTGGCTGCTACTTTGGATCAGGACAGAAATGCTCTCCAGTTGCACAGTGCCCAGCACAATGGAGCCATTTTAGATGGATTCCCTTCATTTCAGTGTAATGGGCAAACTGTCTACCTCAAAGAAGCTATGGGAGGAGAAGTCCATGGTTAAAGGATAAACTTTATACAAACAGTAAATCTACATCTGGGTTCTGCCCTGGCTGTTCTCTCTAGGTGCTGCCATCTTCATGTCTTTTGTCTTGCTTTTCTCCTTTCCCTTCAGATCTGCGGAGGATGACAGCTGGCTTCATTGGCATGGCAGTCTCCATCATCCTGTTTGGGTGGATCATTGGTGTGCTGGGCTGCTGCAAACAGCAGGAGCTCATGCAGTACGTGGCTGGGCTGCTCTTCCTAATGGGAGGTGAGAGCCTTTCGCTTCTACTCCTCAAATCACCACATTCAGTATTGGTGCCGTGTGAAAATAAAAGTAAAGTCAGCCCACAACAACTACATGAAGCAGTTTCTTAGTGCAGCACACTGTCAGCACAGTGCAATGACTACTTCCAGCACTGGGCAGGACCTGTGCTTGCATGGGTACTGCATGTTTCTTAGCAGACCCTAATGTGTGTGTATGAGCCTTCTCCTCTAGAGAGCTGGTGTGTAGCCACAGGGACCATGTGTACAATGAGTACACTCCTCTGGCTTGCTCCAAGTGTGCAGCCTCTGGCTCCTGTCAGACAGCTCAGCCCAGTTTTCCCAAGGAATCATAGCAAACAAACATAAGTTGATGTAGAGCACCTTTCTGGTACTCAAAGATGCTTAGATCTTCATGTAATGATGAAGTCCAAACCAGCCAAGCCTGGGAGGACATTAGCCCAGAGACAAGGATGTGAGCTCAGTGCTTGCCAGGGGTGTTACATCTGTTTGTCCTGGGTGGGAGCAGACTTTCTGTATGACCAAAGGTTTTTCTGAACTTTGATTTTTCAACTGGAAAATGGGCAGTATAGACCTGGAGTCTAGTGTACTAGTGTATATTAAACATACTAGAGTGCCTTGTGTCTTCTTAGGCTTTTTTCTCCTCTATATAGGTGTTCAGTAAGTGTGTAGCAGATGACAAAAATCTGGGCACGCTTTGTGGGCCTAGGGTACAGCTGGCAGAAGTGTGGGTGTTCCTAGTGGAAACCAAGAAGTGCTGCACTTTGCAGCTCTGGGATGCAGTGAGCTAATTACCTTTCATAGGAGAAACTGCCCAAGTACTGTCTGGAACCTGATGACATTAGACACTGGAAATAGTCTCAGGAGAATCAAAGCATGATGAACTATGACTGAGTTCAAAATTGCAATGAAAGGTGCTAAGGTTACTGCTTATTTGTGAAGCGAGGTATCCTGTAGTCCTACGTATTTTCCCTTCTTTTTTTTTTCTCTGCCTTATAAGGAGAGTGGCTGGTAGGACTGTAGAAAACACCCCAAGGGTAATTCTTGATTTTGAAAATTCATGACTTTGAAAATACTGAGGGGGAAAAAACCAGAGCATAATTAACCTGTCTGAGGGCAGTGTAGAACCCTCTTGCTTTTCTCCTGCAGGTACTTGCTGTATCATCTCACTCTGCACTTGCGTAGCTGGGATCAATTTTGAGTTATCCCGCTATCCTCGCTACGTCTATGGGCTGCCAGAGGACATCAGTCATGGCTATGGCTGGTCCATGTTCTGTGCCTGGGGGGGCTTGGGCCTCACCCTGCTGGCTGGGTTCCTCTGCACATTGGCCCCATCACTCAACACCTCCCGGGCATCCGTACAAAAACCCAGACAAGAAAATGGGGCCGTGTGACCCCAGAGAGAGTGAGGAGAGACTCTGGAAAGCGCAGCCTGGGCAGAGCTGTGGGTTAACACCAGGAAGAGGTGGCATGTCAGCGTGTGGAGAGCAGTGCCAGAGCTGTTGAAATGCCAGCCCATGGGACGCTGCTACAGCCTCCAGTCGCAGACACGGACATTGCAAGTAACTCCAGGTTTGAATTATTGGCAACTTGATCATTGATGGTTTAAGGGGGACAGTTCTTTCAATTTGTTTTTCTTCTGTTTACAAGGGATTAAGTCCAAGATTGTGTCTTTTTTTGTGCTGTTTTTTGAACTGTACCTCCATGGTCCTGTTATTGTCCAGTTGTAAGGGATGTTTACGCACCAACTCTATTGCTGCAGGTCTGTGTGATTCAGACCCAATTTAGGGCAAGGAGCTAAGTGAAGTTGGCTTGAACACTTTTGCAACAGGCATGTCTAGTGTTGGCTCAGGCCATCCTTTCCCAAAAGAACCTTGATCTAAGCTGAGATTTAGGCCAAAGAATTAGCCCATTCTTAGTATTAATTTATTTAAATCAGAAACCTGTGCTATTCCATGCTGTGGATTCAGCTATTTACTCACTACTCAAACTGTTTCCAAAAGGAGCTAGCTGTAACTGAGCTGCAAGACTCCAAGAAAACTCTTACAGGCTCTGGAAAGCAGAGGAAAGTTTTTCTCAGCTTCTTACACAGTGAAGGTTACTCATTTGGCTAACAAACATACCCTTGTTTTAATGGGGAGATGTATGCAACATGCAGCTTTTAACTATTCCACCAGAGGTACATTTTTCAATATCTGTCGTAGTTTGATCTGCCAGGATCAACTTTTCACTTCTGAATTAACTTGTGGGTGCAACTCCTGTTCTGTGAAAGGAGATGAGTAATTCTCTCTGAGCTCAAATAACAGTACTGCTAAAATAGCAGATGTACAGCCCCCTCTAATATTAGTGTCCAAAGGAACCACAGTGTATTTTCCTCAGGAACGTGTGGCTTCTGCCCCTTCCAATGTCAAATGCCATGGGCCCAGCGTGTCAAGAACATGCGTGTTCTGCTGGAACAAGATCCCTCTCCAAAATGAGCACTAAGGACCTTGGTACCAGCACAAGTACTAGGGCTAACTCAGGAACATCAGCCAAAGTACTTTGGAGTGCATTTTTCTTTCATCCATCTGTTCCTTTTTTCCTTCTCACATCCCCGCCCCTCTCCCAAGTGTCCAAAAACTGCACAGGTAAAGATGAGATGGCCAGCATTTGGAGATGTTTACATTGTATTTAAAATACAATACAGTGGCATGTAAGATACTTAATGCTAAAGTCAGTGTATTTATGAAAAGTGTAATTTTTAAATGGAAGTTGTAATTCTCAACTGCCATTAAAAGTACTGAAAGACTTGTTCAGTGGATGAAACCTTGAATTCTTTATGATCAATGACCCGACTGATTTCCCAGAGAGCTCACATACATATACCAGCAACAGTGTTAAAGCTTCAAGAGTTAAGTTCAAGTGACAAAGTTAAAACATCATTCATGTGTGAATTGTGTTCACCCTTGCCAAATGAGCGTTCAAAAGTTTCAAACTCTAACAAGGCTGTAGGCTGTTCACTGGCTGTGCAGGCAAGAACCAGGGATGCTGTCTGAGCTGCAGGTCATCGGTGTCACAGTGCACTTACTGCAGTATAGCCTCTTGGTCCTCATGAGGAAGTATCAGAGCAGGGTTTAATCCAGTTCTAGCTGCAGGAGGGTCCAAAGGCAGCATGATGGGCACATGTGGACAGGAGGCTTTTAGCCTCCCTTTACACAGATGTAGAACCACCGAGCAAGGGCGACAGCCCCAACACATCACGGATTTGTTTTTAAAGGGAAAAAATGCTTTATTTTTTCCAGACAGAAAGTAAATTGTAAGAGTCCAGTCTAATCCCATCCTCTGCCAAGGCCAAAAGTTTGACTGGGCAGGGATCAGGCATAGTACTGCAGATTGGCTTTCTTCTTTGCTTGAACCTCCAGGATTCCTTCCATGTAGTCCTCGTGGGTGAGCTCTGTAGCTCCACGGCGGAGGGCAATCATCCCCTGCCCAGTGGGACAGTATTTAGAGACAGAATGTGAGCACCACACCAGTTCCAAATAACTACTCCAGTCTAGCTTTCACATTTCCCTCCCATCAGTGCTATTCCTATGGAGGAATACTTACCGCTTCGACACACACAGCCTTGCACTGGGCTCCATTGAAATCATCTGTGCAGCGAGCCAGTTCCTCATAGTTCACGTCAGGGCTGATATGAGCAAACGGGAAAAAAATCTCAGAACATGTACCAAATAGAAAAAGCAACGGAAGGAGTCCCCTCAGCCCCACAGTGAGCTCTCAACAAGTGACTGCCAACCACTTCTCAGCCCTGAGGTACCATCATGAGTGACAAAAAGAGCCCCAGAAGGCCATACCTGACGTTCATTTTGCGTGAATGGATCTGCATAATTCTGGCTCTGGCCTCTTCATTAGGCATTGGGAACTCAATCTTCCGATCTAATCGTCCAGAGCGGAGCAAAGCTGGGTCCAGGATATCAACCCGGTTGGTTGCAGCAATCACCTAAGTAGAAGTAGGATCATCAGTGTGAGGCACCTGGAAGACAGGCCTCTTCTCCCCTAAGATTCACCAAGCTTCTTCCTGGATATTGCTTTCCATCCCCTGCTAGAGTGGCCTGGACCTCAGCAGCACTCCCTGCTAGCTCCCAACCTTGACTTGTGTGTTGGGCTGGAAACCATCAAGTTGATTGAGCAGCTCCAGCATGGTCCTCTGCACCTCCCGGTCACCGGCCTTCTCACTATCAAACCTGAGGGGAAACAAGGGTAAAATTATCAGTATGAACCTGTCCCTATGTTTATAATCACATCAAAACACGGAATGACTGCAGTTCATGCTCCTTGGCTGAGGTGTTCCAAATTTTTCCTTGAAACTACAGTCCTACCATAATGAGGACTGCAACTAGAATAACTGTCAGCAGCACCTAAGACTTATTTAGTCCTTACAGCTGAATGGGGCTTATGCTGTCCCGGCCCACGTAGTAAATGAGGGTGAACATCTCCAGGTGCCTGCTGCAGTGATCAGAAAACAGTTTTATACACCAGGAGGCTATCAGACAGATCCCAAGTCTCACAAACTTTGCTCCTAAGCCCAAAGATTGTAGCAACTGCTATCCATCTGTGACTGTGTTCACACTCTCTTTCTGAGTAAGCCATGCTTTAAAAGGCTCTACTTACATACACAAGCAAAGGAGGCTGCTAGGCAGCTCCCAAGAACTTGACAACATGGACCACAGCTCACCTTTTCGTGCCAATGGCATCCAGTTCATCAATAAAGATGATGGAAGGAGCTTTCTCCTTTGCAAGAGCAAAAGCATCGCGCACCAGCTTCGCTCCGTCACCAATGAACATCTGCACAAGTTGTGGACCTGCCAGCTTCAGGAATGTGGCCTGGGAAGTGAAAGAGAATCAATCCTAGGCCTCATTTCACAATAGGGTCACTTCTGAGTACTGTAAGAAGCCCTTAATTAAAACAAGCAAGCAAGCAAATAGACAGGAAAATCCCAGCCTTTTTAACACCAATTTGTGTGTATGACCTTCTTCCCCTAGAGGTGTTCTTACTCTTTGTCAGGTACTACTCTACAGCAGCACACACTTTCACAGGTTCCTTTTACCTTGGTCTGGGCTGCACATGCTCGAGCTAAAAGTGTCTTCCCTGTTCCTGGAGGCCCATACATAAGGACTCCTTTGGGTGGCTGTATACCTAAATTTTCAAATTTTTCCTTATGATTCATCGGCAGGACAATGGCCTCCACGAGCTACAAGAGAAGAAAAATATTAATACATAAACCCAACCTTCTCCACAGATCCATGCTGTCTGCTTTTGAGCTGAAGTTCAAAGACTGTTGTCCACAGTCACACCAGAAACTATACATAAAGTATCACCTCTTGGATTTGTTTATCCAGCCCCCCGATGTCACTGTACTGCTCGGTGGGCCTCTCATCCACCTCCATGGCTTTCACCCGTGAATCATACTCAGTAGGCAGAGTCTCCAGGATCAAGTAAGAGTCTTTGTTCACCCCCTGGAAACACAAGTCCTTTGCTTTTAACAGGTTCCCTCAGATAGCACTTTAAATAAACATGCAATCAAAGCTGATTTACTAGACTTCAAGGATGCAGGAATAACCAGCTTTGACACTGGCATTCATCAAATCACCCCAGCTTGGCAGAGTGGACAATGCCACAGTCAACCTTCCACATTTTAAATGAGTAGTCCGGTTTATTTACAATAAAAAGACAGGGTTTAAAAAGCTTACTAAGTGGTCTCTAAACTTTCAGCACCTGAAAAGTATGTATAAAAGTATGTATAAAAGACACACACCCCAAACTGCTTTTCTTTACTACAAATCTAACTGAACCCATAATACCTATCTATTAAAATTTTAGTACAGAAATGGTCTTGGGGAAATCTGGACAGATTTGTCTTCTTTCTTAAAGGCAAGACGTATGGAATTTTCTGGCCACCATCACATCCAACTATCACAATAGAATCACTCACCACCAGATCTCCAGGCTTTAACTTCTCAGCATCAACCAACCCAATAACAGGCAGGAAATATGTCTGTAAAAAAGAAATCCAAGTGAGCAAAACCAGATGTACCAGGAGAAGATCCTTTGCACCACTCCTTACACCTGGCTGGGCACATAGGTCTTACCTGACGTGTAGAGGTCTTGATCACAGCACACTTGCCCTTTCTCTGGGAATCCAGGTCAATGTTTGCTCCATCCTCCTCCTGGTCATTTGGGTCAACATCCAGCAGCTGAAAACCAGGGTGAAAGAGTTCATAACAATGCAACCAGGCTAGCAGGATGACCCCAGGATTAATGCTTCTAACATACATGCATTGGAAGAAATAAAACTTTCCATCATCCATCAGCAATAGAATCCTGAAAGCATTAAAGCCCTCCTGTAAAAATTGATTTCTTCCTTTCCTTATGAAGCAGCACGCAATAGTGCATAGAAAGACATTACAAAATTCAGAACAAAGCAGTAGCTAATGGCACTGATTGCTTCTCCCATACAGCAGCTCACATTAAGGCTTAAGCTCATTAAGTTTTAAAACAGTAGTACCAAGCAATCCCATTTTTAATAGCAAACTATTAGCGATCTTTTTCCTATCATCGAAATTACTGAATTACAAAAAGAATGTGATGGAGTGACAGAGCCACGGCCTTTCATTCCCTGTTTCACAAGTTTCAGAGAGCCTGTGTCCAATTTCAGACGCTCAAGTTTATGCTCAGAAGGGCTCTGCCACCCTCTGACAGTTGTTAAGTACAGATCAACAGTACCCAAAGCCTAAGGAATGACCCAGAGAACAAGTGGGCAAGGGATGTGTACTTCCAGGTCACAAATAAAATGAAAAAGAAGAAAAACTTGAAAGTCCTGGCTCTGGCAGTGCTGGTAGTCTGAGAATACTCCAGGTCTTGAATCCCTGATGAGTTCCCTGCCCTTCTCTCTGCCACTATAAATTGCACACACTTCTCCTGTCACTACGTAAGAGCCCACCACCCTCACCTCAATAACATTGGAGACAAGGTATGGCAGGGTTTTGTTCACTTTGATCTTCTCACTGTTCTCTTTGATCTTGTCTTTCATGGCCTGGAGCTCATGGGTCACTCTCAGTACCTCACTCTTCATGATCTGCAATCGGTACACAGAACAAAGAAAAAGGAATAGTGTCAGAAAACTCAGGCAAGATAAAATTCATAGATTGTTCCAAAAGCAAACAGTTACAGTAATCTAAGTCTAAGGAATAAAGGGAAATGTAATATAAAAAAAAAAAAAAAGCAATGCCAGCAAATCAGCCAAAATTTGTTAGGAATCAAGGCTACAGTCCATTCTGGTCTCTAACTAATCAATAACCCCAAATAATTTCTTCCAAATGTCACTTGGTAGCCTCAGCCTGATCAGTGCGACAGCTTACAGGGTTGCAATGTGACCTACATAACAATATGGCCCAGAAATGGCAACTGTGGTTTGGTTTGGATGTGATCTTTTAATATATACAGATAAACAAGTAACTACATACACAGACCTGTTTTAGTTATGTTTTTGCAAGGTGGTTGGAACTAGGTGATCTTTAAGGTCCTTTGCAACCCAAACCATTCTATGGTTCAGCCTGGAGAAGAGAGGGCTCCAGGAAGACCCCATGGTGGCCTTTCTGTATTTAAAAGTGTCTTGTAAGAACGATGGGGACAGACTTTTTAATAAGACCTGTTGCAACAGGACAAGGGGTAAGGGTTTTAAAATTCAAGAGGGTAAACTTACACTAGATATAAGAATTTTTTTACAGTAAGGATAGTAAAACACTGCAACTTCTGGTTGCCCAGAAACATGGTGGATGCCCCATCCCTGGAAACATTCCAAGACCAGGTTGGACAGGGCTCTGAGCAACCTGGTCTAGTTAAAGACGTCCCTACTCACAGCAGGAGTTGGCCTTTAAAGGTCCCTTCCAACCCAAACTATTCTATGATTCTCTGATTGTATGGAATGTAAGGAAAAAAAAACCTTTAAGAACAAAAGTTCTGTACTCCCCATCCAACAGTGAGTCCATTTACAGCCCACACTAAGGTACCCAACACAGTGTCTGCAGGGCTGTTCTGGCTGACACTGACAGGCCTTTTCCTCCCTCTCCTGGTTAGTCCCACAGTGTGTAAATACACACTTTGTGATCCCCACTGAAGTGACTGGAGCACCAAGAGATCTCAGGAGAACTGGTCACACCTGAATTGGTGTGTGTGATTCTGTTCAATGGGGAAATCCACTCTTCACTAAGAAACCATCTTTTTAAAAGTCTTTATGCCTAAGCGTAATACTGTGCTGTAACACATTCACAGGACAGAACTGTTACGGGAGCCAACACAGAATCTGTTAAATAAAAATGCAAAAGACTTAATAAATTTAATAAAACAGCCTAGAAAACATTCAAGGAAAACTGCCTGAAGGGAGGGTTCTGACAAACATTTTGCAATTATAATGCTCTTACTATAAAATGAAGAAGGCTACTTTTACTCCTTACTGTATTCTGCAATTTAAAAATAAGACACAAATTTACCTTTACTGTCTTTAAAGAATAATAAAGTACATTAGTAAGTCCGAATTACTTGTGGAGCCTGAAGCAGTATAGGATGAAGTTATACTCTGTAGAATTCATGAAATATTTTATCTCAATACTGCTAACACTAGGTAGCAAACATTTTGAATTTGTAAGTGCTCTTTTATGCAAAACATGTCTATCTCGAGACAGGTCTATCTGCTTAACATCTTCATGAATGAACGAGCAAGAGGATGAAATGTTTTCTCATCGTGTTTGCATATTACACTAAATTGGGGGGGTATAGTCTCTGTGTTCAAAGGCAGAGCTGCCACACAGAAAACTTACAAAATATGAGGACACATGTAAAGCCCCACAGCAGGGAGGGAGGTGCACCCTGCAGTGACACATGCTGGTGACTGTCTGAATGAGGAATGGACCTGGGGGTCTCCATAAGACAATAAACCAAACAGGAGCCAGCAATGTGCCCTGACAGCAAGGGTGGCAAACTGCATCCTGGGCTGTACTATCAGGACTGCAGGCAGTAGATGGAGAGAAGTGTTCAGTCCCCTTTATTCAATACTTTTAGATCCTACCTTGAGCACTCAGTCCAGTTTTGGTGTCCCTCCCATAGAGCAAAGACACTGATAAATTGGACTGAGTTCAGCACAGGGCCACCAAGATGGCCGGGAGCTGGAGTATGGGCTTGTTTAGCTGGAGAACAGAACAGCTGGGGAAGGAGGTATCAAAGAGACTGAACCAGACACTTCACAGGAGTACACAATGGGCAGATGAAACGACAAAGACTGAAACAGGTGCGGCTCAGGCTGTAGGCAAAGCTAATCTTTATCCTCACGAGGTCTGTCAAGCAGCAGCACTGAACACCATGTGAAGCAGTGCAATATTTGTCTTTAAAGGCTTTCAAGATCCAACCGGAAAAAGCCCTGAATAGCCTGGGTTATGGCTGACCCTGCTTTGAGAAGGAGTTTGGCCTGGCAGTCTGCTCAAGTCCCTTCCAATCTGAATTACCCAATGATCCTACCTGACTCAGGCCACAGAACAGACTTCCCCCTCCCCTCTGCCTAGGAGGCAGAGAGGGCCTGTGTAACTTTAGCTAAAGCATCCATGGCTGCGTCGAACAACCGCCCCCTCAGCTTCCTCGCGTCCAGCTCTTCCAGTGACTCTTCCCTACCTTCGCTGTTCAGTATTCCTCAATCTGCCGTTCTCCAGTCAAGTAACCATGTTTAACTGTTTGCTGTCCTCGTAGCTGCGCTAACCCGCCCGCCCCGAACAACAGCAGCACAGAGCTCCCGGGAGGGCGGCTGGGCCCGGCGCGGTTCCCGGCCCGGCGCGGCCCCCGGCCGCTACCTTGATCTCGCTGTCCAGGAGGCGGGTGCGCTGCACGATCTCCTCCGTGGACATCTTCAGCACCTCCTCGCCGACGCCGTCCTGCGGGGGCACAAAGGCAGCGTCACCCTCAGCCCGGCCCGCGGCTCGCCCCGGCCCCGCCGCCCCCGGCCCTCACNGGGGCGGGGCGGAGCCCGGCGCTGGAGGCAGACGGGGCGGTCTCCCGGAGAAAGCCTTTATTACTGTCAGTGCCCGTACACAGCAGCGGGGGGAAGGGAGCGGGGCAGGGCCGTGAGCCCCGCGCAGGGGAGGCCGAGGACGCCCCCGGCAGGCACAGCCCGAGGGGGCCCGGGAGCGGCTCCGTCAGTCCCGGCCGGGCCCGCGGGCGGTCAGACGTAGCCGGGCTTCACCGACAAGCGGCGGCAGTTCGGACAGCCGCGGGGCCCGCTGGGCTGCAGGCACCTGCNGCGCTGCACGATCTCCTCCGTGGACATCTTCAGCACCTCCTCGCCGACGCCGTCCTGCGGGGGCACAAAGGCAGCGTCACCCTCAGCCCGGCCCGCGGCTCGCCCCGGCCCCGCCGCCCCCGGCCCTCACCTCCGACTCATCCCACACCGACGCCATCTTTCCGGCGGCCCGCGGGCGCGCGCAGGGCGCGGCGGGTTGGCGGCGGCAGATTCCGCACTGCGGGTTCCCGGCGGCGCAGGGCGGGGGCANGGGTCGGGGGGGCTCTCCGCCGCCGGAGGCTCCCCCAGGGCAGCTCCGAGGCTGTTGTACACCACAGAGCCGTTCCCCGTGCGCCCTCCCGCCGCGGGCACACACTGCATCGCTTTCCCGTCCCTTCCAGGGATTCGGCAGATTCCTGTACAAAAGTTTGTTCCTGTACTGCTGGAGACAAGTCCACAGAGCTCATCGGGCATCTCTCACCGCCCAGTAGTTTGATCCTAATTCTGGTGTCAGTGTGAGACTTTGTTACTAAAGTCTCAGTTTTCAGAGTGTTTTGTAACACTCGTGTTTCTTCTACAATAAAATGATGGTACAGCTAACTTTTTCCATGGCAGTAGCATTATAACATGTTGTCTGAACAACTTCTTTATGTCTGTGTGCCACTAACCAAAGGAGAAAGTGAGGGGACTTGGGGAAAAATCCGAACTGCCCCTGGGAGTGGGGAGCGAATACTGATTCCCCAGGAGGAATCAAATAAGAATCTGTGAACTGGGCTTACCACCTACAAAGTGGGGACATCGGTGAATAATCATTTAGAGGAACAAGTGGGAGTGTGAGGGATATGATGGCTAAATCTCACCCTCCACGGCTGTGAGACTCTTAGCACTGCAATGGGATCCTGCAAGGCAGGATCAAGACAAAGGTAAGCAGGTAACCAAGACAAAGACCTGGGGAACAGCGTGCATAGGACTACTCTGGGCATAAGCAGCTCTTTCCTATGACTAATGTCATGACAATAATATTTAGTACTGCCAGCTAATTACTTCAAGTGGAAGAAGTGGGAGCAAGGTAGTGCCTGGAGCTGGTTGTTCTTCTCCCCAATGGACTCTCCACACATGCCACAGTAGAGCTCCATCTCCTCCACACATTCATGGAACTTCACCACGTGGTCACGCAATTCTTGCTGCTGCTCCTTCATGCGATAGATCCTTTCACACAGGCAGTGGAGTTTCAGCAGGCCAAGCTGCACGTGAAGGACAGAAAGAGGTGAACAACAGGGTGAACACAGAGCAGAAACAGGAGTGGGAACGCCACAGCCCCATCAGCCAGCTGGAGAAACATCAGGCCTCAACACTTCTGTCATTAATCCTTCTTTGTGTCAAGTTTGGTAAGGTTTGCTCAGTTTTGTGTCACAAAGGTAACACTCAACAGCTCTTCCACTCGTGGTTTCCCTGAGCTACCTGTGATTTACAGTGTTTTTCGCTTTGCTTTGCCTCCAGCCAGCACACAGTTCAGCAGCTGCTCAGGGCAAAAATGTTTTTCAGGAAAAGGCCTCTAATCCTCTAGTTCTCTGCCTGTCTCACACTCCATTTTCGCTGCTTCCTATTCTCCTTTGCCTATCCCATTGTGATCCTCACTCACTTTTCAGACTTGCATGCTGATGATTATCTGTGCAACTGACCACAACCAAACACTTCATGACAAAGCAAATCCCAAACATTCACTGGTTAATAGGCATGCTAATGAGCAACAGCAAGCCTGGATACTTCAATATTTGACATCTTATACTGCCTGACACAAGACTATGAAGAGTGCTGAAAAGAAGCTGTAGGATCCTACCTTGTTCCCCAGTCCCTCTGCCAGCTCCTGTGCCTTTTCAATGCTTTCCAGAGCCTGTGAATTGAGAGCACTGGTCGTTAGTTCTCAGTCAAATATTTGGATAAACAAGTATCCCTGGAATTCTGGAGAATCAAAAAAAGCTTTTTTTGGAGGGGTGATTTCCCTCCCCTCCCAAAAGTTAATCCATGAGAAAAGGTTGGTTTCTGAAAGACCACAAGTAATGCAAGAGCTACATTTCTGTTGAAGACACTCAGTGTCAGTGTTGGCAGAGGCTGGTCCCCATGCAGAGAGAATACAGACTTATTTAAACTCAGTCCCACATGCTCATTTGGGGCTGGTATGGAGCACAAGCAAAGCAAGCCTTGTCCCCATCCTACCTTGCAGGCTCAATAACTGTTGGGCAACTTCAATTTCATTTGTACCGGAGGTGAGGAAAGGGATCACCAGCACCAGTACACCACACTCATCCATTTTTTCCCTGCTGTTCATATATCCACCTTGCCTTACTTACACATGGTGTGATGTAGGAGTGTTCTGCTATCCATTTTTTAAATCTGAAGGAAATATTTAGCACAGCAGCTGTCATACCAAATGACTCCCTACTTTCACCTAGATGTTACAGTGTTCCTTGCTGTTCTGATAATTAGTCTCTCTTTTCCAGAACTATTGAGATCTGCTTCCTATTTGTCCAAGGGGAAGAAGAGGTCTCCCTTGTGATGCAGTAGTTTTCAAGAGGAACATTATAAAACTTCTACCCTATAATTTGGCATTACTGCTACTGTAGGAGGAGAGGACCAGATGAGATGCAAAAATACGCTGTGAATGCAGAGGAGATGGCATTAGACTTGTGGTGGCAGCAGCAGCCTAGGATAAGGAAATGGTAGGAGGGGGAAGCAGGAACTGAAGGCCTGCAGGGAGAACATAACTGAGAACTGTGCTTAGGAAGACTGAGTGTGTACTGGAAACTCCTGAAATTAATGACTGTGGTTAAGAATCAAAGTGAAACGTGTGGGGTAGGGGAAAAGATGTTAAAAAGTCTAGGGGGCAGTTTGTCTTGGACAGGAATATGAGACTGCACAAGAATGAGGGCAAGCAAGCTGTGAGCAGCCTGGGAGGAGCTGGAATAGCATTGATTACATTACACACAAATGAAATGGACTAACTGGCCAAAGACATTGGGAAGATGGAGGATGCTTGAAAAAAACAGGGAATCTGAAAGTGGAAAGTTAACCAATTGCTTTATTAAGTAACTGATATAGGGATGAGTAGCATGAGAAATGGAAACTGGGCTGACAAGTTGAAGAAAAGGCTTGGGTGAATATTCAGGGATATGACATCTAAGGAGGTCACATTTGGTCAACAGACATAAGGTCCCTGATGCGGGAGGGCAGATTTGCCTGTAATGCCTGGGACAGAATACGAGATTCCTCCACTTTCTTCTTCTGTGGGATTTGGTGAGATTAGAATTCTGTGCAAAGCCCTCATCATGTTCTCAGAAGTGAGAGCTGCCTGATATCAGAGGCTGACAGTGGCTTGAGATAGAACCAGTGAATGGAAGAGTTTGATGAGTGCTCTGAATATTCTTTCCTGCAGAGGCCTACCTGCTGTGTCCTGTCCCGTTCTTTTGATACTGATCAAACTTTTCAAGTCCACAGTTTCTTCTTCCATTGCTAACAAACATTGTGTTTATTTACTGAGATTGCACAGTGTGTCTCACCCAACTTATTCCCTGATGGAGGCACTCAGATGCTGCCCTGCATCAGCACCCTGAACTTGTCTATTCTGACATATACTGGACATACTGATATCTGGGATGCTTCATTTGAGCTAAAATTCTTGGTGTCTCAATATGAGTGATAAGAGTGAGTTTTCATCATATTTAGACCCAACCAGCATCTTGATGTGGCACTGTGCACAGCTGTTCAGAGCTAGTTCAGGGCTAACCTTTGAGCATTTCATTCTGTGGCCGAGTAATGTTCCTGCTGTGCGTTGTGCTGCATCCAGTGCAGTCTGGACTTTAACACACATACACACTGCCTAAGCATTTTCAAAATAAGTAACTTCATCCCCTTGTTCTATATTGAGTGGTTGTCTATCCCCTAATAAATTCCTGCTCTCATTCCTCTGTTTCACATCAGAGTTTACAGACCGTCAAAGTTTCTCCAGGAATTTTGTGCCACATTTGCCTGCAAAGCACATGGTGGTGCTGTAGAGCTGTCTAAGCATCATTAGCACATCAATGGGCTTAGTCATATAACTAAAAAGTAGGCAGGGGAATCTATTTCAGAGCATAAGGCTTCCTTCCTCCAGTGCTGGTTTCTCAGCATAGAGCTTAAAAGTCATCAGGATTGACTAATGAGGTAATTCTGTAATTTAGCAGTCTGACTCAGAATGGATGTTCCTACCGTTAGTAACAAATTCCTGGCTGAGAGAGACCATTCAGAGAAATATAACTCTACAAGCAACAGACCCTGTTGGTAGAACCAAGGGTACAGGTCTCTTCTGAACTGTACCCTCACCCAAGTGCAGTACAAGACTGTGCTTTAATCTTGTCCTACAAACTTCTGTAGAAACAAATTTGTAACTGACCTTGTCCAGCTCCTTTTGAATCATCCAGCACTTAGTCACTCCTAGCAGCACCTGGATAAGGCCCAGGCGGTTTCCAATCTCTGTCATGATGCTCATGGAAGAATCATACCGAGGGAAGGCTGTCTGCAGAATCAGGGAGGAAAACACATGTTTTGCTATGAACTGCTTTTCATGCCCTCTTGCTATTCCCCCATCCTTCCTGGCAGGAAAGAGCTGTACCTGCACATCCCTGCGACTGCGATGGATATCTGCAAAGCAGAGCAGACACAGGGCTTGCAGCGGCCGATCACCATGCTGCAGGGCAATCTTCATGGACTCCTGAAAAAAATTGCCTCTGGTCAGTAGAAGAGCTTGTTCCTGGTTCAAAACAGCAGGGCTGGGACTTTGCACTCCGGCCACTCAGCTCCACAGAAGTGGCAGCATCTTTTAAGGCAAGGAAAATCCTTTTCACGTGTTCCTAACCGAGGGCCATTCATAGACCCAAATTCTGAAGCCCCCTGGGCTACAGAAACCACAGCTCTAAGATTGGAAGGCAGCAGGAAGATCTACAGAGAAATGTGATTGCCAGGGCATGTCTCTTGCTCCAGTCCCATGGCAGGATCCCCTGGCAGAGCCCCCCCAGCTCTGCCCCACCCTGTACCTCACAGCAATCCATGGCATCTGCCAGGCGCCCCAGCTTCCGATAGGCCACGGCCATGTGGTACTGGCTCATGGCACGGTACTTCAGGCTCCAGCCCTTCCCGTAATCATTCACCAGTTCTGCAGCTTTACATGGGAAAAACAAGGCTTTCTCGTAGTCCTGTAGGGCAGACAAGCACATAGACAGCAGTCACAGCAAAAATAAAGCAAAAAGGAGAGAAGGAAAAAGCCCAGCTATTTTCTATTTACTAACACTGCAACAGCTACCAGATTTCTGTAGGTCTTTAAACTCGTGCTGCTCCTCTTCCACCTGCAGTATTTCGGTGGGTATCAAATTGTGAAAGATGGAGTTTGCATATACTGAATTAATATTATTCTCTGGGTTCAGGACACTAGGGCAATGATCCAGCAAATGAATTTTATGTAGTATGCCATTAACTTTATTCTGCAGGAACCATTTACCCTCCTCTATAAGCAAAGGCTGAAAAGTTTCTCTGCTCTTACATCATCTCTACTTGTAACATCTGCCCGGAGCCTTCATTTTCTCTGTATTGAGAAATTGAGATTGGTGAATTGGGATCTCCAAGAAGCTCATTATCCATCATTGCAGGAAAGAGGAACTAAGACTCATGGCCTCATCAAATTCACACTAAGTAATAATACATTTTAATTTTTAAACATCCTTTTTTTTGCATTAAAAGCATGTTAGAAATAAGTCTTATTTTACAATAACTATGTAAAACTTACCTAAGTATCTAAAACCATTCTCAAGTAAGTTATATGAGACTACAGAAGTGAAAAAGTCCTCATATTTTTTTTAATTCTCCACAATGCACAAAGGAAACCACTTCTCAAATTTCCTTTCTCCCTTCTTATTTCACACCTGAAAAGTATTCAACACAATGTTATTTTCTTTATTTTTGTGTGGTCACCACACTTCATGTAATGAGTCAGTTCTAAGGGTGAAGAAATCAAGACTTTGTGAGAAAAACCTATTTTTTTGCTGTTTGTACCAGAAGTTAGAACTGGCAAATCACCCCTGTGCTCAGTCCCTGCCTGATTTTACCTACAGCTGCTTGCTGGAAGCTATTTGCCTACAATAGTGGTAGAAATAGAGAATCCATGAGTTTTGGCTGCCAGCCCTGTGTCTCTGATGTGATCTTCTTTGAAGCTAAGTTTGATCTTTTCAATGCACATATTCACAGCTGCTTCTGCTATGCTGTATAAACATGACACTAATCCTCCCATCCTTGCTGTGGAGGAGAGCACTCCATTTGGATTTTACAAAGGGATTTTAGCTTATAAGGTTCTCTCAGCACTTCAATTCCTATAGGAAAGACAAAGGCTGAAATTCACGTGATTTCCAATGTTGTGGGATGATCACCCTCCTGTCCCTTAGGCTACTGTACCTTTATCTGGGTGTAGAAGTTGCCGAGGCTGCAGCAGACTCGGCATTCCAGCATCTTGTCATCGTTGTTGTGTGCGTAGCGTAAAGCTTTCTCAAAGCACTCCAAAGCCTTCTGGAAAATGCTGAGGCCCAGGAAGGCATTGCCCATGCTGAGGCTCACCTGGCCATTCAGCTGCAGGCTCGCAGTGGTACCCTGCATGTTCAGGCACGTCTTACAGTAAGAGATTGTTTTCTGGAATTCACAGAGTTTCTCATTGCTGCGAGCCAGGTTTAGGTAGCTCTCTGTAAGGAAATCTGGGTCTTCCAGCTCCCGTGCTGTGTCAATCTGTACCACTGCAAACTGCAAGTAGAGAAGATAGTGTTTACAAAAGTGTGTAGTTTATTTAAACACAGCTCAGACACCCACAGAGTAGCACCCTGTACTGGAGAAGAGGCTCATCTCTGAGCAGGGCGGACAAGGCCATCAGCACATGGAGAAGCACTGTATGCACTGAGCACTTACCTGGTGGTGTAAAAGGCCTATGAAGAAACCTCTCCCTCTCTTCACACAGTCTCTGGGCAGGGAAGATGAACTAGGCTGGCAGGGGAAAAGAGCTCTTAAATGGCCCTAAAGAGAAGCTGGTGAAGCAGGAAACATCTGACACACTGCAGTTCTGTTTTCTTTCACTCAGTGTAATGTATCCCACTTTCTCTGGAATTCCTAAGCTACTAAAATACTCTATTAATAGAAGAAAGTAAGCTACTTCATTAATGAATTTTTTACTAATAAATTGCAGTCTTGATCTTGACAGTTTAAGTTCTATAACCTCCAGGATTTGTTGCATACTGTTCTCTTAAATGAAGTCTCTTTCAGGCTGCAAACTCTTCTAAGCAGTAACTCTTATGTTTTGTGATGAAGCAAGCACACTGTTGGCTTGAATTAGTATCAGCAGCAAAGGTAAATAGCTGGCAATTTTCATTAGACATTATCAGTTAGGATTATGGATGGCAAATTCCAAGGGAATCAATTACTTCCTTTTTGTATAGTGGCTAAAAGTAATAATTTAGGCTACTAGAACATTTTGCATCCTTTGGAAACAAAACAAAACAAAAAAACAACCAAAAAAAACCAAGCAAACAAAACCCCCAAACATCACCAACCATAAATTGTGTATATTGGGTTTGTAATTATCTTCTCAGCTTCTGCTACGGTTTAGGAAAGCTGCTGTGTGGACTCAGTGATGTGCACTAGCTCATGCTTCCCTGCATTCCCTTAACTTTGCACAAGTTCTTCAGTATTTCCTGATTGCCACAGCCTCTTTTTTTGGTGTGAAGTAATTTTTCCTCTTCAAAAGAGGTTAAGCATCCCTTCTTAAATCACTTTTTATTTCATGCGTTCAATTCTGACCCTTTTTCTCCTGATATTTCCTCTCTCAGTGGTTTATTCCTAAAGTTCTCCTTTCTCTATCCTTTGACCAGTTGCTGTGTAAAATCTTTAGTTTGACTGAAGCCATTTTTCCTTCCTAATACTGTGAAGAACTAAAATTCACCTACTCTGATCCTACTTTCTGTTCTCTTCTCAGGTAAGGAATTATGTTCAGGTATACTAAGCTCACTCCTTTGCCTTTTTTTTCCCCCCATGAAGTCTTCAGTATTTTCTTCAGGTAGCTACATCTTACCCTTTTTTCTTCTTTCTTCCCCGTCAGTCTGTTTTTGCCAGCACCTAATTTCACACCACTTAACAGAATTGTCTTCAAATGTTCTCCAAGTGTATTAATACCTCTCATTTCTTCTTCATCCTAAGTATTTGGTTTCAATGCAGGGCTTTGACATGTGCATAGCTTTACCAGTAAGATGTGCCCCTCTCCCCCCAGACAGAGCTACCAAAAACTTTTCAATGAGATGTAGACACCTCTTTCACATTTTGTTCTAAATGCTGAATGATAGCCAGTCTAGTAAGAGGCAACCCAAAACATCAGGACAAGAATATCAAAGCCCTTTAGTAAGACCCTATTTCAGGCTGGGACAGTTTCTTAAGACTGTTACAACACTCTCTTGCCTTGTCTTACAGATTCTTGAGTTGCCCTCCCATATGCTGCCTGCTGCTCTCTGTATACATCCTCTTACTTCTCAGATCCACACACAGTTTCTTTTTGTTCATTTAATTAAACTGTTTATCCTCATGCACTTGAAATGTTAATTGCAGCTGCTTTTTACCACTCTTCATGAAGCCCCATATCCTTCTTTCTTTATTCTATACTGTCCTGACAACTGGAAGCTGCTCTCTGACCTCAACTGTGAGACATCTGGGATGTCTCAATTACCTCACCAAAACAGCATCTTCTTTTCCCTCTTAATCAGCCGTCTGGCAAACAAATAATTGTAATTAAAAAACCCCAATAAAACATCTATATTAGATATCAGCCAGAAGCTGAACAAGATAACAGACATGTCTCCACAAGATCGATACTTATTCTACAGAATCCACTTGGAGTTCTCCTTTTATGCTGACATACACACTGTAAACAGCTTGTAGTGGACAAAGGCCCTGATCTCATACCTGTTCCTGAAGCCTGATAACATGGTGTGCCTGTATGTGGGAAATGATCAAGAAAGCTTCCCCTGAATAACTGGAGAACTTAAATAAGCCAGGAATCCTGATGAACCAGACCCAGTGAAAAATCATATTCTGTGTATCCTGTGGGCTGGAGCTCTTGGTGAGCACAGTGGTTACAGCAGCCCAGAACACGCACTCAGTAGCTGGTATTTTCTGGTACACACAAAATGCCCCCCCACTTCAGGTTCTGCTCTCCAGCCACGTTCCATCATGGGTGTGACACAATGGCATGCATTCATCTCCAGTTCACCTTACCTTCAGCATGTCTTTGTATCTGCCCATCTCTGCATGAGCAGTGATGAGGCACCCCAAAACCCGAAACCTGCCAGCAGGATCCGCAGACTTCTCCAAAACCCTCATCCAGACTCGCAGGGCCTTTTCGGTCTGATTAGACTGGTAGAGATGGAGTCCTTTCTCTATCTGTTGCTTTGTCTGGTCCTGGCCCATCTCCCATGGATTAAAAACCTCATACACTAACCTCTAAGGATAGCAAAAAGGACGTGCTTACAAGAGAACACAACGTAAAATCCCCCACTAGAAGAGGGTGGGTTGTGTGCTCAGAGGGCCCAGAGCCATAAAAGCCCAGCCATGTCAGGGGGCTGGAGCTGTGGTAGGCAATGGCAAGAAGTGGTTGCTCAGCACTGAAGGCAGAATCCCAAATCCACTAGGCAAACATCTTGCTTGCTAGGGCTCCATCAGTGCATTCGTCTGTCCAATCCCATAAACAAAGAGGAAAAGCACGACAGGGAGAGAAAGAGAAAAATCTCAAGGCACAGGAGTGAAACTCAATCTGAACAGCCAGTGCTGCTCTCCTCCCCATTGGCTGCAGCTGCTCCTGCCAGTCCAGCTCACGTGGCTCCCAGGAATTCCAGTCAGGCTCCCCAGCTCCCAAGGTCACGGTGCCAACTGCCCACCCCTGCCCGCCAGTAGGGAGCTTATAAATACCCCAGGGAGAGACAATTGGCTGCAGTCACAGCCTCGGGATGCCTCGGCTGTCTCTTGCCCCCCTGGCCATCCTCTTAGACAAGCACTGCTGGTGGTGGGCTAGCTTGGGAGGAGGCAGACTCAGGTGGAATAGTAGCTTTAGGAAAAATATATGCCTTAAAAGTCAGGTGTGAACAAGGCAACTTCAGTGTGTACGCACGTGCAACAGTGTTACACTTGCAACAATGTACTTGATACTTTGCTAGGCACCAAATTCAGCCTCTCTTTTGAGGACCTCAGTTGGCATCATGGACTGTTTTTATGGACATAGGTCAGCTGTGTCACAGATTTGCTGCAAATACACCTCTGACTTCTTAACTTTAGGGACAAGGAGCTAACCATCCTGAAAACCTTTGTTCTTGACTGAATGTCGCTCCCTGTCATCAGATGAGTGCAGCAGTTCTCCAAAAGTTTCCAACAGAAGTTGTCAATGGCACTGCTTAAGTTCTGCATCCAGAACTTGATGATCTTTTATGATTAATAACAATAAAGACACAGAACAACAGATGTTTGCACTTTTTGGTTGCTGGAGACAAGTGTTAGCCCCATTAAAAGATAGCTTTATGTCTCCCACACCCCGTTGAAAAAGTCAGACTGGTTCCACTAGGAGTCACATTTAATACTCTCACCAGTGTTCTGCAGCCTTGGTGGTCTAGAGATTTATTCAGTCCTTCTTAAGAAGATACACCAAACCTGGAGGGAAGGGGAGAGATGAAGAATGCTACAGGGATATGTAATTTTTTCAGATGCAGAAGTTCCAAGAAGCAGTTTTGTGATCCTTTTACTGGACAAAGAGAAGCAATTTTAAGTTTTAACAGACCTGCCTGCAAAACCAGTTATGTCTCCAGCTGTCTGAATTTGGTGGCAGTTCTTCCCCAAGCAAAGGTAAATACTGACAGTATCACCTCAAAGGGTACCAATCAGACTATCCTGGTCTGCCAACAAAAACCCACGGGAGCCTTCCTGAGGTAATATCCTCAAGGAAAGCAGGACACAAAATAAGGAACGATCGTCTACCCAGAGGCTTTTCATCATAGGAGTTATGATCTTAAGAGATTACATTTGTCCTTTATCCAAAATTCCCCTAGAAAAATATTTCAAAAAGAAAAATGTTTTAAATTGTAGAAGGATTTTGCTACAATAAGACTGATTCTCTTTTGGGAGCTCAGATACACTATATTTGCATTATTTAACTTAGCTTTTTTTTTCAGAGATATAATGTGCTAGATGATATTTCAGCATAGACTATATGTAATCTCAAACTCTGGAAGTAGAAACTATGGGAAAATCTCTAGAAGCTGAAGAAAACTAATGGTGAGGCACTGCTGATTAATGTGCAAAAATCACTTCAGCAGCACTGTTAAAATTATTAGCTAGGTACTTTATAGATTTTAGGAGTTGCATAAAAGTCTGATTCAGAATATTACAAAATCTCTCCTCCTTGCAGTAATTCTTGTATGCCTCTCTAGATGTAGGTGGTGGGATGGAAACAAGATGCAGGTCAGTCCCCGTGGAAAGCATTGATAATGATGAGGCCATTCCAATTTCTAGACTTGGAGAAGTTAAGAGGCTAGGAAAACAGCCACTTGAGCCTGCTATGTAGCAGAATCAAGCCAGGGCTCAGGAATGGGGAAAACAAAAATTATATCATTCTTGGTAGATCAGACTACTTTGCAAAATTAATCTTCCACAAATGAGCTGCCTGTACCTCAAACTCATCCTGAGATTCTTTTGGACCACGTCAGCAAAGCACTGTTCCCTTCCCCACACAGCATAGCCAAAATGAAAAGAGGGTGCCTTAGGCAGCCTGACAATACCCATCTAACAGGAGATGATCTGCCCTGCATTTTGTTAACCTCACTTCACCTCCTTGCTTTTGGGCACTATGAAACAGAGCTTAGTTTCTTAGGAATCAATTTGCAACTCACCTGTTGAGATAAAAACACCCTGGGTAAAATAAGGACTCAATGCATCAAGTTCAAACTGGTCATTTTCAAAAAAAAAAAAAAAAAAAAAAGGAACATGCTCTGATATGGAACATTCCACTCAGAGCCCAGCTGCAGCTGCCTAAATAAGGAGGGATAAAAGATCAACACTGCCTGCCTGTGCTACTTCAAAAAAAGCAATGGCATCCATCTGTGGCTCAAGATAGCTGTAATTCATACAAGATTCAGGTACAGATTCTACAGTTTCTTCTCGGGAAGTGCAAATAAATGAGCCTGAATGGTGCTTGGCAACATCAAATTAGGGAATCTTACCTGTCATACAGGCAGTGTGGCTCATCACACACTCACTTCTTCAGAGTGACAACACTGACCTCCTTCTCCTCCTCCCCACTCTCTTCATAATGTCCCCGGGGACTCCTGGCCGTATGAGGAGAGCAGAATGTGGTGGGTAAAGTCAGGAAGACTGGAGTCAAAACAAATAGTGCCACTTGGTGCCACTACCTCAGTGGAGGTAGATGTGAGAGGAAAAAGGTTTCTCCTAGAACACTCAGCATCAGGATTTCATCTACAACTTTGTGTATTTCCCACAAATGCTGATAAATATAACAACTCATGTGAAAATGCTGATTATTTTCAGAGATTAATACACTGGCTCTTAGGTGTAGTTTGATTGTGTACTAATTGGTGGCCTTTTAAATTGAAGAAAAAGCCTTAAAAAAACCCCCAACAAACCACTGGCCCAAGAGGAATCCGGTGTCAGTTCTGTAAGATGCAGCTGGCAAAGCTTTGATTGTGTAAGACAAGGTGAGTGAACTTTCTGCACAAGCTGGAATCTTCCAATCTGCCTAAACAAGCCCTTTTTCTCATTCAATTGTTTCTCTCCATCCTTGGCCTCAAGTAGTATCTACACTGAAACCCCTCCAGCCTCTCTTCTCAACAGCTGCAAATTAACTGCAGGGGTGCCAGCACAGCGTGTAACAGGTGGCTCCGCGCCTCCTGCCGCAATTGTGTGCTCAGGGCAAGGAATGCAGCACTGAATCCTGATGCTTTGCAACTGCTCTCACATTTACAATCATGTAGGAAGTGATGGGGTGAAACAGAGTATGCCAGATAACACAGGAAAAGGACATGGAGGAGAAACATAGCCGTCCTAAAAATGCTTGCAAGTCTCCAAGATGCAAGAGAGCAGAAGGAAGGAATAACATCAGGGAATTTTAGGAGCTTTCAGAAATGCAGCAAAATCATGGCCATTGTGGTACTTTGCTTCTGAGAGAGGCAATATTTGTGTCAAACTTGTGTCAGGTTTCTAAATGAATTATGCTTTGGCTATGCCAAATACTTTTCATTAATTTGAAATGAGATATCATAAAAGATACCTTAGTTCTAAGAGCAAAGCCGGTAGCTTTTGCTTATCACTAGTAAGTAATCCAAATACATTTGCAGTTTCCCTGTGTAGTATTTCCAGGACCAGGAGGACTGAGGGCTGCAGGTACCTTGATGCTGCAGAACCAGGATAGATTCAGCCAGCTTGGCCGTGTTCCTGGAAGGGGAAGGAGGCAGTGGCAAGTGTGGGGCTTGTGAGAGTGGCATCAGCTGGTGCCTCTCTAATCCCACACAGCCCCACGCACCGCAGAGCTCAGGGCTGCTGCTCTGCCCAAGCTATTGAGCCCCTGAAACAACCTGAAGCACAAGTGCATGGACAGGCAAGTGGCTGCATGGCACCAGTTCTGGGAGGCTGGATATGCCTACTCCTCACTCCCAAGTGTTGCACATATTCGCATTATCCAAGATCCTCAGCTTTTCCATATCTAAAGGGGACTTGACTGTCAAATGACCCAAAATGGATGTGTATTAACCAGAAAACCATTTCTACTTCTACTCAAAGTAGCTCATCTACACGGAAGTAAAAATCCAGGGCGATACTGTACATCCAGAACAAGTGGTATGGGGCCATGAATATTTTTGTGTCTCACGGCTAAGAAACTGTAAAATAGTTCTCTCATCTCTCTCTTCATCTTCTCACACTTGGACCCCCAAAAGAACCTCAAGTTTAAGACACAAATACAACACACAAGGACTCTTCTCAAACAGTTTAATAGCAAATAAACAAAGGAAGGTACCACACTTGGCATATACAAAATGACTTGTTGTCGGTGTGTCTGTGCAATTAAAACAGCTTTAAGTTGCCCTTTGGGACAAAAAGAAAAAAAACACACACACAAAAGGAAGAAAATTCCTTTAACACATACTCGCTTGTTCCAAACTTGTAACAAATCTTTTCATTTTTAAATCCACTACACAAACTCTGTGATCAGATCAGAAAAGCAACACGCGCTCCTCTGCTTTTTAAACCATTAAAGTAAAATCTGTAATTCTCTACAGAGTACAACACAATTTCACACAAAAAGACATTTTGTTTTGCAAATCAAAACAAGAAAAAAAGGAACAGCTCAAACAAGGTAAAGAAAAGCATTTCTACGACTGAACCACGACTTCGAGTTGATTAAATCCCGTTAACTGCAGAACAGACTCTACATTTGGTCATAGTGGCAATTTGTTTTCTCATCACATTGTGAATCACTTTACATTGTTTTCTAGTAGAAAAGGCAAAAAACTGTACAAAACCCCTAGTGTTAAATACAATGTTTGTACCAATAAAAAAGCCCACAGGTTTGTCTCCAAAATGTAAATTTTCTTTTTAAATTATTCACAAAAAGCAGCCAAAAATCAGAAAGGCAGCTGCTGCTCCACTGTCTCAAATCCATTAAAACCACCACAGAACAATTAAAACAACCAAAGGAAGAAAAGGAAAGAAGAAAGGAAAGAAACATCCAACATTTGGCATTTTGGTTTTCTTCAGATATTTTTCCACAGGTTTCCCCAAGGTTCCTTACGGAACCAAATGCACACGTACAGAAACGTACTGGCAGCTCCTCCACACACTGCAGGGCACCAGTGCCCCCCGGCACGCAGCCCTGTGCATTCAGACTGTGGGACTAACAGCAGCCAGCCCCAAACCCTACTTCCCAAATACATGAGTCTCTACCCTTTTTCATTCAGCCTCACGATTCACTCCCAGGTACATGTACCATATTCAATTTGTTCTCTTTCGTAAGCAGATTAAGGACTGTCTACACAAGTCTGGTCAACACCTAGTGAGAATACAGTATCCTCAACCAACTCAGGAGTAGGATAGAAAACAATCTTTGCATCTTTACGTTATCCCAAACACTGGACAAAATGAAGATTTCTATCCAATCAAACTCTACTTGTTTTCTCAGCAAAAACCCTTCTCCTGGAATTCCATTTCACATTATTTCAACTTTAAGATACCTACACTAGCTTGCTGCTGCTTCTGACTGAAAATTCATCACAGCACACACTCTTCAGGTGCCTTCATCTAGAAGCTACTTCCCAGTTTCTACCTGTGCAGATGGTATGTAGGGCAGGGGAAGCCTGCCACCCAGAGAGCAGTAACCTGTTCTAGTTCATCCTGCAAGCCAGAAAAACTGCTCAGCTCATTACCCAATTAAAAACTAAACAAAAACTAAAAAATCTCCGCAGAGATTCCCCAGCTAAGGCCCTTGAAAAGAGAGCTGGGGATGGTACCCTGTTCAGGTAACAGCTTCAGAGGCTGTTGTATTGTGCTTGTCATTTGGGAAAAGAGCCAGCAGTTGTAGGACCAGTGTTACAATTGCTTTCTCTGGGATATTTAAAACACTTTATTTCATGAGCTAACCTAGATCCTTCCAGAATTCTGCCACCAGACTCTGACCGATGGTATTAGATTGGGGCTGGACTTCACAGAAATGTGCCCTGAGTTGTACAAAATGCTCAGTGTTTGAAATGAGCCCTAGCTTCAGATAGCTTTGGAAACAGAAATATTGTGAGTTCCCCCACCTTCCTGCTCCCAGCTGTCCCCTTCCACCAAAACTTCCACTTGGGGAACAGTGTAACCAAGCAGCCTCAGAGCTTCTGACAGGACTGGAGATGGAGCAAGGCCCAGGTGCTCTGTCAGGCAGACAGTCTCAGTGCACAGGTAGATGCCCCCAGGTGGCTTCTGATCAGATATTTGTCATACCAAAACCACCAATTTAAAGGATACCTTTGAAACCCATTAAATTGCTCAGTTTTTGCACAAACTATAGAAAACAGAGAGGTGAAGGTGATATATACGAGGGTGTGAAGAAAACAGCAGGAAACATGCACAACATTTCTGGGCACTATCTTAGTTTGAAAGATTAAAACAAAAACATCACATTTTGCTGAGGAGATTGTAGTTACAAAAAAAAAACCAAGCATGCCAGAGCTTAACAAAATACAACATCAACTTTGATCAAATTTTCACTGCAGACTGATAATCACACAGGGAAGCAGGGGAAAAAATAAAAATAATAATTAAAAAAAATCAGTAAATGTCAGGGCAAAAATGTAGCTACAATCAGAGGAAAACGTAGTTCAAGTGTTTTCTGTTGATGCCACTTCAAGTCACAAGTCTGAACTCATAAAAACACATGCTGTCTCCTCAAGCACAGAAACCAGATCAGCAAAATGTGACTAGGAAGTCTCCTGAAAGATTGAGTCACACCATATAATTGACTTTTTCTTCGAACTGTGTTTTTAAAACTAAGCACACAGAAAAAACTAAGCCTAGAAAGTGATTGGCTGTATGTTCACAGAAATACAAATACTCCACAAGGTATGCTAGCAAGGCTGCTCTGAAGACAAATTACAAAGAATCAGATTCACAAAATCAAGTGGTTATCTTACGAAGGTCTAGAAAAATAGAAATTCTTTTATATTCAAATGCAAGTTTAAATATTCCCCTTCAGCAGTCTTTCTAGCAAAACCAATTTGGCAGCACAAAAAAAAAAAAGAAAAAAAAAAAAGAAAAGAAACAAACATAATAAAAATACACATCAGCATCAAAGGTCAACACAAGGTCAAAGGTGAGAGTTCAAGCATCAGAGAAGCTGAAGAGACAAGGATTTGGACGATGTACTTGAACGCCACATCGACATGCTTTAGGCACAACGATGAACAAACGGCAGGAATCTAGAAAAAAAAACAAACCAGAAAGAGGGAGACCCACTGAGTTACACAGAGCAGTACATCCAAACACGGAGAGAGAGAACAAGAATGGGCACTGTACAATGAGATCTCCTGGGGAAGGGAGTTGACAGGGAAGGGCAGCACATGCCAACGATGGACAAGTAAAAGTCAAAGTACATGAAGGACACCAAGTAAACATCAAACTGCCAGAAACCAAATGGAAGCAGAGGCCTGGATTTCCCTCTCAGCACCCAGTCTGTGGAGCATTCCACAGCCTAGTGACACACTGGTTAGCATGCATTCACCTTGCCCCGTGCCCAGTGTGTCTACTACCTCTGTTTAGAACAGAGCAAACTCCCTCCCCAGGAGACCGATTCCAAAAAATATGACTCCAGGGCAAACATTTGCCCACAGAGACTGAGACCATGAGAGACAAGACAGAGGACACAAGGGATTCACAGGTGGTTTGTCATTTGAGACTTTTCTTGCACTCTAACATGGCAATTTCTTAGGCAGTAGTAGCCCAGCAAATCCACATTCTTTCCTCTAGCTACAGTCTCTTCTCATTCCCTAGGAGCCCATGTAACTGGGGGTGGGTGATTTAGAAAAGGGGAAAAAAAATATTATACAAGACTAAAAGCCCACACATCAGAGAAGAATTCCTTAAGACTTGACTGCAAGTTAAGACTTGTCCTAGCTGAGCACTTGTCATACCATTAGACCTGCACAGGGATTTTCCATTCCCAGCCTTTTATGTAACAGCCCTCAGCTCCCTGGCTTCGTGAGGAGGAGGTTCTGGGCTCTGAGAAGCTCTACAGTCACTGTTGCCAGTTTGATGAGCAGAAAAAATGTGTTTCCTGAAATTTTCTTGAAGAGTTTAGAAAAAAATAATTCTTATATTAAGTGACATAAATACCTCTGTTCCCTCCCCTCAGCTTGTGAGCTGCAAGAGACAAGGAACATTTTGGGATGAGAGTGGGAGGCAGAAGAGAGAGGAAATGGTCTGCTTTCTTATTCTGCCTCCCCACACCCCCAGCTCCCCTTTAGCTCCTGTTTGTGGCCTTAATCTTCAGCACATCTCAAAGCTTCTTGTTACATCAGAACAAGGTGAGATTTGCATATTATCTAACAATCTGAGAATAGCAAGTGTTGCATTCTCGTTCCAAATCAACAAGAAACACATTGTCTACTAAAGCAGCAACATTCCTCTTATTAGAACTGCTGAGATTAATTTGCTTTTCATGCTTTCCAATAAAGGGAAAGGACTTTAGTACAGAGTTGAAAGCAACTCCAGCAAACAGACTACAATGCAACTCTTGCACTTGTTTCTATATTTCAAGAAATACTCTAGATAATTTGCAGATAGGTGCAAGATTTCACTCTTAAACCAGAAAAGCAAATTCATCATGAACTGAGGCATGAGAAACAACAAGAAGCATGAAATCAAGTGACATCTTAGCATGCACCACTGAAATCCTCTGTGTGATTTGTCTGGGGATTTTCTTGATACAGATTTTTCAAATATTTCACTCAGCTATGTTGAGGGCAAAGACTGAGTTTTATCAAAGCCCTATAGAAAGACTGGCCTATAAAAACAGAACCATGAGATGTTGGACAAGGTCTCAATGACTTGGAAAAAGTTATTCCAGTTTGTCCTTGTTTTATTCTCAAAATAGTGACAATTCTGCCTTCTATGTTTTGTGGCAGGTATGCTAGGGATATCAATCATCTTTAGGTTTAAATGTCTGCAACAAGAAGCTTTCAAAGCATTTTACCTGTTCATAGTTGCACCCTTCATTTGCAATTTGCTTTATCTAAGTTGTTTTTAGGTATTTCCAAATAAAATAGAAACAACTTCATTCTGCTTTGTTCTTCTTCCCTAATCCACAGCCATTACCAGTTCAGTTAGATTCAGCCTGCATGATAGAATTATCATAATATGTGACTTTCAGTATTCAGGTGAAAAGCTTTTTTCTGATAGATGCATTTGCCAGTGAGATTTTTCTGAGCTGGAATTTTTAAATAATGCCAGCTTTGTATTAAAAAAAAAAGCTAAATTACAAAGAGCTATCCTATTTCAGACTGTTGATTATCTAGGGGACTGAAGAAACGATGATTTCATTTACTATAGTACTGACACTAAGCAATATCAGACTAAGTTCATAATTCTTTCACCTTGTTACAGCAGTAAAATCAAATATCTCCTGAGAAAAAGAATAAATCTATGAAGTAGACCATTTCCACATTGTAAACTAAAAATATTTTAAGTATTTCCTGGTGGCACACGTAATAAGAAATTCTATTTCATCAGAAGTTCTTTTAGCTTTTCTTGTAGAAAATCAGGTTCTTTGGTTTTAAGCGTATAGCATACTTTGTCCATGTGGCTGCTTCAGCCAACCTTCTGCAGTTTATTTGAACTCCCCCAACTCTAATCTTACTATCCAGGAAATAGAGCATTTGACACTGATTTGATTTGCACTTGAATGAGAGCATGATAGGAACTAAAAATTTAAAAGCCCCAAGTCCCCAAAATCCCAGACTTTCCTGCTGATAAGTGAGGAAGAAAACTGGCTTAAGACTGAAAGGCAAGAGCAGCCTAAATCCCCACAATCAGCAGCAGCCACCAAACAGACACAGAAATGTTGACTTTATCTGATCAGTTTTGTTATCAGAAAAAAAATCTGCCCAAGTCACAAACTTGATACATTTATTAACTTTGGCAACATACACATTGATACACCAAGAAAGGGAAATCTGAAACAAATACACAAAAAGGGCAACATCTTCAGCTGGTGAAAACTGATGCAGCTCTACTGCGTTCAGAGAGCTGAACTGCATTGATTCAAACCATCTGAGGATCACATCTTTTAAAATTTAACCTGCATAGATTTATTTTCTTTTTCTTTTTGGCAATACTTATAGTTACGCCAGTAAGGCACAAGAGCTAGCCCAAGTTAGGTGTCTTAAGGTGATTATGTCTGGGAGGAGTCACTGATCAAACTAAGCCACAGTGTAAACTGGTGAATCTCCTAAAGTTAATAGGAGTAGCACCTATTTGCAACAATGCCAAGCTTGATCTGTAAGTTACAGTATTGAGGACATACTATAGCATGAAGATGCTAAAATATCTAATTTTGGGCAACTGAAATGACTAGTTAATGCCAGAGCATCAGGTTAAAAGAAAAACAGGACAAAGGTCTTGGATAGTACAGTGGGGTAGGATGCAAAGAAGGTAAGAGTGACTGTAGAGACCCCAGAGCACAGTGCTCTCCTCCACTGGTTCACAGCATTCATCTTCCTCGTTTAGCAGTTGTTGGGCTGCAAACAGGCCACTGAAAATCAGTAGTTTCAATCATGCACATCATTATGTGTGTAAAACAATCACATTCAGGATTCTACAAAACCCTGGCCTTTTTTTTCCAGTGAAATAATTTAGGTAATAAATATTCTCCACCCTGGAGCGGTATAAAACTTCTATAAAAATAGAAACAACATTCTTGGTTACAGCAGGTTGCACTTGGAGCAGTTGCTCCCAACTATGTTTTTTTATGGTTTTTTTTTTCCTTTTTTTGAAAAGTATATAATTTATATATATATATATATAAAAAATCCCATTATCACCCTGGAGGCCTTCACACTCCAACACTCTTTTCTCAGAAAACCAGGACACATCTTTCCTATGGTGCAGAATTCAAGTGTACATGTTTCACTTCAGTGTATGTTTACGTTTCTAGAGAGATTCAAATAATTAACATAGAAGGGTACCACATGCCAGCATAACTGGGAAATTTGGCAATCTGGCCTTTGAAACTTTGCCACCACAAAATTATTTAAATAATACTGACAGATTTATGTGTCTGCCATCAATATGGACAGACTGACATCAACTGTTTGATTTTCAATCTAAGAACTGGAAGGGACTCCCCTCGGATGTTACATATCAGGCCTTGTAATTCTGAACTTTGAGATCCCAGGGGGCCCAGTCCCTGGAAATGCCCAAGATTCCCAACACATCACCGCACACAAGTGGGGATTTGGACCCGAGATCTCAGGTTTGATGGGTTTAGTGCTCCTCCTGCTGGAGCAGAACACAAAGTCCTGACCCCACGTCTGGCCCACACACATCATTTAGCAGCTGGCTCCCCGACTGCAGTGTTAGCTGGAGCCCTGGGAAACAGCCTTAGAACCCAGGAATACAAAGAAAACAAGGAAAAGGAGATATTATGAGGTAAATTGAACTTCTGTTTAAGACACAGAAATTGTAAACTTCCTCTTGTGACAGAGGTGGATTTTGGTGGTTATAAAATGGAACTCTACACAGATTTCTTGAAACAGCTCAGGCCAGAGTGTCAAAAGTCCTTTGAGCCCCCTAAAACCAGTGAATATCAAAGGCCCTTAGCAATGCACTAGCAATTTCCCTGGTGTGCAGAAAGAGTGTGTGTTCAGTTAAGGGGTGTGTTCCATTTTCCTTCAATATAAAAGATAACAGCTTGTACCAAAAGGCAGAAAAAGACTGAATGGCTCAATACTCTGGTTCTGCAGCTCCTGGTTTAGCCTGTTTTGCACTGGTGAACACCACCTTAAAGGAAAACTGCAGCAGAGAGATACACCTAATTACTAGACCAAGTCACTGCACTAATTTTGTTCATTAAAAAAAACCAACAAAACCCCCCAACAAAACAGGAAGTTATAATTTCGATAAACAATCAGCACTTACATTATGCTTATGAAAAGGAATTCATAGCAATCTCTGCAAAAAAAGGACATTATTCCACAGAAATGGGCAATGTGATCAACTGTTAAGAAAAATTGTCAAAAATTTCTGCAGGTTACCAGGGATCTAAAGTTTATTGTTTCCAGACCCAGATGTATTCATCCAGACTAAGCTGCCTCTACCTTTCCACAGAACCTAGATGAAGTACATAGGTTAAGTTTTATACATGGAGAAATTCACTGCAGCTCATTAATATTCCACTGTAGACAGAGAGTGAAATTTTCTGGGCAGAGACGTTATCTAACAGTTTTATAAAGTGCTGTGTACATTCACACTGCTATATAAACACTAGTTTATATACAGCAAAAAAAACCAGAAATCACTGCAGTTTTCCTTTGGCTTGTTAATGTGTTCACCCTTTTAACCCGTCTCCTGCTTTAGAGATGATTTAATAAATCCCCACCGTGGCATACAGTTAAGGGTATTTCAAAGATTAGATGGGGCATGACAAAGGCTACATGGAGTCCGTTCTTTCTCACCCAGGACTCTGTTCTCCTTGCCCATCTTTGTTTTCATCAGCTGTTCTGTGTTATTTCTGCTTTCCCTTCTCTCTACCCCAAGGCAGTGTGGTGTCAGTTTCTTCTGCTCCCTTTAACCTTCTCTCCCCACCCCCAAGGAGCTGGCATTGGTCCTTCTCAACACACACTGGTTACAAACACAGCAAACTTCAAATAAGGGAGAAAAAAAAAAAAAAGAAAAACAAAACTAAACAAGAAAACCTCAGCGATATGGCACCTAAACTCCAAAGTAAAACACTGGAAACAAAAGCACAAACTTGTCCTCCATCCGAAGCAGGATTCTCAGCAGAGGCTGCAGCAGAGTCTTCAAGGGAAGATGTGCCAGATAGAAGGCATGGATCAGCTTCCAGGACTGTAAAAACACAGCCTTAGGGCTTCGAATCACTAAGTGCGCTCCTCTCCAACTTACCAGAAGATCCTTCTCACTCCAGTCCCGGAGGGGAGGGTGCTCAGTATGGCTTGCTGTCGTTCTTGGAGCGCTTGAGCTGGACTTTGAGCCGCTTCATGCCGATCTGGAAGCCGTTCATTGACTGAATGGCAGCCTGCGCAGAGACAGGATTGTCGTAACTTACAAAACCTGAGGAGAGGAAAACACACAATTACCCCATGCCAGAGCTGCCTGCAATGCCTACTCACAGCTGGAAATGCAGGCACTCACAAGGTCACAGAGGCTTGCACGAAGTGCCATTTTCAGAAGCTCATTTTAGACTCCTCATAAACTCATAGAGTCCTAAAGGCTCTCAAACAAAGTATTGCTTTCTGACATGTGGAACTTTGGCCAGAAGATATACACAGCTCAGGAAATAAACATTTTTTAGTCTATCAACAAAATAAGTACTGCTGTTTATAAGAACTCATACCTAGGAGAAAACCAAACCTGGAAAATGTTCATCCAGATGCAAAAGCTCATTAAAGATACAAGACTGAAATCACCCTCATGACATTATGGGAGCAGATTTGTTTGGAGTGAAATAGCTGCCAAGGAAGGGTAGCATTGGTACCACTATTGTGTTTAGGTTGCTCTCAGATGGGAGCTTGCGTATCATTCCTGGAAATTATTATCCTGAAAATAAACTTCTCCAGTGTTTTGAAGGAACCTATTTTAAATAACTCCACTCAATGTCTGGAGTGAGACTCCAGTCAATGGCTATGTGTCCATATATAAGTGTTATAGCTGAATGATCAACATATTTCTGTGTTCTCACAAAGCATCAGATTGCCCACATCTTTTGGCTCAAGTAGGAAAAAATTCAGGATTTTATGTAGACACAAAGCTATCAAAACCATAGAGAAAGGCTCACCTCTCCTATTCCATCACAAGAAATCTCCATCTATCAAGAGTCACGAGAGCTTACAGCACTATAAAAATGCAATATGGGACCCACAGTAGTTATTTTAAAAGATATTAATAGAAATAATTAATAATCATAATGTACTAAGTAATATATACAGATTATTATTGAAATTATTGAAAAGACAGGAAGAGGCAAGAGGAAGAACTATCTCAGGATTACAGTCTGCAAACACAAATAATAATCACAGATCATTCTGAGTTAGAAGGGATCCACAAAGATCAAGAAATCCAACTCCTAAGTGAATGGCCCATAAGGCCATTGAACCCACAACCTTGCCATTATTAGCACCATGCTCTAACTAACTGAGCTAACCTCAGGGAGAATTAACTAGGGCCAGAACACTATAATAGGGCACAATAGTATGAAATTGTGAAAAGCAAAAAGTCACATTGAAAATCAGGAAAATACAGTTTATTGCTGGAAACATTTGGTTTATTTATTTATTAGGAATATACAGAGATTCCCTACTTACTTAATAGCTAGACTAGACAATATACTGAGAAAGAGATTACCATAAAAGCTACCTTTTTACAAATAATGATTTGTAGAATGACAAAAAATCTCGAGTTGGAATGGATCCACAAAGATCACTGAAGTCCCTGCACAGGACACCCTGAGAATCACACAGTTTGTCTGAGAGCACTTTCCAAACACTTCTTGAACTCTGTCAGGCTGGTGCCATGACCACTTCCCTGGGGAGCCTCTTCCAATGCCCATGCACCCTCTGGGTGAAAAACCTTTTTCTAATATCCAACCTAAACCTTCCTTGACTCAGCTTCAGGCCTTTATCTCAGGTCCTGTCATTGGTCACCAGAGAGAAGAGATCAATGTCTGCCCCACTGCTTCCTCTCAAAGGAAGCTGTAGATCCAACATACCAAAACACTTGCTTAGATTGGTCTGCTTGTCAATGAAAACCTTGGCAGAGACGACATTTCCAAATGGCATGAACATCTGCAGCAGATCCTGATCCCCAAACTCCTGGGGAAGATGGTAGATAAACAGATTGGCTCCCTCTGGACCTTCAAACAAGTAGGAAAATAAATTCAGAAAGAGCATGGATACCACATACCCACTGCACATAAAAAGGTGGAAGAGCCATTCAAGACAAATTTTCTCAATAAAACAATGAAACTGCTGTTTACAGTACTGCAGAGCACTTGATTCCAGAATAAATGAGCATGACCCTTTGCTGGGATTGATCACTCAAATAATTCTAGCTCTTTCTGACCACTTTTGTTAGTACTTTACACGTTGTGCCAAAACCGGTTCACAGATATTTGCTGTAATGACAGCTGAACAGTAAGTTTGGGTGTTAGATGTTGACTGAACAAAAAATGGCTATGCAAAACCTGTGGTCCCAAAGCAATTTGGTAAATTTCCAAACAAAATACAAATAATCACATTGCTTGTAATCTGACAGATTCTCTTCTAAACATGCTACATTCTGCTGAAAACTTACTCCTACATTCACATTACTTTACACTACATATTAAATTTAACCTGAATCTGAAGAGTGAAAAGACTGGCATAAGTAGCTGTTGGAAGAGGTGAAGGACCCAGAAAACAACATTAACAAAACCACATCTGATTCTCTGACAGTAGGATGTGTCTGGCTGTAGACTCATATTCTCCTTCCCTCTGAGAACATGCAGAAGTATGAGTAAGGAAGCACTTAAGACTAGACCAACCCCATGAGAAACACTCTGTATAAAAACTACTTTGGGCAGCCCTTAGTAGAAAGATCCCACAGACCTTTTTTATCTTCAGTAACTCCTGGATTCTAAAAAACAACACCAAATAAAAAATCTGCAGGTAGGGTAGGTGCAAGGGCTAAGCTTGCTCTTTTGAAAACTTGTCTCAAGTAGGTTCTACAACTTTTTGCCTACCTTCTTTTTGGCTTCCTGCTGCACCAATACTCTGCTGTGTTAAGAGACTCTGGTTATAGAGTGTGGGCAGTGCAGCAGCAGCATATTGCTGGATTCCAGAATAAGCCTGTGTGAGGGCTTCCATTGTGCTACCTGTCCCATTTGAGAGACCACCACTGCCAAGTCCTCCATTTAAGGCTGCCATTCCTGTGTAAGAAAGAGGAAATAAAAGACGACTGAGTGTTTCCACTGAGCCAGATCAATAACCTTTCAAATGCTCTGCACAATTACAAAAAGCAGGGAGCAAAAAAATCACCCCAGAGACCTATCACAGGCTGAAGAATGATAATCAGCTATTCCCCAAGCCACCACTACACATAACTTACCTGCTAAAGAGCTCACGTTGAGGCCAGCTGTAGCACCTGCCAGCGTCTGCAAAGCTCCAAGAGAAGCCATTGGATTAACAGAGGAGCTGCTACTGGAACTAGGTGAGGAACCTGCTATTAAAATAAAACAATTAAACTTCAACTAATATTTTTTAGTCCTGATAATTCAACTTCTTCATTAAGTTATTCTAGTAGAAAAAACTAGTAAGGAACAGATTCAGACAAACACAGGATACTTTATGTAAAAAAAAAACCCCAAACTCACACAACTTGATTGATCACATATTATATGCTTATATGTTCCAAGCCCTTCCTACATTTTAAAAAATTTCTACTTCCTCATAACACCTACTCTTTGTAGCAATAATAATGTCAGTAAGTGTAAGACATGTAAGATTGAGACATTATACAAATGTTGGCTAAACTCTGTATCTCAACATAAGGTAACCAGCAGTGATGCCCTGTTTCCTGCTGCCTAAGGTAAGCGGCACTTGCTATGTATTAACATATATCCTTGAAATATCACTCAAGGTGAAAAAGACCTGCAACATAGATACCAGGGACATTAAAGAAGGCTGAACATACGGTTTTCCCATACTGCCAGAACAGGAACACCACATGCCCAGATTATTTTGACACATTAAATAATTTTCTATTAAAAATCCTGCTGCTGCAGCTGGGGCTAGGACTGAGAAAAGTCTTGAAATGTACATCCAAAAATAAATAGCCTGTCCTCTATTCCAGCAACATCTTCAGTTACATTGACTCAGTAAGTGAAATCTACCAATATAGTATCTAGGACAATAACAGCTTACATGGCCCACCAAATTCTACACCAGGTAGTTAGTTCTACAGAAGTCAACACCAAAATAATGAGAAAAAAAAGTTTTCCAAGCTGGTATGTCGAAAGAAAAAGAAATTCACATTGAGATCATCTACAAAGATTTGTGGACATGTTAAAATAAGAAATGCATAGTATTTTTATGATTATATAGCAGTGGTTTTTCAAACAGGTTTGTGCACTACTGCAGGAGAAAAGCTATGGGTATTGCTATTAACCAAGATGTTTATATTTACTGCACAAGATGCCCTAGAAAATATTTACGACTGCTAAAAATTAAAAGATACTGAAGACTGATGCTGTAGAGGCATCTTGTAGTCTGCTTGCAAGAGGAATTTATCAGTTTGACCAAGGAGCTAAGAGAAGAACTGAATTTGAGGCATTTTCAAGTTTTCCTCATGTTTTTGTGATTCTCAATTATGCTGCATACATCCATTAAAACTTTAAAAAGAATTGTTAGCATCTTTCAAGCAGTTTCCCATACACTACATGTTTGTGGCACAAAGTCTCTGCTGGGGTGGGATATTAGAACTATTTAAATGGAATACAGCATAACAACCCCCTAACTGAAGTAATTGTACCTAACCAAAGCTGTATGAGAACCAGAGAGCTGCTCTTCATACCACTTTTTGTAATAACAGATGGAATTACAAGCCTCCTCTAGTACATGTTAAGACAAACTCTCCTAATAAATCAAAAACTGAAAGACAAGGTCCCGAACTATTTTAAGATGCTTACTCTGATGAAAAGGAGACACTTCCTGTCTTACTATCAGTAGCATATTAAATGTTGGGAAAACACAGGGAACAAGTTACAGTATAACCCTCAAGCTGGTAGAAAAATTAGCACAGCTGGCTGAATAAAAGCCAGAGTTCAGAAATCATACAGTTACCTTCATTTTAGAATAGCACTTGTTTCTGCAACATTTCATTGCTGATCTTTATAATTCAAAAACACACTATATTTGACAGATGAGAACACAATTAAAAAACCCTTCCAAACCTATCCCAAATAAAATAGCAGCAGCTAAGGAAAAAAAAAAAGGCTAGAGAAGAAAGTGAGAGAGAAAATGGATACCTTCCCTACTTTAAAAGGCTGTGATTTTAAATAAATTAAGTTAAACCACTATTAAAAGCTGATGACACAGTTATTTTAGTTTAGCCACCTTTATCAGAAATTTCTTTAGGCAAAACAAGAAATGCTTTAGTACTGAAAATGCCAAGAAAACTGAAGATTTGTCTGTATTTTCTTTATCTTATGTACATAGGAATTGAAGATAGCATCCCATTTCTGATGATGACAAAAGGCAGATAAGTAACAGTAGAGCAGAAATACAGGGCAATTAAAAATGAATGCTTCCTGCATACAGCCTTATACACCAACAGAGCCATCTGTGAATCTAGGGTTTTTCAACCAAAGGCATGAAATGTTTTTGTAATAAAGTTACAATTTTCATTAATTAATTTCAGTGATATGTGAAAACCAAATTGTTGGACTCAACTATGTTCTATGGCACAACTTCAGCAATTTAATATGCAGTATGCTAAGAAAAATCTGGTTTTTATTTTTAAACCATCAGGTGACAACTTGACCTGATATCTTGCAATTCTGTTCTTGAAATATATAATGACTGTTTTTTCCCTATTCATCTTCACCACAACACTAATGTATTTGTAGGCTGTAATCATATCCTTCTTACATGTCAATCTTCTATTTTTCAGACTATTCCTAGCAGTGAAGGAGTTCCACTGTTCTAGTCATCATTTCTGTCCTTTGATTTTTCTTGTGTTATATTTTAGATCAGAAAAGAGAACAAAGCAATGGGGATGGGAAATCCATATTGTTTTATACGTGTTCTTTACTTCATCCCTAGTTCTTGTTTCTATGCAGTTTTTGGTGGGTTGTTGGGGCTTTTTCTTGCTACTAATGTTATGTTTCTTAGATCCATATACTGAGTTGTATCTATTCAAAAAGGCAAATTCTAACAGAAGTAGCTGAAAATACTTAAGGAGGTTTTCAGAAAATTTGAATATGTAATAAGGAATAGCTTCATAGAAAGATACTGAAAAACATATTATTAGAAAGATAATGAAACTCAGACAAGGACATCAAGTAACAACTTGTGGAGGTAGGTAAACTGAGAAAACAGTAAGTCTGTCCTAATTCAGTCCCTTAGCTTCCAAGCAATGACCTGAAGAAAAGTTAAATTTGAGCAACGAATCTGACTGAACTGTACCTGAATTAGTTCCAGTAAAACCAGAAATACTCTGCTATCTCTGAAAACAATTTTGCCAGAGACACATCAAGGCCAGGAAAACCATCTAAGCTTTGCTGGACCTTTGAAGTTGCCTTTAGAAGGAAGAGAACTGAAAACATACCTCAGTGTTTGCAACCTTTCTATTTTGCTCTGAAGCATTTAATGCTTATTGGTACTCAAGTCAAAAAGATGGCAGACAAGACAATCCTATCCTGAGATACTTTTATAGTATTTTATTGTATGTTCCTTTCACAGGCTAACAGTTTGAGTTTATTTACGGCCATGGTCTCTGCAACTATGACTACATAACAGCAGCAGACTCTTCAGTTCCAAGAGCTGATCTTCAGCAAGGTTGAAGGTTTTACTTCACTCCATTCTACACCAAAATACACAACTGTGCTTGGAACTATCTAAAAAATTGTCTGAAATGGGTAGGAAGGCAGCACAACAACAATATGTAACGCCTGTGAGTTCCACCATTCTGACATGTAACCCATCCACAAGTCCATGGACTAGACTGTGTAGACTTCCAAGCTCCCCAGATACAAATGATACCAGTGCAGATGAAAGAAAAATCAAGAAGGCAACTATGCAGAAGGACTGTCTGGATGTTTCCACCAATTATGCAATTTGAGCAGAGATGTCCAAATAAGCATCAGGTGAACATTTGGATGACAGATGGAGAGAAGTCAAGGAGTTAGTCACCTCATCTGCAGTTAGGTTTAAGAGGTTATCACAGTAGATGTTGCCATATGTCTCTCAGACAAAGCAGGCACTTACTAACACATGGTACTGAACTGCTACAAACTGAATTTCTTCAAGGTCTGGGTGTGGTTCAGGAGGGATAGATGTTTTCTGTGTGGGGCCCAAGACACTTCTATGTGAACATATACAGAGTGAAGGCACATATGAATATTAATCAAAATAGAATTTCAAATTTACTTGAAGACTAAAGAGTTAAAAAGCTGTGTAATTACAGGAAGTATCATGGGATTTAATGTGTCTGTACACATTTAGGCTTCCCCTCCAGCTTGAGTGTTGTTCTAAAAGGTAAAGCATATTTATACCTCTAACCAAAAGCACAAGAACTGTTTCAGAATTTGATGTCAGTGACTACTTACAGACAACATGCCCTCCAAAACTTTTTTTTTTTAACAAAGCTAACTTTTACTCTTTAAAATGCTATTTGAAATTAGGTTTAAAGAGCAATACAACAGTGCCTGCTTCATATTACAAGCCTGTGAAGAGTTAATTGATAAATCTGTATAGGATATTAATACAAATGATCCATCATGATAACAGAATTGTTGACACACAACCATTTAGTGGTATTACTGATGATCAGAAGGTTATTTGAATTCAGCACAGAAAATACTGGAAAATGGGCTGCTTCCCACCCCTGAGCCTCTCCATGAGCATGATAAAAAATGGAAGAGAGTCCTGAAATATGTCTCTCATCAAGGAAAAAGGAACCTGCATAGTTCTGTGGAACAGCCAAAATTCACAGAGGGGAAGCCAATTCCAAAGAACCACTTTGGAACAACTTCATTTCAAAGGGACCTCTGTAGATTATCTTGTCTAACAGTCTGCTCAGAACTGATCTAACCTCTGAATTTGAAAATGTCCTTTCCAATTGAATTCTCAGTCTCTGAAATGATGGAGATTTCACAGCCCCTTTGGCACCTTGCTCCTGAGCTTGATCACTCTTGCCATTAATTTTATTTTTCTCTCTAATTAGAATTTTTTTGGCTGCAACTTGTATCCATTGCCCTTGTCATTTCACCGCACGCTTCTGACAAGGGGCTGTCTCTGCTTTTTCTAGCACTTCTGACATTTGAACTTCACAACCTGCCAGCCCTTCTCCACCTCAACAAAACAGAGAACAAACTTGCTGCAGTCATCAGACAAGACAGCCAACACGGAAATCTTAGTTCTAAATGCCAATCACAACAAATTGTAATCTGACAAAGCATGAGGAAATACAGGAGAAACTGTCAGATATATTCACCTTCATGCTTCCTTTATGATGAAGAAGCATTAGTGGGTTATAAATGCAGCTCTTCTGTAGTCTGAACTCTTTCTAGTTTTTTGTTTGGTTTTTTTTTTTTTTTTAAATTATAGAATAGGATACATAGCTGTGAGTCAAGATACATTTAAAAATTTCCATCTTTTAAGGATTGCAGACCACAAAGTTTTTATGTAAAAAATGTCCTGCAACAGAACACTCTTTGGACTAATTCTTTCTTGGGAATTTCTTTAAGTAGAAAACTGTGCAAAGCACCCATGGTTTAACTCCCAGTCATGTGACAGAAGGTTTTCTAAACAGCTTTTCCTTGTAATCTCTTTATAATCTCTTAGCCCAGCTCCTTGGTCCTCTTACACAATTCAAAATCTACCTGTGTAAATTTAAAACCCCCTCCCTCCAACCCTCACAATCACAGGTGAGGATGTCAACTCTGTAGGACAGAAGCCAGAGGTGCTGGAAAACCGACACCCTGAAAATACAGGGTCTCCCTTCTCATGCCAGGATTTAGTAATAACTCAAAATAGGATAGAAATAACTGAGCAGAATACTGATCCTTGTTTGTGATAAAAACTTAGCATGTCTGCCATAAGCACAATTGAATTTATATTTAGTTTTTTGCTTGTTGCATTTAATGATCACATTTATCAGTAAGGCAACAAAAGAACACTACTTGGATATTCTAGTATCTGGTTAATGTACATAACCTAAAGTTAAAAAAACCCAACTCAAAACAAACAAAACACAAAAAAGCCACACAAAAGGAAGATACTGATTTTTATGTGCAACTCGTACACTAAATTCTAGACAACTACTTTCCAGTAAAAGTGCTAGGTGTCTGTTTATTCTACTTTTATGAGGAATTGTAATATCCTTGTCTTCATTAATGGAATATAAACTGTACTGTGCACAGTAGTGCACAGAATTCACTACCTCATGTAAAGGCATTTTCTCTGTCCATATTGAGAAGAACAGGGTGTATGTATTTACCTGTGCCTGCCTCAAATCACAGATAAACCAAATATATGATGGGATTGTAATAACATGACTGGAAAGAGGTCACCTACCTTTCTGCTTCATGATGACCTCAAAAATTCTTTTTACTCTAAATTAATCTGACCATTTGGAGGAAGAGACACAGCAGGTAAAAAAGCTTTTGCTAGTGGCAAAGATATCTATCCTAAACAGAGGCCAGTGAATCCACTAGTAAACTTTTTCTCTATTGAAGATCAACATGAAAGTGACAAAAAGAGATAGACAAAACAGGTGACATCTATCCTGAAAGGACTTCCAGGGCAATGCACGTCAGGCTGGAGCATGGGCAGTCTCTTACCTGAGCTGGTGAGCACACTCAGGGGGCTGCTGGAGGAAGTGAGTGCAGCGGTGCCACTCGGTGTGTTCTGAGCTGCGCTGGCCGCAGCTGCCAACGCGGCCAGGTTCTGTAACTGCATCGCATTCAGTCCTGCAACACAGGGAAGAACGCCCAGTTTCTCCTGTCAGAGCCACCAGCATCCAAGTGGAACAGATCCAGCAAGCTCATCACAAGGGACCAACAGGAAGGAGCTTAAAAGCAACAGGCTTAATACTAGTTACTGATCTTTTCTACATCATACTTCCTTGCTATAATTGAGAATCTTTTTCTTTGCCCAGATAGACGTGATTTGGGAAAAGGCCAGGTAGTCACTATGGAGACTCCAAAGGACAGAATTTTCAAGCAGTGTTGTCTCCAGTCAACACAAGTGTAGGAGTTAAGTCAGGGTCTGAGAGCTCATGTGCAAGCTAGAGAACTTGCCTAGACACCAGGCCAGTAATCTTCTCTCACTCTCATGTCCCTCCACACACTTTGTATGTGGACAGCAGTAACTGCAAAATTATTTAATGAAGGCCTCCCACTACACAGGCCACAAAGTCATGGCTTCAACCCACCATCAGCTGAGCACAGCATGTTTTGTTTGGTCCCCCTGGCAGCCAAGAAGCAACATTCAATTGTGAGACAATTGTTAAGTGGCAACTCGTGACCACAGGATCAACCAACATATGTGTAGGCTGGTCAAACACACTGGAAAGGAAACTAGGAAACCTCAGGCATATTGTGTGTAGGGAGCAAGGAATACTGCAGGGGGAGGAAGAGACCCCTGTGCTTATGAATTTTACTGGTCAATTTATTCATCTGACTCACCTTCATTTTGAGCCATCATTTTTGAAGGAAACCATTTGGTCAGTACTGGCTGTATTTTGCTCTCTTTTTTTTTGCCAGAGGATCCATTAAAATGCATCTCCTCCTGAATTCTGTATTTTAGCCATCCTTTGGTAGACTAGCTCCATTCTTCCAATTCTGCCTCACTTCACTTTCCCCTTATTTTCCATTTTTTATCTCTACCTTTGATTATTTAAATAATACCTCCTCTCTTCATCTGACTTCACACAATCCCTAATATTTATCCCCAACATAATTAAAAACAAAACTAAATTAATCACCCTTCATTTAACAACATCAAACATCCTAAGCAGAGGTGGTATCTCACCTTTAGGATACTTAGTAAGACCCTGGGAGCAAAGCACACATCTCAAATAATTAAAACCTCCATTTTGTAATTTAAGCATGTAAACAGACAACATAAGAATGTGACAACGCATTATAAATGAATTATTTTCTAAAGTACTTCTAATACCTTTTGTATAGTTTGTTTGGTTTTTTAAACTCTTTTTCAGTTGTTTTCTGTTTGTGGCAGGATCTATTTCCTTCGGCAAATTTAGTTCTGAAAACACATGGATTCTGCCTTTATTTAGACTCTCAAGATTCCATTGTAACATAAAAGCATGAAGTTAAAAATCAAAAGGTTTTCTATTTTGCTTTTATTGTGCTACAGAGGGTTAAAAGTGCAAGTGTTGGAGCTAATGAAGAACAGAGCAGCTTGTTCCTTACTGAAGCAGTTTGTCATGTGCATACTGCACCTGTCCTCTTGTCATCACACTGTTTCCCCATCTGCTTTCAAACAGCGTTGAGATTAAATTTTGTCTACAAAGTCTGATATAGTTTGGGGTCTAATAACCTACTTAATTTTTCTTTCTATGAATTTCAAGAAAGGAGATCAGCTGAGATATTATCAAGACCTTAAAGCTACAACTTTTTTGGTAAGGAATCACAGATTTGGAATAACCATGCAACATACTATTTATATGGTTGGGTTTTCAATTTTTAAGGTGGAGGGTTTTTTTGTTTTGTTTTTTGGTTTTTTTTAAATGGTGAAGACAGAATTACTCTGGCAACTTCTCAATCTCAGACAGTTACCCCCTTCCCTCTGCACCAGTCCTTACTGCTGTACTTCATCTTCTTTATTACATCTTGTTTTTAAGCAGACACAAGAGGGGGAAAAGGCAGGATCATGTGCACAACAAAATCCATTATAGATCACCCCCACATAGGATATTAGTGAAAAGGTTTTAAAAAAAAATTGCTTTTTGCAAGAGTCTTAGATCTAAGAGCTCTGAAGAGGTCTAACATGAAAGAAGTCAATGCAGCAAGCTGAATTTAGAATCAACTTCCAGTATAAATCAAAATTCTTACAAATGAAAATATAACACTTTGTAAATGCTTGTAATTGTTACTGATGGGTGCACCAGCTAACACAAGTCAGATCTACGAAGACACTTTTGGATGAACTTCTGCACAGAAAGGGCACATGATATTGGCAACTACCATAACTCCAGGAGGCAATTTGAAAAGTTAGAAGTCTTCAGTATTAAAATCAAAACTATAGACTTCTCTGCCAGCAGAAGAATTTAGAGAATGTGGTGAATGGAGTTGCTAACATGTGTTTTATTATTCCCAACTGTGTGAAGACAAAAGGGACAACTAATTTACAGTTCCAGGACTGCTATACTCAGTGAATATTCTGACTAGCAGTTCACAGCAAGGAATTTGGCTCATATCTATGAAGCCAAATTTTCCTTAACAGTAATGGAATAATTAACTGTAATTCAAATGAATGAATAAAAGAATCTGAATTAAGCACTAGTTCACATTCCTAACAACAATGTATTTGCAACTTAAATGCTTTGTTCTTAAATGCACTGGAAATGGGAAAACTAAGAATCCAGAATCACTGAAAACATGTGCATTAGTGAGTGCCTATTTCAAAACACAGTTTTTCACATATGCACCTGTTTGGATGAAAGCAAATACAGAGAGCATTCTTTTTGCTACCCATAAGGGAAGATAATTTTAAATGCCACAGGTTGGGGAAATACCACCACTTACCTTGGGGACAATAGTTAACTAAGATTAAGAAAGAGCATCCACACCTGTAGCAGAGAATTCCTGTCATTTCAAATGAGTAGGCAAACACAGGACTACTTATTTCAAATGAGATTAAAATGCCTATAGCCGTTTGGCTACTTTGTCTACCCTTGCTCTCTTTTGTTTGGAACTGAATTTGTCTTCTGGTGGAAGAAAACTCACCTCCCATTGGGTGGAGGCTGCTCAGTGTGTTCAGGTTCCCAGATGAAGCAGCTGCTGTCTGCTGAAGGAGCTGCAAATAAAGCTAGACATTACACCAAAAAACAAAACAAGAGTGAGAGTGAGGGCTGGCTCTGCTTCTGGGAGAAACTGCATCACACCACAGCCAGAGCGCCATCACAAAAGAATTCCTGCAGCCCATGCACCACATCATAGCAAAGCATAAAGACAATTCCCTGAGCAACACAGCCAGAGCACCACCACAGTGAAGCTCCACGTAGCCCATGCAGCACACTGCAGCCAAAGCAACAGCACAATGCTTTCCTCACTCAGCATCAGCAATGCTGAGGGAAAACTGTAGCCAATACACCAAGACAAAACCAGCAAAATCAGTAGTGAGAGAGAATCCCTATTCAAAGCTCCTAAGGCAGGATTGCCACCCCTAAGGATATGCTACCTCAAAACAGACTGTACAGCTGACACTGCCAGCATGGGACAAATGGCAATGCCATACCAAAACCAAAGAGCCACCAGGAGCCTCCTCTACTCTCCTTATTCACAGTAGACAATAAAGACATTTCAAGCTTCAGCTCAGAAGGCTTTTAGAGATTTCCAATTCCTTTTTCTATTAACTAGCTGTTATAAAAAAAATTCCAATCTACCAAAACTAAAAAAGTATAAGAGAATTGTCCCATTTCAACTACACAGCATAAGAAATGAGATGAAATTTTCCTTTTCTGTTCCTCAGACTTTATATTACACGTATACTGTTTTCAGAGCTACTCTGGTAGCATGAGCTAACCATCATGAGCCACAGCACATCAGTTTTTGAAAACTTCATCCTTTAGGAACCCAGCAAAATCAACTGAAATAAAACTGTAATCTACCCTCTGTTACATAATTTTTGCTAAAGAGAGTAGCTTCTCTCTATTTTCTGTAGGGTTTGCTTTTATTTGGTTGGTTGTTGTTTGGGTTTATTTACTCTGCTTGCAATCTGATCATCTTTTCTATTTGGACAGTACCAAGTACTGTTCCAGGTTTCACTGGAAGAGGATGACAGAAGTAAAGGAAAATGATAAAGGAATACAAGAACTATGTCATCAGATAGACATGAAAAAGGCATTATATGGTAAAGGTTGAGACAGTACTATATAAAGAAAACGCACATTCTACAGAATGCAGGAGAAAAATCCAAGGTTTCAGTAATTAGGGCTACTGTGACTGGGGTTGAAATCCTCTCATAAAAGTATCCCAAATAGATGACAGCACATAACACGATTTCAGCCTTCTCATCCACCCAGTCTCAAATGGGGATTAAGAAGCCAGCTCCTATCTACCAGGAGCCTTCTAAAAATGAATATATTAAACACTGCAAGACAGTCAGACACTCCAATCCCTGAAGAGATGATAAGAACCAAAATCAGAAACTCACTGCTAAGTACTGGGGTCCAAGTGTGTTGAGACCAGCCAGGTTTCCCCATATTGAGGCAGCACTGATCTGTTGCATTTGTTGCTGAAGTTGCTGAGCAATTCGTTTCTGCTCTTTGTCCTTCTGCGTGTCTGCAAATTTTACAACAATGGGAGAAGAGCAACCCTGCAAACAGCAATTCAAACAATTACATACTTGCTATCCCCAGCAGTCACAAAAATACACAATTAAGACCCAGTCATTGGAATAATTCCTGTCCTCCTCTATGCAGACATACAGACATATATATATATATATCCAAACAGAACATTTCATCAAAGGCTCAAAATCTTGTTTGCTATTAATTCTATTTTGTATTTTGGTATTTTCTCTGCAGATGAAGTTTCTATCTCAAACTCTACAAATAGAGCAAAACAAACACAAGGGCCAGGAGAAATTTTTGTGAAGAAACACACAACTGTACTTGTTCTTCTCTCTGCTCTCTAGTCCCTGAAACTCCATAGTGACTGCCTGACAAATTACATCTGCTCCTGACACCCACTAACTTGTTTTACCTCCATGGTTTGTGCTTGGTGCATTGCTTTGATTGCTGTTTGTGCCATGGCTCTTGTTGTAAAAGTCACAAATGCACAACCTGGGGAAAGAACAAAAAGGAATGAAGTTGTTCACTACCTCCACAATTATTGGGATGAACACAGGAATGAAAATGCTTACCGGGCAGGGAGGGGGTGTAGGTGGGACTCATAGAAAAAGCTCAAATGCCAGCTTGAGTTGCAAAAGGCAGCATCCAGCATCCTCAAACTGCCAAAAAAGCTTCTTGCTTTGCTTACCTCGGCTCAGGCCATCCGGGCCCCGTAATATCCTGCATTCTTCAATCTGCCCAAAGGGGGAGAACATCACTCGAATATCATTTTCATTGCACTTCTTGGATATCATTCCAATAAACAACTTCCTGTCTTCTACTGCTAAGGAATCAAAAGATAAAGAGTATTACCAGCAAATATGTGCTTACTAGATCTTAGGTCTTCTCCATTAACTGCAGTCATTTCCCTTGTATTTAAGATATGGGCTTACCTAAACCAGATTCCCAGTAATGGACTGTGTCTTCAATTTAAGAGGATGCATATAAGGTACTTCAATGAACCTGACAGATGTCTGTTTCATGATTTAATGTTTATGATTCACTGACTATTTTTAGCTTGTGAAGTCTGTGAACAACCAGAATGTAAAAAAAAAAAGGAAAAAAGTATGTCAGATTCAGCACTTCCCTGTATCTCTTCAGTTCTAGGTGAGAGAAGCCTTGAATGTGGTTTATTGGACTACTTTGATTATCTTTCCTCTGCTTATTCTACCTTTAGACTACCAACATATACCTAACTGCATATAAACAAGCAAGTGAACTGCAGAAAGCTTCTTTTTAGCCTCATGCCAATAACCTAAATTTAGATATGCCCATTTCCTCATGCTCCTCTCTCAACAGTGGAAGCAACAGCAGTTGCTAAAATAGAACACTTTTACTTCTGTTAGTGATATGCCCATTCTGATCTGCACTAAAAGCACAAAAATAACACCTCAAATCAAACCACGGACTATGTGGTACCATTTCTTGGCTCTAAATACTGATGCTATTATATACATTAGAGTTGAAGAATACCTTTCAGTGTGCAGACTCTTTTAAAATAAATGGTTCAGAAAGACATTTCCCTTAATTTTTCAGTTAGTTTTTACTCATGTCAGCTAAAGGTCACTTGAGTGAGTGGGGTAAATTTGAATTCAGAGCAGATTTTTATACTCTCGATGCACTTATTTAAAGATGCTGATCACCTCTGAAACACTTTCTTTTGAAGGATGAAGTTAATTATTCAAATATCACTTGAAAATGTAAAACAGTTTAGATACACAACATTCATCACAATATAAAATATAGTATGATGACGGTTCTAGCATATTTTGAAGCTTCAATGAAGTCTTCTCCTATTCAGTGCTATAATGAGGGGAAATCAACTTATTTGTTGAATCTGCTATGATGCTGGAAAGGAAGACTCCAAACTATTCCAGCAGACATGACTTTAACTGGCCATTAAATCTTAATGTTGTACCCAATCCATTTTCTGGTCTTAGAGCAGAAAGCTACCTTCAAATCCTTTTAGCAGACCATTTTAGTTCAAAAGATCCAGAATCACTTGTCTTGGTGGCAAGTTCAAATACTCTCATAACTAATCCTTTCTTACTTATTGTTGTCACCTTCACTTTTAATATAACACTCAGGGTTAAATATTAGCCTCAGAATTAACATTCTAAAATTCCACTGAATACTTTTTTCACTTTCCATTAGTTTCCCAGGATATTTGTATGTGTGTTTGTATGTAATGCAAGGTCAGTTTTAGTTTAGAGAAACTATTCTGTTCTCCTCCCAAAAATACTTCAAAAGAATGACTCCTTTCTAGATATATTTACACAGGAACATGTCCTGTATACCCATGGAGGAATCTGCAGATGGAATTACTCCTACTATATGTTACCCATACATTCCATCTCCTGTTTTCAATTATATTAAGAGGTAAGCTTTCTCAAACCAGGACTATCTTCTTCATGATGCAACACAAATTACTGCAAATGAAGAAAATAAAATTCAACTAAGCCTAGAAAGGCTGAAACTATAGGATGCTAAATGCTTTCTTTGATTAGGTTGCAGCAGTACAGATACATACATATTCGAACATGCATGTATGTATGTACATGAACTCACAAGTAAATGCATGGATAAATGATCATTTACCCAGTGGTAGATGCTAAATTCTTAATCCATCTGAAATGGCCAATGTGCAGAAATTTTCAGTTTTTATTCTCTATCGAACTGCTGTTAATTCTCAACCTCTCTTGTATGCTCCAAGAAGTATTTTTTACTTCCACCCTAGCTGCAATAGGCCTTGCTTTACATTGGACAAACACCTGAAAAGCATTTCTAGATTTCATAAAATCATAGAATAGTTTGGTTTAGAAAGGACCTTAAAGATCACCTAGTTCCTTTGACTAGACCAGGCTGCTTAAAGCCCCATCCAGACAGGTCTTGAACACTTCCAAGAATGGGGCACCCACAGTTCCTTTGGGTACTGTGTTCCAGTGTCTCACCATCCTCACAGTAAAGAATTTCTTCATAAAATCTAATCTAAATGTCTTTCAGTTTAATACTGTTATCCATTGTGCTATCACTATACTCCTAGATAAATAATCCCTCCACATCCTCCTTGTAGGCCCCCTTCATGTACTGGAAGGCTGCTAGAAGGTCTCCCTGGAGGCTTCTCTCCTCCAGGTGGAGCAACCCCAACTCTCTCAGCCTGTTCTCACAGGGGAGGTCTCCATCCCTATGATTACCCTGATGGCCCTTCCCTGAACATGCTTGAGAAGGTCCATGTCTTATGCTGGGGGCCTCAGAGCTGGATGCAGTACAATAGATGGGGTCTCACAACAGCAGAGAGGGAGAACCACCCCCTCAACCTGTTATTCCCTCCTTTAGATGCAGCCCAGGATTTAACTGGCCTTCTGAGCTGCAAGTGTACACTGCCTGTTTATATTCATTTTTTCAGCCACTAAGTCCTTCTCAGGGCTGCTCTCAATCCACTCATCACTCAGCCTGTATCCATGTTTGCAGCACCTTGGCCTTGCTGAACTTCATGAGGTCGGCACAGGCCCACCTCTCCAGCCTGTCAAGGCTCCTCTGGATGGCTTCCTTTCCCTCTAGGGTATCAACCACAGCATTCAGCTTGACATCACCCATAAGCTTGCTGAGGATGCACTCAATCCTACTGTCCATGTCCACAACAAAGATTTAAACCACCTTAGTACAAAGAAGAACTCACTGGATGTTTCCCTAACTGACAACATGGTTCTACCACAAGCAGCAGCGGGAGAGATACTCTGAGTCATGGAATTTGAGAGACATGACTCACACTACCTATTATTGAAAACACACCTTTCTGCTTTCACTTTTTTTCTTTTAAAAAACCAGGCCTCCAAGATTTCATCAAAAGCTGTTAAGCAAAAGGGAAAACCTCAAGCTTCCTGACTAGCACAAATGATGACACCAAATGTGGACTTTAGTAAAGCTTACCATTACTCTTTTCACTGTCAGCTGGTTTCATCTGGATAGGATGGTGCANTCTTAGAGCAGAAAGCTACCTTCAAATCCTTTTAGCAGACCATTTTAGTTCAAAAGATCCAGAATCACTTGTCTTGGTGGCAAGTTCAAATACTCTCATAACTAATCCTTTCTTACTTATTGTTGTCACCTTCACTTTTAATATAACACTCAGGGTTAAATATTAGCCTCAGAATTAACATTCTAAAATTCCACTGAATACTTTTTTCACTTTCCATTAGTTTCCCAGGATATTTGTATGTGTGTTTGTATGTAATGCAAGGTCAGTTTTAGTTTAGAGAAACTATTCTGTTCTCCTCCCAAAAATACTTCAAAAGAATGACTCCTTTCTAGATATATTTACACAGGAACATGTCCTGTATACCCATGGAGGAATCTGCAGATGGAATTACTCCTACTATATGTTACCCATACATTCCATCTCCTGTTTTCAATTATATTAAGAGGTAAGCTTTCTCAAACCAGGACTATCTTCTTCATGATGCAACACAAATTACTGCAAATGAAGAAAATAAAATTCAACTAAGCCTAGAAAGGCTGAAACTATAGGATGCTAAATGCTTTCTTTGATTAGGTTGCAGCAGTACAGATACATACATATTCGAACATGCATGTATGTATGTACATGAACTCACAAGTAAATGCATGGATAAATGATCATTTACCCAGTGGTAGATGCTAAATTCTTAATCCATCTGAAATGGCCAATGTGCAGAAATTTTCAGTTTTTATTCTCTATCGAACTGCTGTTAATTCTCAACCTCTCTTGTATGCTCCAAGAAGTATTTTTTACTTCCACCCTAGCTGCAATAGGCCTTGCTTTACATTGGACAAACACCTGAAAAGCATTTCTAGATTTCATAAAATCATAGAATAGTTTGGTTTAGAAAGGACCTTAAAGATCACCTAGTTCCTTTGACTAGACCAGGCTGCTTAAAGCCCCATCCAGACAGGTCTTGAACACTTCCAAGAATGGGGCACCCACAGTTCCTTTGGGTACTGTGTTCCAGTGTCTCACCATCCTCACAGTAAAGAATTTCTTCATAAAATCTAATCTAAATGTCTTTCAGTTTAATACTGTTATCCATTGTGCTATCACTATACTCCTAGATAAATAATCCCTCCACATCCTCCTTGTAGGCCCCCTTCATGTACTGGAAGGCTGCTAGAAGGTCTCCCTGGAGGCTTCTCTCCTCCAGGTGGAGCAACCCCAACTCTCTCAGCCTGTTCTCACAGGGGAGGTCTCCATCCCTATGATTACCCTGATGGCCCTTCCCTGAACATGCTTGAGAAGGTCCATGTCTTATGCTGGGGGCCTCAGAGCTGGATGCAGTACAATAGATGGGGTCTCACAACAGCAGAGAGGGAGAACCACCCCCTCAACCTGTTATTCCCTCCTTTAGATGCAGCCCAGGATTTAACTGGCCTTCTGAGCTGCAAGTGTACACTGCCTGTTTATATTCATTTTTTCAGCCACTAAGTCCTTCTCAGGGCTGCTCTCAATCCACTCATCACTCAGCCTGTATCCATGTTTGCAGCACCTTGGCCTTGCTGAACTTCATGAGGTCGGCACAGGCCCACCTCTCCAGCCTGTCAAGGCTCCTCTGGATGGCTTCCTTTCCCTCTAGGGTATCAACCACAGCATTCAGCTTGACATCACCCATAAGCTTGCTGAGGATGCACTCAATCCTACTGTCCATGTCCACAACAAAGATTTAAACCACCTTAGTACAAAGAAGAACTCACTGGATGTTTCCCTAACTGACAACATGGTTCTACCACAAGCAGCAGCGGGAGAGATACTCTGAGTCATGGAATTTGAGAGACATGACTCACACTACCTATTATTGAAAACACACCTTTCTGCTTTCACTTTTTTTCTTTTAAAAAACCAGGCCTCCAAGATTTCATCAAAAGCTGTTAAGCAAAAGGGAAAACCTCAAGCTTCCTGACTAGCACAAATGATGACACCAAATGTGGACTTTAGTAAAGCTTACCATTACTCTTTTCACTGTCAGCTGGTTTCATCTGGATAGGATGGTGCATCTAAAATGTAAAAAGATTATTTAATCCCAGATACATTCACTTCATACTTGTCGTGGTTTGAAAGGGGAGTGTCTCATGAAAAACATCCCATAAGAATTGTGAATGAAAGAAATTACAGCCTAAACTGCCTCTAGAGAGGTGCATATGTAACACTACAGAAATTCCAAGAAGAAAAGCTTTCCTAATTACATGCCATCATTCCTCCTCAGAATATTATAAAAGCCATGCCCACCCACTTCACTGCCATATCATTCTTTTAAATACTCCAAAATTCCTGTAAGATCTGTTATTATATAGATCTCATAACACTGATCTTTTGAATAGTTTTTTACAACGTATTTTAGGGCGACATAATGTGTTTGTGCTTCAGTGGTGCTGGAGCTCAGAGAAACAAGACAGAGTTGTGAAGAAAGCAGGGCTCTGCTCTTACCCCTGGGAGGATCTTCATGTTGTGAAGAGCATTCTGTGCTTCTAATGCAGCTTTACGGGTATAAAATGTAACAAAACAGCACCCTGCAATTAAAACAAAATGTTAGCCAAGAAAGAACACTCACTCTTGGAATGCTGTAAAGAAATTGCAAACCCCACTTCCATCCTTCCAATGCAAAATCCATGATAAGTAGAAGAGGTTAGGTACTGAAACAGGTGACAGTTTAAGACAGTTTGTGACAGTTTAAGAAATTCTATTTTATTACACTTGGAAATCTATGTTCAGAACTGACCCAAAATCACTACTACACCATTAAAACAAACACTTAGATATATCTGTTGGCTGCTTCATTTTCAAACTCAATTATTTCCTAGTACCAAAACCCAACCTAGCTTCACAGGAAATACTGCATATAACTGAACTGCAAATCCAGGCACAAAATTTAGTAAGGATTAAATGTTTACAAGTATTCCATTAACACAAACTACTAAAACCCCAATTTCATATTTATCTGAAACTGTCCCATCCAGCAACATTTTGATCATATCACACCATCACAGTGATGCTGTGGAGCAACACAGTATTATTGGATGTTCTGCTTTGCAATTATAATCCGTACTCCTCAAGCACCTCCATGACTGCTGAGCTCTAACAGAAATCACGATTTTTCTGAGCTCAGCTAATGACTGGATCACAGATCAAGTATAATTAAAAAAACACACTTAAAGACTTCATAAGGTCTGGGCTTGCATGCACACCTGGTCACACAGAGCTTCTACAGGGCTGTTTGAATAAGCACACAGCTAAGACTGTGAAACTATGTGAAAGTGGCTGAAACCCCAAGTCTCACAAGAGAAGAACAGAAGTTCTCACCTTTGCTTTGAGGAGGGTTTTGGCTCCTGTCCCGCAAGACATTGATTTCATAGACAGCACCATACTGTTCAAAAAGTTCTCTTAGATCCTTCTCACACCAGCTCCGTGGGACTTGACCCACAAACATTTTGATAGCATCTAGATCAGGTTGGTCTGGGTGATCCAGTGTGCCATTCATTTTCTTTGCACTATGAAAAACAAAAAGGAATTTCTGATTTATATCTTCCTACAAATTCTAAACAAAAGCATCCTTACAGCAAAATTAAAGAAATAGTAATTTTCTACACATACATGTGTATGATGAAAATATACATAGAAAAAGAAACTCTTGCACATTCCCAGTATGCATACCAGAGTACATTCACATTCACTGGAAAGCTATGTACTTGGAAATGAAACACACTCTACACAGCTGTTTAAAACTCTGCTCCCATAATGTAGTCAACATCTGGGATTCAGGATATAAATCTGCTGAGATAACTGAAAAATAACACTAGTTCAACCATGTAAAATTTTACAGAAAAAGAAACCAGAACCGAAAGGAACCTAAGCTCAGTCTACCTACAAACTACCAAAATTATCAGTAAGCACTGAAAATGAGAGAATGTTATTACAGTATTTTTAAATGAGACTAACTGTTTTCCAAGGTGAAGATCCATTTTAAAACAGAGAAACTGTTTTAAAGTGGAGAGAATAAACTGAACCATTGGTAAGTTTCTTTAAAGGTTTACAAGGCAATACTTAGTGAAACTAGGGAGCTTTCAACATAATTGGGAAAAAAACAGGCTTAAATTGTACATGAAAAGGCTGGGATGGGACAATCCAGCTAGTCACAGACTGAATCAGGTTCAATAATGTCGGGATTCTAACACACACAAAAAAGTCACTTCTTAGACTACAACACCACCGAAATTTCGAGTATGGGAATCCTCAATAGGTTCCAAGGCATTCTGTCCAGCCATATGAGCAGTTTACCCCCTATTAATAGAAGTTGTGTTATGCTCTGCTCAGCCAGTTGACAAGTCCTACACTGCTCCCTGTATCGACTCCTCATTATTTGTTAGGTGCAGTGTGATGTGTGTTATCAGTACTCCCAGCCTGGTACACCAGAGCACCTCTCCCTGCAGAAGTCTGACTGTAACGACACCCTGTTGTAGCTATACTGATTAGTTGGTTAAAATTGCTGAGCAATCCCTGCATAATCTAGAAAGGACATGGGGAGTGGAACAGCAACTATACAATGATTCCCCCCACCCCCAAACTCTTTACTGAAGGTGGTCTTCTTCCAGACTAGTCAGTTCTCTTCATCTCTGCTTTGTTACTTTGAAGATAGTTCGAATGGCTTATTAACTGCACACGATAATAAACAATATTCCTCTCACTGTCCCTCTGAAATCGTGTTCCCCACTGAAAAGAATTTAAAAAAATCCAAGCCCAGTACTGTTTAGTACTTTTTCCCATCAATATACTGCTGTTCAGAGCCTAAGGAAAAACTGATGTTAGGGAAAGCTCACAATCTTATAGCTGTACGAACAGACCTCAAAAACAATAAAGTTTCCTACTAGAAGGGAAGGGAATCATCATAAATCCTTTCACTCCTCTCAACCTTTCCACTCAGAAAGGGTCAGCTCCTCTCCAAATAGCCAAGGGAAACACCACCTTTTACAAAGATGTAAACTATCTCTTTTCACTTCAATTAAGAACAATTGGAAATTGTTTACCCTCTAATTTTCAGCCCTGCCTTCTATGGGGAGCTTCAAGAGCACAACATGGCTCCTGTTAACTGGGCGACTCTTAACGTGACCTCAACAGTTTCCTTGGATACTTAATTTTACTCCTAATTAAACGGTTTAGTTTGGAGTCATTAATAGGGAAGAACAGAAACAGTTCTTCCCACAAGTGATTTCAATAATCCATTTTATAATATCAGCACCTGTAGCATACTATAAACAATATCATCAAACAGCTTCATTCCTCCTTAGTACTTATCACCACAATGATCAGACCATTTTTCCCCAATCTAGAAACCAACATCAATCTTCCACCACCACTAGGATTTCTTCAAGAAAACAAACTACAGGCTCTCCTATCTCTCCTTTCTGTCCCAACACACAGCAGGGCCTTGAGACAGCAATTCCAGCTATCATTTCAGTTATAACTTGGACATGAAGAGAAAATACTTACACAGGGCTTGCATTCAAGGAGCAATGATCCACCATCATCTCTGGGAGGAAATCCAACTTGAACGCAGCCATCACCTCAGTCTATGACAAGCTACTAACACTAAATCAATGTATTGCCTAACCCCCCAACAACGCCACTTCCAAAAGTCCTGCAGGTCTTAACACTCAGCCACATAAAAAACACTCAAACCACAGAAACAGAAGCTCAGGGAGACCAGCAATAGACACCACAGAAACAGGCTGGACTGGGAAAGGGACATGGAATCCCAGATTAAAAAGGGGATGTGACCATGTGAAGGGAGGCTCAGCTTAATACACAATGAAAATGCTGATGCACTAGGCTTGTTTTGTGCAATTTTCCCTGGCGAAGCAGTACTGAGTGCACTGTCAGATAAACAGAGTGTCAGATCCATGAAGATAGCAAGGGGCAACAGAGCAGAAAGAATACAAACTCCAGTCTTTCCACCCCCAACTAACTCCTTGTCTCCCAAAATGGCAGACCAAGGCCTTGAAGTTCAGCAAGCACTTTCCAAATCAGCAATATTAAGGTGTGAAGTCAAGAGGTTCCTTCACCATAAACATTTTTAATAGCTGGTTTCACTCTCTTCACCTTGTGCTCTACTATTGACACTCAACTTCTATGGCAAAAAAGGCCAACAACAATTTTTCTCCAAACCTGCCAAAAAAATGAAAGCTAGGAAGACCTGATTATTCAAAAATTCCTTAATAACCACAGAACATCAAAACTGATTCCTTTTATAGAAGCAATACATTGTTCTGGAAACAATACTTGGTCTAAAAATCCAGATATACAGAGTCTATAAATGACCAACAAAGGGAAAAAAACCAGTGATTTATTCAAAACCATTTTAAACTCTTTGAGAACACTGATCAGAACACCTCAGCAGCTTCATCATTAAACCAGACACAGCACGTTGGTCAAGGAACTGTGAGATACATTTATATACACAATACAGGCTTCATGTTAAATCCCCAATACCCAAACTAATAGGGAGATAATGTGTATAAAACTGGATACACTGTGAAATGCAGAAATATTTGATTGTGGGGAGTGAGTGCTGCAGAGGCAGCTGGGTGTGTTGGAGCACTCCAGGAGGAATGGCTAATTGGAGTCTAACATGAGACCAGAAACCCTTATATACAGTCGATATAACCACAAAGCCTCTGAGAGCATCAAGGACTGCATGCTGGAGCAGCTGTGATCACGTCTTTGTCCTCTGTCAATGACTGCAATATGTACCTGCAGTTATTCTGACTGGCCAGTATACACAGCTTTATTTAAGCTTGCACAGTTACAGTACGTCAATCGTTTTTTTCATAAATAATGTTTCCAACCTCTGAAAAAAAATTTTAAAAGAGAACATTTCTTATCTTTTGCCAGCAGTGAGGTTAATTAAAAGGAGCTAGGCCTTGTAATACAAAGAGATATGCATACACTGCAAAATGAGAGAGGTCATTAATTTCTCACACATCAGATATTCAACAGTAACTACTTCATGCATGCTCTTACTATGTGATACATGCAAGAAAGCTTTCTCTTTAAGGAAAAAGGTGAAAGCTAAGCACCATTTCTAAGAACATGCAAATAGGCATTAGGGAGCACAGGTCAATTTTTCAGCTTTCAGTAAACTAAACTGTTCTATCTACAGGCTCCCCACTTGAAAAGTGCCATGTTTAGTTAAGCCCATCATATTCATCGTATTCAAATGTTAAATTGATACTAGAGCCCATTTCATGCATTCGTCTAAAATGAGACTGCAGAGAAAAACTTTTCATATTTATATGATTAGAACAACAGATTACAGGGTGTGACTCCTAGATGACATGAAGCTATGGACCAGCACTGCAAATTTTGGCCCTATTCAGGAAGACCAGCACGCATTCTTTCTGGTCTTTCACTCATCTTTAGCTTTTTCTAGCAGCCAGTAAAATGTCCCAGCTGCCATGCTCACTGTAGTTCGATGAAAGACAATGCTGGCAACACATAGTCTAGAAAATGGGTTTTAAAAATGTTACTGAGATTGATTAGTTTACTGAAGAAAATCACTACACCATTACAATTTGATCCTACGCCTACCCTTTCCCCCATCTCTCTGCTCCTCAAAATCAAAGTCCTATCCTCTTGTTCCATTAAGGCAAAACTGCAATGTTATAGGCACAATTTGTCGGAAAGGAAGAATCAATACTAGAATGGTGAATAAATAGCTGAAGATACGTTAGCCAAGACTCAGTGCCTCTGGGTGCCATACTTCTGAAGTAATGATGGCAGCTTCAGTGACAAAACAGTGTACAAAAGGGTTTGGTTTAGTGTTATTTACCTCAAGGCTTCAAGCCAGTGAAATTAAAAGACTTACAGACTTCACTTGTGAAAATATCAGAGAGAGTGGAAAAATATGGTATTTCACTACTGCACAGAAATAAAAATTAAATGAGGAAAAAGTGTTTCTTTAAAATTAGAAAAAAACAGAAGTCATCCTAACCATTTCTCACAAAGAAAGAAAAATAAGGGAGCTAAACACACTTATTTTTTGCTCAGATGTCAAATTCCTGCTGGCTTCCAGATCCATTCTTTGACTGTTTCTATTCAAAGGATAACAGAAACAATGTCTGAAATTCCAAGCTCCATGGACTGTAGCTACACATTTAAATGCGGTGCTCATTTGACAATATGAGCATTAAAAAACTTCTATGTACTACACATTAGATCTCAATTTTTACACTTCTGAAACCCTAGAAGATGCTGCAGAACGTGTCATTATATGTGCTCCTCAGAGACTGCAGAGTACAAATGTGGAAAGTTTTTTGCTTTTAAGTTTACAGAATTACATCACATCCTGGGGCAAAAAAATCCCAAAAATTCACCACAAAACCGAAAATCCTGTATCATATTTTCTTTCCTAAGAAAGCCTAGTTTTAATGAGCAATTAACTCTAAAAGCTGAAGATAATACCATCTTTTATTTTATACACTCTGTACTCAGACAGCATAGACAAATCAGAAGCTGAGGGACTACTGGCATGGTGAGAGCAAGCTATGGGAAAGGATGTAGGCTATGGGGAAATCAGACACTGTGAAGCTCTGAAGGAGACAGGCCCTAGAATAAACTTCCCCTTGTATTATCTGTGCATATCCAGATTCTTACAGCGCTGCTGAATTGCAGTTTTGTTTTTAAACTGATAACCCCTAGGTTACAAAATAGAGTAGTTGCTTGTCAATATTTTGTTGTTTCATTGTTGATCGTGTAAGCATGTGGTCAGAATGTTTTCTGCTTGTGTTGAAATCCAAACTGTCTCCCCATGCCTCATTGGGTACAAAAAGGCCCTTACCTAGCTGCCAAAACTGCAGTTTCTTCCTCTGCCAGTCTCTTTGACTGTTACGCACTGTGGGAACACACATCTGACACATTGAGAATACCGAATTTACCATCAAAAGTTTTTGGGCTGCCTACAATTCAGATTACATTAATTGAAAAACATTTTATTTATGTGAACTTTTTAGAAGTTCCCAGGTGGAGAAAATGGATAGGAGGGGAAGACAACTGCCTTTACCTCGGAAATACCGAAGTTTTGTGGCGCTCCCTCTTACACATTTATCTGAGAGCAGATAAATGAGACCTAGATGCAGATTAATTTTTACAAATTAGGTAAATAAATTTAATTCTAAAAATAGATCCCACTATAAGCTTTTGTTCCCCCCTCCCCTTCCTCAAAATATTTCTGGGGAAAAATTTTTGAGGTACATCAATACATTCTTGATCCATTTCTCTGGCTTGTGAATGAAGTCCTGTAGCTTCCACTTCAATTAACTCTGTGAAAGCTCAAAAGGAATGAATTATGAACTTTGGTCTGACTGAAGAATCCCCAGGACTCCCAGGTCTCTGCCAGCAGATGAAACAGCAAGTCACCCAGCCTTCTGGCTTACATGACGAGGCTTTCTCTGCCTAAGTACTCTTAGAAAGAGAAAAACGAAACTGCAGCTAAACATACCCTTTTTGATAGTAAAGACAAATTATGGCAGTAAATTATATAAAATTTATTTTGAAAAGTTAGGGAATTATTTTTCTTAAAAAAGGAGATGGAAATTTTGCACTGAAGTGAGCAAATTTGATATTCTAATTAATTCTAAACAGTGAAGCTTATAAAAAGATAGACAAGAAACACATACAGGTACATTTTTCTCTCAAATTTTTTATGGGCCTCCTCAAATACATATGCTTATTTGTTCTTCCTGCTATGCAACATACACTTCATACAGAGTCTCCTTCCCCACAATCCACAAAGCAGCTGGAGCTTCCTATGCTCACAGGAGTAAAACAGGAGTCTAGCAAAGGCAGAGAGGCATCCACAAATTCTCTCAGCAACCTGTTTCAGTACCTCACCACCCTCACAGTAAAGAATTTCTTCCTCACATCTGACCTAAACCTATTCCCACTTTGAAGCCATTCCTGCTTGTAAACAGTCTCCATCTTTCTTGCAGGCTCCTTTTGGGAACTGGTNAGAAAGAAAGAGAAAGAAAGAGAAAGAAAGAAAGAAAGAGAAAGAAAGAAAGAGAAAGAAAAAGAAGACATATTTCACAAACAGGTTAATACATTTTTGGAACTTCCTGGCAGGATACTGCAGATGCAACAAACTTATGCAAGTGGGAGAAGAGATTAGACAAGTACTTGGAAGAGACCCACCAGAAGCTACCAGACAAACCACAACAGGTGAAGTTCTGAGCCTAAAACTGAGAGGCTGAGAGACCACTGAGTCAGTTTTGTGGTGATAAACACTAGAGGTTATTAGCCTCTGTGAANAAATTTATTTTGAAAAGTTAGGGAATTATTTTTCTTAAAAAAGGAGATGGAAATTTTGCACTGAAGTGAGCAAATTTGATATTCTAATTAATTCTAAACAGTGAAGCTTATAAAAAGATAGACAAGAAACACATACAGGTACATTTTTCTCTCAAATTTTTTATGGGCCTCCTCAAATACATATGCTTATTTGTTCTTCCTGCTATGCAACATACACTTCATACAGAGTCTCCTTCCCCACAATCCACAAAGCAGCTGGAGCTTCCTATGCTCACAGGAGTAAAACAGGAGTCTAGCAAAGGCAGAGAGGCATCCACAAATTCTCTCAGCAACCTGTTTCAGTACCTCACCACCCTCACAGTAAAGAATTTCTTCCTCACATCTGACCTAAACCTATTCCCACTTTGAAGCCATTCCTGCTTGTAAACAGTCTCCATCTTTCTTGCAGGCTCCTTTTGGGAACTGGTGATGCCAAACAGTTCTGCTTTGACTGCCATACATTTATTGGTCTGAACAGTCTAGGTGTCCCTCTTGCTTTTACTTCAAACAACAAGCAGGGAAGTGAATGCACGTGACTGCACAAATTGTCAAAGGGCACGTGTGGCTATTACTTTAGGCAGCTTGTATCTCCAAACCAACTTTTCATATGATAGCTAAGAAAGCAAAATCCTAATGACAGATGCAACAGCATTCCCCCTCTGNTTTTGTGGTGATAAACACTAGAGGTTATTAGCCTCTGTGAATGGCAATGATGGGCCTAGAACATGCCTATGGGGAATCTGCCTATGCATTTGTGTTAGGACAAAACAAACCACACTATGTGTAAAAAAAAAAAAAAAAAGGAAGAGTTGTCTTGTTAGAGATACTCAGGAACTGAACTATACACACATGATTTAAATGCTTGTTAAAAACATCTGCACTATATTCAATTGCTTTAGTAAGTAACACTAAATCCTCCCCAACAGCTCCCCCACACAACAAACCCCACACTCTCTGGACTTCAGGAAACGTGACAGCACAGACAGCAACCAGTAGATACGCTTTCCCTTCTTTTCATAATGCCTTGCGATTGCTTTCACCATGCCACCACACAACTGATGAACAAATTCAATCTGTGATATACTCAATATCTGGCTCACTCCTGAGGACAACTTAACATCAAATGGCAGACAGTAGCTCTGCAATATGAGAGCTTATCTACCAGGAAACAGGTTACAACATCTGTTCAAATCCAAGTAAAAAAAAACCCCACTCCAAACTGCAACCAAGTTCTGCTCTGCCAGTAACTGCTGCTGACTGCACATCTAGTGAGAACTTGGAAGAAGCTGAATTACCAGTCCTAGGCTCCTCTTATAACACATGTATGAAGTCCACAAAGTTTAAGGCAGTGGCCTACAAACTTGTTCAATTTTCCTCTCATCTTCTGATACATTGCCTCTTCATCTGCTTGCCTGAGAGGAGATGCAGGATTGTGCTGTAAATATCAGAATTCCATGATGTGAGCAAGCCACAGCTCTGCAGACAATGATCTGCTTCTCTAGGACAGAACAGCTGCACGATGCTACCCCGAGTTTTAGTTTCTTAGTGCACAGCTGTCAGCTAACACAGCAGCATGAGGTTGCTAACCCAGTGCTTGACCCACTGCAGCTGTGTCTGCTGCTTCAGTGATGATGCTACAAAGGCTTGCACAAGCATTACCAAAGAGAGAAAAATGGAATAGCCTGGCCATGAGACTAACTCCTGACAGGGACCTAAAACATCCATCTCTGACCATAAAATTTCTCATTACCCTATTCACAGCCTTACCTTGAGGTATATCCAACTATTCTTTCCAGAACCTGTATCTATTTAATTATTTTTTTTACATAAGAAACCTCCAAAGAATTTCAAATATCCCAGTCTGCTATAGTGCTATGTACAGAGTGACAGACAACTTCAGTTAGTATATGTGGATTTTTCCAAAGCATACAGTATGTACTCACCCCGTTTTCAAGGAGAGTACTTGTGCAGCACTAGCACAGTAGACTACTACATTAGCACAGTGAAATAAGGAAAAATATGCCTATATGTAAGTAAAATCTTCAAATTAAGACAGTTTCCTAGAAACTTCATATTCTCTTTGGTGTTTAATTATCTCCTTCATATACCTGGTCCCCAATGACATACTTACATTAATCTTCATAACAATATCAGAAGAGGTACCTGGATTGCTTTCTTTTCCTTATATTGTAATATATTTTCTTTTGCTAGCTTTAATTTTGTAATTAAAGTTCTCAGTTGTTACCTTCAGAACAGTGATCTGAAATTTACGTTACCTTTCTGTCTTTCCCTGATACATTTTGTTTATTTTGCAGATTTCCATGTCTTTTTCAGACTGTGATGCAAAGAAGACAACAAAGGTTTGGCTGAGAAGACACTGTATTAAAAGTACCAGACACAAAGCATATAAGCAAACAAACTGCTAAAAAAACAAATAATGAATTTGAAGGAATTAATGCAGTACAACCCCTTAGAGCACCGGTACCTGTAGAAGAGATGATAACAAGCCTTAATGCAGGTTCAATAGAAAAATTAATTTTGTCAAATCACAGACAAGGAGTAAACATCATATGCTTAACCCTCTTTGCAAGACAATTTACAATTAATAATTGATATTAGGAAAAAGCATTGATGTATCCCAGGGCAATTGCTTTAAAAGCAGACACATACAGGTTTCTTCCCCTCATTCTAGTATACTAAAGACAACAACAACAGAAACAATTAAAAACATTAAAGCTCTTTATCCTTACCTCTAGGTTCTGGTTTGTTTTGTTTTGAGGTTTTTTTGCAAATATATGTGAAATGTCTATTTCAGGTACTGCTTAAGCTCTCCAGTAAGGTACGTAAAATAAAATTTCACTTTAAAATTGTATTTTTTTAACATATGCAAACATTCCAGTAGTTTGATGTTGAGAAGCATTTTGAATTTTTATAATCACAGTGCTAGAACATAAAAATGCTTGCACTTTGCAAGAGACAAAAAACGATGGAAACCTTAAGTACCTAAGAGAGATCGGAAAGACCTGTAGACACTCTGGCACTGCAGACAGAAAAAACTTCTTGAGAAAGTAGGAAAAGTGGCTTGGTCACAACAATAGCAAGAGGAAATGAAGGCAGCTGTATGACACAGGAGACAAAGCAGGAAATGAGTATAAGAGGAGAGGACACACATTTCTACCCTGTGGAAGGACAGGGAACAGGATGGAACATTTTAGGCAGCGGCAAGGTTTGAGTTTTCCCCTTGCACACTTTCTTCTTGTTTATTGACTAAATTCAGACCCCAAGACACAGAAATACAGAGGACAAATCACACTTGCACTTCAATGCCCAAATCTTTACTGCAAAGGAATAAAAATATAATGTTTGCAAGCAATCTTGTGCTGAAGGCAAGGTACACATTCTACTTAAGAGTGTCTTTGCCCTGTTTCTCTCTCCTTAATGTTGCCTGAGTTTGGCTTGGTTTTGTTTTTTTTCTTTTTAAGACAGAAATAGCTGAAGGTAAACTTCCGGCCATCTTTTTGCGCAAGAAACAATCCTACAGGCAATTCTGTGGAACTGAAAACTTTAAGTATGTTTTTCAACTTTTTTTACCTTGTCAATACAAACACAATACCTATAAATCTGGTTTCAGATATCCCTGTATTTTCCTGTCCTTTCCTGTATGATATGAATCTGCAGCTCTGTACTTAGTCAAAAAGATACACTGGAAAAAACCATTTTGCAATCTCTACAATATTCGCCAGATTTTTAAGGACTCATCTACACATTTTAGGACAGTCTTCTGACACTGAAACAGAGCCAGAAGTTATTTCTCTTGTAAAGACCTGGAAATCCAGTCATTCTTGGAAAGCTCTCAACAGTCTGCTTGTCCTCAAGCCAAACATGCCATAAAGCATTACAGCAGGCAGGCAAAGCAGCTACATTTACACAGAGAAGGCTGTGTGGTTGCATACTGGACCTTGTGGGAACAACAGAACCAGCTATACAATTCCAGGACAATACCATGTACAAAGATTGTTATATTTTTATATTATTTATATTAACCTGCAGGAGGAGAGCCTCTGAATCAGAAATACCTTTAAGTTTATGGCAAGCAACACATCTTGTGCACACGTAAACTAAAACCTTTAAGTAAGAACTGGCCAGAGTCACTTTTTTTTACTTAAGAAATGTAATATGTTATCTTAATTTCTAGTTTGTTCCTTCAAGTTATTATTCTCCTTACTGAAATGTCTTAGAATAACAGTTAGACAGGTTTAAATTTTTTTCTGATAGTCTTTTTTTTTTCTTCTTCTTCTAAGTTTCAAGAGACCTTTTGGACTAAATGCAACAAGTCTCAAGTTTCATTGTCCTTTGCAGCCATCAAACAGTTGCACAAGCCATTTTGAGGAGTCCTTTAACCTCAAATTGTTTTTATGAATAGTACCAGATACAAACAAGAATCAGTTAATATTATACTACAAAAAGTCACTATTTCTCTCTCATTTCATTTTATCCAAAGGAAAGCTTTTTGTTGCATGTTACCTGAAGAAATCTGAAATGTAACCTAGACAGGGGCTCTCCAGTGCACCCACTACACACTTCAAATAGCAACCACTGCAACAATGATTTTTATGCTGCACACCAACTTAGAACACAATAAGGCCTCATTTCCCCTTAGGATGAGGCTACACAGGTATAGCTCCAGCATTGTCCATGAGGAGAGTGGAATGGAAGTGGGATGTGGTATCCCTGAAAGGACAAAAAATTCAACCTACCACATACATTGCAAGGTAAAAACAAATGTTATTTGAACACAGACATGTTTCAGCATAAATGTCTATATGACAAGAGTCAATACAGAGCTAGGATTGACTCCTTATCTCAGAGCAAAGCTGACTTCTCTTCATTTTTATTCTCTGTACCAGGCCAGAAGCAGAATGCCATCAGTTTTATTCTGATATATCTCCGTAGTGTTAATCATGATGAGGCATTTCATACTGGGATGTATACAAACAATTTTATATACCATTATTAGATGTTCAAGAAAAGACTCCATCCTCTTCCATTTGGACACCTTTCTTATTCACATTTAGGCAGATGAATTCAACTTTACTTTGCTCTTAAGATGAGAAACCACAGATCTTGCACCGAATCAAAGCGACTTACTTTCACCAACCAGAAACTTGGTGATGATCTTGCTATTTAAATATCTGATTGTTTTGTTATTTAAGTAATCCAAATATATTGATTCTAGACCTGGGTTTTGCAATTGGAGAATCCCATGAGTTTGAAAAACTAGGCCTAATTGGTTTAGTCTGTCTCAAAAGATGCAAATTCTTCAGAAAAAAGCCACAAACATAATGAACAGTATTCTCTCTTTCCAATCTTTGTATGGTCCTACTGGACAGCAAAGGAGCAGGAAGTGCAAAGTACAGAGCATCAGTCATTAGAAAAGAAGTTGAGTGTTTTGCAACCCACACAATGCCTGAAGAAAAATGCCCTCAAACTGGTACTTCCAAAAGGAGAGGTCAGTCACCAAATCTCTAAAAAATCACTTGAAAATGAAGGTGTTCCTGGATTTCTTAAACCAACTTTAGATCTTTCTACCCTGATGAGTAACATATGGAGAGACAGGATATCCCACACTTTAAAGACAAATTTGTTTTTCTTTCTGATACAGACATAACTAAATCCTTCCCAACGTACTAATGAAAACTGTAGCAAATATCTGTCCATAGCAGAAGACAATTCCTTCCTCAATATAAAAACTCAATTCTGCCTGGTTGTCTACAGACCAAAACACACCTTAAATATTTCTGCCATAGCAGAGGTAATTCACCGGAAGAACAAAAATCACCAGACTTTGGTTGTGGTGATACTGATAGTGTTACTTAACACAGCAGTTACAGGTCAATTGTCTCAGAAGTGAACTGAAACTCTTGAGGTGCACAGTTAGAACAGTCTGATATGTTCTTTTGTACTCCTCTGACCACACAGTAAATCATTCCAACTTCCTAAACCAGAGAAACAACTAGATCACGGAAGAGCTTTTTTCTGGGTTGTCGAGCTGACTCCGTCTATAATGCAAGCTACCATGAGAACCAAACATAACCAAAGGACACAGCACTAAACTCTCAGCTGGAAACTGAGAAGGGGCAATTGTCTCAGCTGTCACATGAAACTACACCCTTACTGGACTTCCAGCACTAAGAAAATTGCACCAAACGATCCTCACATTTGACTCCGTGCATTTTCATACTGGACTACGTTCCCATTCTACTGTACATAATTAAATCTGTCTCAGCCCAGAAGGAGTTGTTCCACTAATACTCACCTTTAGGATTTCATATACTACAGAATACTGCAGATGTGCTCTGGTCAAGAAATTACTATGAAGACATGCATTTCTACTTTGCACTTATATTTCTAAAATTATTAAATAACAGATGGAGTTAAAGACATCTATTGACTCAGTACTCATAGTCCTGAACTGTTAACACTCCCAACCCCCTTTGGCAGTACAAAGGCAGGAAGCTGCAGAGTTTAAGGTTCAGGGAGCACTGCTCACTGCAGTGGAAAATGACTGCTTTCATCACTGAATGTAAAAACAACATCTCTCTAAACCTTTAAAAGGAAGCTCTACTGTGCAGCTGAGGGATACAAACTTTAGTTGGTTCATACCTGCAGCTACGCACCTCTGTCCAGCTGTTCCAGTCTTCACTCTAAAAGACAAGGAAAAACACACATTGAGGACTCCAGAGTTAACATCAGATGATGACAATCATTACATGAACTCTACCTGCTAAAGCACTGAGGACTGGGAAAGCGAAGCATATTTCTAATAACAGAAGTCATCATGAGGTGGTAACAATCCTCAACAGAGTCAAAACTGAAGTTGCATATTTCAAATACAGAGGGTAAACGAAAGGGTGCACAAAAATGGACTGCAAACACAGCATGGCTGAAAACAAGTCTTACAGCTTCCTAGCAATGTTCAGTGGATTTATGCCACTTATCTGGCCTTTTGGCTGTCACAACAGAAGCAGCTACCAACAGCAGTAGCCACAATCCTCAACTCCTATAATGATGTTATTCTGACAGCTGCAGCACTAACAGATGATCATGAACCTGCAGAGGGGAACTCCAATGTACGGCTGCATAAATGGAAATGTCTCAAAAAGCGCTGAATTAGGGAACACAGAATTGAACAACACAAGGAAAAATGTTATTTCTACATCTTAAGCAAATCATCTGCCAGGAACCACAACGATTTTCTGTACTAACACCTCATAAATAGGGGATGCTACTTCATGATTCAGAGCTCTCTTTTTGCAAACTCAGTAAGACACTCTCAACACAAGCTAGTCTGTATTTAAAAACAAACTTGGGATTTTTTATTTGTGAGGTTTCTTGACTTTTTCCCCCCTCAAATACTTTATTCTCTGCCTCCTCCTGGGTTATTTTGCAGAACTACACTCATGTCAGTCTAGCAGTATTTTACAGAAAATCCAAACCTATTTGCTTATCTATAGTTACCAAACTAAAAACTGCACCCACCAGCAAGGAGAAAAATTATACAAGGCTATCTGAGCTCCCACATTTTGACTGCTTTGCAGGCCCCTACTTAACCTTTGTTCTATATTTTTTTTTAGCAAGTGAGAATAAGTGAGCCACATCCTCTTCTAACTTGCCATGTAATATACTTGGTTATTTATCACATATACTCATGCCCTCTTTTTCAAAGAGAGATCTCTTGAGAATTTTCAATTCTTCTAAATTCTTCCTATTTGTTGAATTTATTTAATAAAGTACTAAAACCTCTAAAGGAACAAAGAATCCTAAACACAAGAACAAAATTAATTTTCTTATAATATTTGTTGAACACAAAACCCAATCCATGAATCCTGACAAACATAACATAGTTATCTGAAATGTGTATTTTCAAAATTATGCATTTTTCATTCCTAGAATATTACTCAAAAGTGACTGTTGTTCAGGGAACACTTCACATACTTATTTTTGTTCTGTTTCACAACAGGATTCCGGATTATGAAGCTCCAATTAGTGATGGAGGCAAACGTTACCTTAAGACAGTTCTTCTACCTCAGCCAGATTCCTCTGCTTTTCTGAAGTTTAATTACAAAATATTTGTTTATGGCCAAAAAAATGGTCTTAGATTCCTGCTAGCAGACCTTCTTCATGCCTAACTTCCAATGTCTTCAAAACAACATGTAACATAAATTTTTTGCTTATATGCTAAGTTATATTCCTTTGATAATCAGCTTTCAGATTAAAAAATGAAATATACAGCTACATGATCTTGTGAATGCTTAAGAATATCTATATAAACAACTTTTTGATGTTAAAAAGAAAATCTTCACTTCGCACATAGAACTGTAACACTCTAGTGAATTAATTTAAAAACTTCAAAGAAACCAAAAGTGCAGCTAACATAGCCAGAGGAACCCATAACTCTTGGATACCTTTGGGAAAAAATACACTTCACTGAATCAAAAGGCAAAATCCAAGACAATAAAACTTCAAAAACCAAGCAGCAAATCTGACAACCACCTGTAGAAAGCCTGGGAGAGTGCTCTTAAATCACAAATTGTTTTAGTATGGTTTATTTAATTGCATGAAGAACATAAATACACTGAATAATTTATCCAAGCTTATACATCAGACAAACCTGGCCCAAAGGCCAAAGAATCTGACAACTGTGCTTCTTCTCAGGAAAAATTGGTTCTTGGATCCCTCAGACCAAGGTACATACATACATACAGCTGTGTGCTCAGACCAAGGTACATACATACATACATACAGCTGTGTGCTCAGACCAAAGTACATACATACATACAGCTGTGTGCTCAGACCAAGGTACATACATACATACATACAGCTGTGTGCTCAGACCAAGGTACATACATACATACAGCTGTGTGCTCAGACCAAGGTACATACATACATACATACAGCTGTGTGCTCAGACCAAGGTACATACATACATACATACAGCTGTGTGCTCAGACCAAGGTACATACATACATACATACAGCTGTGTGCTCAGACCAAAGTACATACATACATACAGCTGTGTGCTCAGACCAAGGTACATACATACATACATACAGCTGTGTGCTCAGACCAAGGTACATACATACATACAGCTGTGTGCTCAGACCAAGGTACATACATACATACATACAGCTGTGTGCTCAGACCAAGGTACATACATACATACATACAGCTGTGTGCTCAGACCAAGGTACATACATACATACATACAGCTGTGTGCTCAGATCAAGGTATATACACAGATACAGCTGTGTGCTGCTAGCCATGAGTGCAGTGGTCACTTTTGTAATTAACTGATGGGGCAATAAGCTCTTGTGCAAAGTAGGTTCTCCCCAGCCAGCATTTGATGCTGATAGCCAACTGTTTCATAGCTGCATGAGTGTGCTTAGTGCAGTCAGCAAAACAATTAATGGGGTAAATTCAGATCGCTCATCACAGCTTTTATAGAAATTTTCCTGAAGTTGTCCCCTGACTAAGGTGCTGCAGCTGAGTACCGTTGTCACTTTCAACTACTGCACAAAGCTGGGACTACTGACTCTACTGAGTACTCCATGTAGAAAAACAAAGGTTTAATGCTTAGATTTAATGGCCCTGCCAGATCTAAAGGTGACAAAATAAACTCTCACTGGTGAACAGTTGCAACTTTTGATATGCAATATAATATAAATAGAACTGCAGCTGGTAATGAAAACAAGTGGCTCTATCCACTAAGTACTAGGCAATGGATAGGAGCCCAATAAATCTAGTAATACTGCTTTTCTACTAAGTGGTAAAACTTCTGTCTCCTCAGCACCCGGGACCATCTAAGAGAATACCAGATCATTTAATGGATTCTGATCAATGAAACTACTGTCACAGTCAGCACTTTGTCTAGACCAGTTAGCTCTGATTTCTCATTACACTTTCCAGGAACTAATGTTTATGGGATGTCAAGGTTACCATTGGCAATTAAAGAGGGCAACAGATCAAACAGACCACATAGCTCAACCTCAGATACATCCTGGCGTCAACAGTCTCCTACATAAATCAGCATTCAGTCTGGACTCACTGTAGATTTACATACTTTTAGGAACCCATGTGACTAATAATGAAAATTTGAAAATATGGAAAGAACTATTTCTTTGGAAGAAATACAGAAGGAAGATAATGATGCATCAAGGAGTGACGGAGCAAGGGCATTACACAGATTAGGAACCGAGAGTCCTACACAAACCAGGGGAGGTTTCAATCACTGCACAGCTCAGGCCACAACCCACAGAAAATGTCACTTTGTAGCAACCCTTACTAATGAGGCAACAACACAACAGAGACACCACGGGGAAACTCCTGTGGTCTAAAAACCTTACCAGAAAAGGAAAGGTACCTTTTTATCTGAGAAAGTGTCCTTCTACTGCAATCTTTACACCACCCAAAACTCAGCACCAGAAGCTACTTGTTCAACGTGAGGCCACAGCTCAGTCACTGTGCCTGCTCAATTTATTTTGGCAGACAGAACTGCCAAGTACTGTTTTCCTCAGTGCTGCCAGCACAAATACTAAAGGGTATATAGGGTAGCAGACAAACTATACAGTTAGCAAGTTGAATTACTCATGACAGTATGTTCTACTGTAAGAAGATAAGTTTTTTCAACTTCAGATGTAATAGGAAGAACAGAATGAAGAACAGAAGAGGTGCACATTTTGGGAACACTGCAGATAAAGACAAAAAGACAGGAAAACATTTAAAATGCTATGCTCCAAGTTACGCTAACCAGGACATCATAAAATAGTTAAGATTTGGGATGTTGATCATATTTGCAATGTTTATTCCAGGTTTAGTCAGCATTTACAGCCCAAATACCTCCAAGATTGATCATTAAGTCTCACAATCCAAAATGAAAGCATCAAAGACACTTTAACAATACAAACCAATCCTATGATCTGCTGTTGAAAACATGGGACTGGGACTTAGAAGACATAACTTTTATTATTAACTATGGCTGAAGAGCAAATTTTTGGTCCTAAGAGTTTTCATTTGTACAATATGGACAAATATGTACAAAGAAATGATAATCTCATTTCTTTGTGAAAAGGTATTTTGAAAACTAGTGACAGAATGTATTTAATCAGAGTCAGGAGTATCATCACATTGTTACAGTTGCATCTCAGCTGAAAACCTCGTAAATGACTTCACAAAAAAAATTTCCACAAAACATCTGTCTGATAATAAAATCCAAAGAATCTCACCAACAAAAGATTTTTAGCTTGCTGTCTCTCTCCAGATTATGGTATTAAGGGACTCTCAAAATATACCAGGAGTTGCAAACAGAGAAGGTACAAACTAAAGCAACATTTCATTTACTTTTTGAATGAAGGTCAGAAAGCATGCATTCATGTTTTGCTTTATGGAGACTCTACATCACATACAGCAGAATTTGGTCTTCTTTTGGGTTAAAGATTGAGTTTTAGTGAACAGAAACAATATTCTCAGTTTAACCACTAAGCCTACTCCTAGAAGCAACTGAACTTTAGCTGAACTTTAACAACCTCATCCATCTCAGCCACAAGATTCAAACACTAACAATTTCAACTTACCTATCTTTAAAGGCAAGATAAAAAAATCTTAATGGGGAAACCACCCCTGTGCAATGTTTAGACAGACACAGCTTGCATAGCTCTGTGTTAAAAATTCAAGATACTTACACACCTTTTTTTCTGATTGTACAAAAGGGATCGATTCAAAAGCAAACAGAGAATAAAGATGTATTGCAGGTCCCCCACAAAGATCCTCAAATGCAATCACTATTCTGTATTACCACACCTAAAATGCCAAAGGAGGACACAGTGTACATGGCTGTTTCCAGCATCTAGCTTCAGGAAGAAAATGATTTTGAGGTGTCCCAATTTTGAAAGATCAGAATTGAGCTGTATACGAAATTCTGAGTAGGCCTGAAATTCTGTATTTGCAAAATGTTGACGTATAAACACTTGTATTTTATTGCAGAGAAGCACAACTAAGAAAGACTGATTTACCTGAAGCTTGTATGTGTCTTGCTTGGCTTATATTAGACAAATACTTGCCATGAACTCTACCGTGCAGAATCTGCCATTGCCACGCCTGCAAACCAAAGAGTAAAAATATGCTCAATTATTTTTATCTTTATTTTGTAACAGGCACATGGTAAATCCTTTGCAGAAGTAAATGGATACAAATTACACTCGTTTACATCTGCAAAGAATTGGAGTTACTGCTCTGTTATAACCAATGAATACTGATTCAAATCATTTTTAACAGCAAATAATTTTCATTAACACTTGAAGAGATTTAATATTGGGTGTATAGAGCTGAAGGTTTAAAAAATATTTCATACTATTTCTTTTTCTCCATCAGAGGCAAATGCTGGCATTGGTGTGGGAACATCAACTTAGGAATGTCCCACTTTTGCTCTAAAACACAAATTTAATAAAATGTAACCATTTCACTGCAAAGAAGTTCCTACTAAGCTTCTAGTCCAGATCTCTGAAGGTTTCTCATTTGTCATCATTTGTAACATCATTTGTATATACTCTGATTTCTTTTTTGCAATATTTACTCCCTTCTTCAGTATCTTTATACAGTATCTGAAACATACAACTGTAAATACAGAAAAACTGTATTTAAAAAAGTGCATTCATGTACTACCTACTGAAAACACATGAATACACGAACACATGCCATGAAGCACCATTTTTGTGTGACTGCCAATCACCAATGTAATGCCACACTTCAAATGAACTTTCCTCTGTCTGAAGCTTTCATTCCTAGTTACAAACATGTAAATACAACTAACAGAATGCCTTTCCTACTGGTATCAGCAGCCTTTTACTCCACAAACTACCCTCATGGTCCATTTGTGACCCTGACACCCTCTCCAGGCTGCTCATCTCCAGGGGCTGATGCTCACAGATTCTTGCGTCAGCACAGCAAGCTGTGCTTGCCCCTCTCTCTTCCCAAGGCCTCAGAAACTCTCCCTGCTGTACAAGGCTGGATCCATAACTTGAGCTTAGATTTTAGATGGATGGGTGGAGAAGGATCAGGAGTGTCAATGTACTTTGCCAAGAGCTAGAGAGTCAGTACTTGCTTGAAGTCTTGTGCATGTATTTTCAGATGTTCTTCACTTACACACTTATCCATCAATTAATTTCCATTCTCTTTTACTGGAAGGCACAGTATGACACCTGCTAGCAGTTTTCCAGTGCTAGCACTAAGAGACTCCATAAATTTTAAAGCAAAAAACAAGTGCTATAATACAGCTTTGGCTGCATATGCATGCCGAATAGATATAAAATAAATATTTTTCTGAATTCTCTATAGCTCGTGCCTAGATTCTGGAGGCACCTTATACTTCCAAAACCTTACATGTGACAGTCTATGTGGCACATAGTTTTCTCTCCTTTCTCATATCAGAAAAGCTCACCAATTTCTTCCCAAATGAACAGCAGGCTTTCTGCAGAGCAGCATCAAACACAGCTTGTACCAAATACTATATTCATTAAGAAGTATGTCAAGACAACATTTAGGACTTTACTGTCTAGAACCAAATTATATGTGCCCCAGCAGGCAACACAGGCAAACAATTCTTACTTAGTATTTTCAGGTTATACAACTGAGAAGACTGGATATGAGCTCTGCATAAACATTCAATAGAAATGGGGAAGAAATACAAAGGAATAGATTGAGCCACTCCTGCTATAGATCCAGTTTAAGCTGGTGCTCTTGCCAAAAGAACAGTGCACAATTCTTTCCTCACCAGCTGTCCATCCCCACCTCTGTGTAACAAGCCTGAGAAAGGAAATGGTCAAGGTGTGATCTTGTCTACTACCAACAACAGGAAAATAATAGTTTTAACCCAGACATGCTCCTAGATTCAATTCACTGCACAACCACATAGATGTTCTTGGTAGCACACAGGAAAGGAAAAACACATGAAAAATGGCACAAATCTCTTTCAGAGCAATACTGGCACATGCTCATTTAAATTACTCATGGAACTAGATCATCAGATTTAGGTACTGAATTGCACACAATTAAATCTCTACTGATTGATCCTTTTTAAAGGCCTCAAGTGATAAACAAGGCTTCCACTGCTTCTGTTAAGAAAACACTATGCTTGTAAGAATTACATACATGTCCTTCCATATAATCATCCCCACTGTTCCAATGCCTTGTCTGTGGACTGCTTCAGATATTAGAGACATGTCACTCCATATTCTTGATTAAAAAATATGATTTAAGTTCTTAAAATCACAAGTTTGATGAAAGTTTTCCAACTTTCATTTATTCTTCCTGGAGTTGTAATTACTTCACAATAGCAGTTTTAAGTTTCATCAATTTGAAATGCACACCGGACTTAATTCAAAATTCCTGTAATCTTCCCACATGTCCACCCTTAATCTAACTTTATTATTCAACTGTGTAATTATAATATTTTTAAAAAGGGCTTATTTTTGTATTAAGAAAAAGAAAGCAGTAGGGCAAGAAGAAAATAAAAAATTAAGCCTTCCTGTGGAATTTCAGTACCTTCAAAGGACATCTGACAAAAATTAATTTTTCATTTGTCTCCTACTCTGATTAAACCTTTTCTGCAGACAGGGTAACACAGTCAAGATAGAATGGATTATTGGGTATTCTCCCTTAAACACAAAAGTATATAGGGCAAACAAGATTTCCTGTCTTGACAGCTTGGCTTAGCTCTGAACAATGTCACTTTCTCATATACTGCCTTTAGGAAGATTCTAACAAAATGGTATGATTGAAATCCCCCCGTGCCATTCTACTACTCAAATGCCCTTGGTGCGCATATATTCATTATTTATTCAGATTTCTATCCATTTATCATGGCTTCTTTCACAGAACAGACACACAATATTTTCAAACATGCAACAGTGTACTTCCAAGAGGCCTTTGAAACTGCCTAATCATACTCCTGCTCCAAGACTACTTGGAGGAAAAGGTAAGTATGCTACAAGAAAACACTTGAAAGCCGAGGAATCATAAAACTCCAACCACTGGCCTCAAACAGTACCAAGAATTGCTTTTAACTGGTAACTCATAAATGAAAGGTTGTCAGCTAGGGAGTCAGTGAGTGGAAAAGTGGAAGGACAGGCAGGCAGAGGACCTAATCCTAGCAGAGGGTGCCAGAATTAGGCAAAATACCAAGCTACTTCAGGTAACAAGCTTAACATCCCACAGGCTGCATATTTACAAAAAATTTCATAGGTTTTCCACATGAAGATGGAAAAAACTACTGCAGTGTGCCTCCATTAAACAAAGAATGATCAGAAAGCAGCCACACAACTAAGCTGCTTGAGTTCAATCAGTTCAAGATGACCCTCTGTCACACATCAATCACAGGTCCCTGCCTGCAGACATCAGTACAATCCAAACACTGCCAGGCAGCTGAGATCCACCAATTTGCCTCCAAAATGTCCTTCCAAATCCAAGAGACACACAGCTTTCTCAGGAGGAAATACACTGAAGACACTGCAGTGGTAGGAAAGAAAAATAATTAAAACTGAGTTTATGGAACATGGTCCTCAAGAAAAAAGACAGACTCTCACTGAAATCAATTTCACAACTGAAACAATGTTTTCCCCTCTCAAATTGCAGAAACAAAAGGCTGATGCCTATTTGCAAAAATATTCAAAAGACAATAGAATTTTTAAGGGGACTGTATTTCTTAAAATTTAGAAAAAGTACCCTATAAACAATTGCCCTCTTTCTCCCTCTCAAAAAACTAGTGCCACAGTTTATGGTGTATTCAACTGCTGCCACTATTTTCTGCTACTCGAAGATTGTATCAACAGTTTACTACAGTGTAGCAGCTAACAAACATTCTGCACTATTTGTTAAACTGATTTAGTACTTCAAAGAGCAATTGTGAATAATAATCCCAATGTGTACAGGGCCTTAATGCAAAGTTTACACAAGCACACAGTCAGGGAAGTCTTAGCTGCAAGTTTCCAGCCCTTCCTAACAAGGTATTTCCTACAAGCCCCATCCCTTAACACCAACTCCTGATTCCAAACTAGGGAGGCCAGGGTCTAGCTCCCCATTAATCCCCATTGCCCATAACAAGCAAAGCCAGCACTCAGATCTTCCAGGACAGGATCTAGCTTTCATTAATCTTCAAGGCAGACAGTAACAACAGACCTTTTATGGAAGGATACAGGCCTTGGCTAATCACTCCCCAAAGCAGGAAGGGAGATTAAAATCCTCATCCCAGAAGACAGCAGCTCTTTTGGAGGTTAAATCTGTGCCTTTCTGATGCCACTGCCACCCACTACAAATTGTCCCTGCAAGACAACTCCTCCATTTCCAGTCCCTAGACTCCCAAATTTGGATGAACTGCATTTTACAAAAAAGACAACATCCACAAACAGATTGCCTTTCACTTGGAACACCAGTCGTCCCCAGAGACGCAGTGACAGACAGACAGATGGACATAACAGAGACTGTAAGCCCCGGCTCTCAATTCTGCTCAGCAAATGCCCACCAGGCCAGCCACACTGCCTGGTGAGCCAGTGTGCTCTGCTGGACAAATATAGAAAGCAGAAAGTGGAACAACCCTTTCAGGAGGAGATTCTGCCCAGCTCCCTGAGAGGGAGGAGCAGGAGCTGAAGCAGCCGAACTGCTTTACCCATACATGGTCTCTAAAGAGACCATTGCTAAGAGCAGTTCCTTTGCACACACCCTCACTCACTGTCACACCGTGCAAGCAAAGGAGAGAATTAAAACCTACAAACCTAAACAAGTTGCTGTTTTGAAATGAGTTCCAACCCCACTTTGCTTGCCCCCACTTTAATAATGCACAAACATCTAACATTCACCAACAAAATCTGGGCAGCAACTCAGAAACACGACAAAAATCTTCTTCCCAGGGAATCTCCACATCCACCAGCATTTCAATAATTATTGAACTAGTAAAGTCTTCCTTGCTGCTTTTGGACACACACATCCACGTATTAAGTTCTTGCTTTGACCTTCTCCCCCCTCCAGCCCAAATTGAATTACAGAAATCTTTTTAAACCCTTCTCCCTTTTCAAGTATTGTCCTAAACCAGGAAGCATGACCTTTCTCATTGGTTGATACTAATTACTATGGTGACCTCCCTATCTTGTCTGCCTTCCCTGTAGTCCTTTTTGCCAGTGTTTAAACACTAACTAAACCTTTTCCTATGTATTCTTCTTAAAAACAGAAGAAATGCACTTCTATGCAGCATCCTCTTCTCTCTCCACTCACCCCACCCCTTTCACGTTCTGGCACAGAAAGAGCAGACTAAGTGTAATTGAAGACCCAAATCCATAGGTCTTCATAGAAAAAACAATGAAAACCATAGAAGTGGCACAGTTTATTTTTTTTTAGTACACAAGTAAGTCAGTTTGCAAACTCAAAAGCAGCTTCATTTATATAAAAAAGCATAATTTTTCATGAGAGATTTATTACTGCATGCTACTGCCTGTTGCTTCTCCTTGGTGTATCCCACATTTATGTGGTGATACCAAACTACCCTACAGGAGCTACCAGAGAAGTTCTTTCATACAAGTAAGTGGAAGCTGCAACTTCCAGCTATATCAGGAATGCAGCAGCCAATTCAGAACTCAGGGAAGTACACTAATCAGGTAGTTTTGTTAATGTCATGTGCAAGTAGACACAAAAGTGCTGGCATTCAAACCAACAATCCCAATTTTTTCATATTTCTGATTACTGAAATAATGTTTTAGGCTCCCTGCAAATTCAGGAAGATAACAGCATATGCAGAATTAGCTCTACAGCTAAGCACAGCCCAAACTATTTCCCGTACAAAAAAGGATCATGAATATGTGTCCTAGTCTTGCTCCCCAAGAAGCGCCTATTAAACTTAGTCTTGAATTAAATGAAAAAATAATTTTAAACCCAAAGAAATTCCAAAGCAAATTCTGCATCAGACAATTAGTGTCATAGCAGCTTCCACACTGGGAAATACAGACAGTACCACCTACAGCCAGTCTCTGACAGTGATCAAATTCTGGCACTGAATGCATAATCCAGAGTGCAACATGGGTGGCTTTAGTCCACAAAAATCAGAATATTCTCATTTAAATTTCCCTAAGTCTCTAATGCATATAATCACAGATTTCTGAGCAGTCAAAACTGCTTTAGAGAAGCAAATATACAATCCTTTTTCTTCCCCAAAAAGATTTTGCATACTGATATTTTTAAAGGTATCACTTCTAATGTCACTTAGGACCGTGCAAGGACTTTGAGTGTTTCAACTTGTGCCCAATTGTGCTACACATTGTAGTCATCTAACAATCATGTGCAAGAATAAACAACAAACAAAAGCCCAAGAAGAAACACAACTCATCACTAAATTGACCTGTCATCCAAACATTCTTTAATTCAGAATTTTACATGGAGAATGGAAAATTTTTGAAGACAAATAACAAGGAAATACAGGTAAGTAGGCAAAAAATATTTTCAGATGGTGCTCTGCTTTGGAATACAAAACTATAAATTAGAGAATTACTTTTACGCTGTATTGTGTCTACACAAAATGCAAAAGCTAGATGTGATGTTCAAAATACATTCTCTCTTCCTAACAGATCAGTATTTCACTGCCTCCTGAAGAAACATCTATCAAAATTCTATCTTTTAAGATTTTGCAGAGATAATGAGATGCCTAGTGTCCATCCTGCAAATCTCTACATACATTAAGAAAGATTCTTTCGTTTTTGTATGTAGACTTGGACATTATCTGCTAATTGCTTGATTTGAATTACAAACTCCTCTGCTTTGGAAAAAGCAGACATGAATATTCCCTTTCCAAGAGAGTCTAAAAAATTTGTGGATTGCATGCCTACATTGGAATATCTTTTGAACTGCATAGTTGGGGACAAAAATAGCAGAGAATATGCACAGGTTCAGTGAAAGCCTGAATTTTAAGTGATAAGATGCTTGAAGGACAACAGTTTTACTTTGCCATGTGAAATACTGAAATCTAGTGGATAACAACTACATTATTTTTGTGAAAGGTGCAATACAAAACAGTTTGCAGACAGAAGTGAAAGCTACCCAAAAGAACAGTTTTGATGGTGAAAAAAACGAAGCCAAGGTCCTGAAAAATTCAAATTAATTTAAAATAAAAGCAATGTAAGACAGTCACCTGGGTTGTTATATGAATTGGGAAAGCATTCAGTTCTGAGAAAATAGAGCATGCAAGCATTAAAAAAATGCTCAGCAAAGGAAAGTCTGCCAGACACCACACCAGCATGACACCAGATATTCAACAAACACCCATCCTCTCATCCACATGCTCATTCAAGATCTCCTTGAGGTGTGCTGCTGAAAAGGACAAAAAACCCAAACTGCCTGCTCATTTGCATGGATTTCAGCAATACTCAGCTAGTTATTCCATGCTGTATTACAAGCAATTTAGTCAAACTAATGTAAAAATCCCAGAGCTATATGATTTTAAACCCAGTTTACATGATCTTAAATCTACTTGGGACTTTCCCACTGCAAGCCAAGCCATTAAATCAGTTATAAACCTACTCTAAATCAGTGAAGACTCATTATCAAAACCTGCAGTTTGTCAGTTTGCCACTAGTACTCTGCCTCTAACAGAGCAGCCAGTAAGCCAGCACACCTTTTCTAAAAACAAAACAAAAAGACAGACTAAGTATACTGAAGATACACAGGTAATGTGCACACATGGGACAGACAAGACAGCTTGTGGACAAGGATTCCTCTTCTGGCATAAGGCTTTCACTTCCACATACGTGTGACACAAAGCACATCATCTAAACTGAAACTCTTCACTAAGAGTTGGAAACGACTGAGGATTTCTGTTCAGCCATCTAGCTGTTCACTGCTCATCCTGAATTCAGCTAGCAATGATGCATTTTCTTTAGCACAGAGCTAAGGCAGCTGGAAGTTTGAAGCTACTCAAGATGTCAAAGATGACTTCCTTTCCTGGGGATGATGACTGTGCTGCACCCTGTTGCTGTCACACAAGTAAGCCTGCTGTGTCCATCACCGTGCACAGACTCTGAGCTGCTCCTCCCTACAGCAAAGCACTTGCAGACTAAGTGGCACTGCAGCTTTGACACAACGTGGATTTTAGTTCTACTTGCTTGAGTCTCACATCAGGTGCAAACAAGATGATGTTCAGTTGATGTTTGGGAAATCTCCTCTTGAAATGTGAATGCTAAAGCTCTCTCTTTGCATTCTTATGTTCCAAACACGAAGTGTCTTGGCATCTTTCTAAAACAGGTTGTAGAGAGCAATAGCAGAAAATGCGGTATCTTGCATTCTTGCATTTATTTGTATAACAAGTATTTCTCATGACTCGAAGAAGGGCAGTAAAACTACTGGTTACTTTTTCCAATTGAGATAATCTTTCTTGCCTCAAGAAATCTTGTAACAGGATCACCACTCAAGATGCTGTCATACTTTGAGAAATACCATTAGAGGCCCTAGAAAACTTTTCTCAATTTACAACTCCCATTCTAATAAATACTGAAATATTTTAGTCTTTTTCTATACTATTTTTTCTCCTGCCAAATACCTGATCAATGATAAAAATCATACCTTCTTGCCTGAAGGCAGTTACCAATGCAGTGAATAACTCTGCACATAGTCCTGAAGGACAAGCAATACTAAACATGCCCAGATTGAAATAAAACATTTCAAATATTCATGGCAAAATTGAAAAATAAGAAAGCAGAAATATGGATCTGAGTCCATTTGACTATTGCAGCAGTCTCAGTAACCAAACTCACATTATGACTTGGAAAACTGGACATATTTGCTTAAGAACAATCTCCAGTTCAACAGCCAGAACAGTGGGTTCTTGGATCTCAGTGCTAAAGACTAATAACCAGGAAATCTCAAAAACAATGAGAATTTGTCTCACTTCCCACCTACTCTAAAATAGGCACTAAAGGAAAAATCAGAGTGGGCATTCTGAAGAGATTTGTGGCAGATGACTCAGTAACTGATAATCAACAGCCACATTTCAAAAAAATATGCAAGAAATAGTTAAGGAGCAATCTGCTCACAACAAAGTTTCTCAGTAAGTTCAACTAGATGCTGGATTTCAGGTAGAATCTTACTTAACTCAAAGTGAATCTAAATATTTAAGAATCACATAAGCATCTACCTTTTATGAAATTCAACCAATTCAGGATACCGTCAGTGATTTTAGAAGAAAATTTATACAACATTATAAATATTTCCCTTATTTCAAAGCATCATATCTTGTTTCAACCAACTATTCTTCAACTGATGTACAGGTTACTTGGCAAGGTATGGATTCATTATTAATGAGATAGACAACTACTGTATATCGATGATCCTGCCGCATTTCCTGCTCTCCCCTTTAGAGAAGTGGTGCCAGGGAGCACGTTTTCAGAAACCATACTTGTAGCAGAAGAACTGAAAGAACCTTCCCCCTACCATGCAAAGATAATCCTGTAAGTGCATCAAGTTTTGGAGGCCTAGCAGAAACATGGATAGACCAAGAAGTACACAGGAGTACTACCATGGATTTCTTTACCCTTTCTCCCACAGTGAAAGATGGGTATGTACTTCTCACTTCACAGGCCATTTACTTTCAAAACAAAACTACCTAACACATAAATCTTCATCTTTTAGTGTTCATGACTTTAGAACAGTCACTTTTCAATCCTCTGCTTTTCTACAGATGCTGTGCTCCTGCTTTCTTTTGCATGTAAACAGAATGTCCCAGGCCTGCATCAATTATTTTGTTACCTATAAAAAAAAAAAGATACAAAAGGGGAAACATGTAACCCAGCAGCTGGGATCCGGCATTGATTTTCCCCAACGTAACATCAGAAACTTAGACACGGAAAGGAAAACCAGAAAAAAGACAGCCATGGAAGAATGACATTCAGCAAGGGTGAATACACTCCTCAGAACAGCATGCACCTTCCCAAAGTAAGCATCAGCAATAATTTTGAATGTGAGCAGAGGCTGAAAGAGAACGTAAGCACCTAAAGAAAAAATAATTCTTTACATCACCGTATTTAAAAATTCCTATTTAGGAATTTTAGTAGCATATACATTTGCACCCATGTCTCTGAGCAGGTATAAGATTTATGCTCCTGTCCTGGGGGCTCTTCATCAGCAGGAATGCAACTGAACATATTAAGCTGCTAGATGCAAGCTGTACCCACCCTAACATTTCCTAGCTCAATCTAAAGACATACGGATTAACTTTAAACATCGACCACAGCAGCAGTATTTCCAACTGCTTCTTCAAGACTTAGGTCCAAACACAATTCTAGGAAGATACAGTATCTCATATAATGCAGAGATCCCAAGAACATAGCCCAGGGGAATGGAAAAAAGAATAAAAATGTGATGGGTTTATTATGGCTGTGCAATGCCAAGTCAGTGCAGTAAAATCTATCTGATGAACTAACCTAGAGAAAACAATGGAGGAGGCAACAAAAGACACTAGGAGAGAGTTCAGCAATTTTTGTGGTCACTGGTACAAAGAGTAAGACTGAAAGAACAGACATACACAAAAAATAAAACACAAATTCAAGATAGTCAGAAAATCCAAGCTCTTGTAAGCCAGAAGTCAAGTGTGCTTCATGACATAAATCCCCACCAAATACTTTTTGAAATCTGGTAAAACACACCCAACGACCACACTCAAGGAGGACATACAAGAAAGCTGCAAGGCTTGAAAAATGTTCCCCGACAACTTCTGGCAGAAGAGAATGCCCGTGTGCCTTAAAGGTGAAAATGTCTGGGCCACAATTCCTCAGGAATGTAAAGGAGCGTATTTTAAGGTTTCCTCTCAACTTCCTTCTCGTAACAGTCCTTTTAAAAAAGCATGCTGTTATCAACCTTTACTGCTTCTTCACGTATTTATCACCCATTTTACGCTCCGTCTCTCCTGGTTTTTATATTTCTCTTCCTCCTTCATTCCAGTAGTGTCCGTGACACCTCCTCATACCCGAGGACTGCAAATCCTCACACTGTGCTGAACTCCAATCCGCCTGATCGTGCTTCTCGTACGCCTGGTGCACCAGCACGCATTCCACCGCTCCAGCGGAGGGACCCCCACCGTACCGACGACAACAGCAACCGCACCCCAGGTTCCTCTACGTGCCCGGGGCGCCCAGCCCGGCAGGCTGCCGGCGGCCGAGCCCGGGGCAGCC